>SADC01001227.1:478975-1034663 GCA_004194705.1 Ditylenchus dipsaci | reverse complement strand
TTTTTTGCATGATGATCTTTTAGTTTTTCATTTTCTATATGAAAAAGACGTGGATGCTAGGTATCACCCCCCCCCTAAAATTATATATTAATAATTTTTTCGCAACCCTTTATCCAGAAGAAAAAAAGGCTTTGAGTTGGGGGTTGAAATGCTCACAAACACATTCTTGACTAGAGATGACTATTTTTTCTTTCACAATTCTATCGCGATAAAAAGCCCCAGCTACGATTTTTGTCTCAGAAATTGAAAAGGCCTCAAAATTTATCGGAGTTTTGCCGTGGGTCGATGTACGGCAGATTTAAAGGTACAGTCGAACCTCTCTATAGTGTACACCCCAAAAGTTCGTTCCCGCCTAGGGTCCGACACTTTTTTTAGTCGATTTTCAATTTTTTTTTTTGCTGATTCTTTTTATACAGTCTGGCCGCAAATTATCGTAGATTCCGATTTTGCCGATCGTTTTTCATTTGTCTATATATTTTTTCTCTAAAAAGCAAAACCTCCATATAGTGTACATCTTATTTTCAAAATGGTGTACACTGTTGGGAGGTTTTGCTTTTTTAGAGAAAAAATATATAGACAAATGAAAAAACGACGGCAAAATCGGAATCCTTACGATATTTGCGGCCCAGACTGTGAAAAAAAGATCAGCAAAAAAAATTGAAAATCGAGCTAAAAAAGTGTCGGACCTAGGCGGAACGAACTTTTGGGGTGTACACTAAGAGAGGTTCGACTGTACATGAATTGACCGTGACAATTGGACCGTCAGCAATTTTTTGATCCTCGTTTTAGTTTTACCGTTGAAAAATTTCACTTGATTCAGACCGTCAGCATATTTGACCGCACTGCTTTTTTAAAAGTTAAGACACGTTCACATACCGTATTCTCTCTAATAGAACGCAATGGCGTTCTATTCGATTCTATTCGACCTCCAAAAAGCTTTTAGATTTTGTGTTAGAAATGCAATAAAACATTTACCTTCCTAGTTTTTGGCCCTTAGAGGTGGCATTCTATTGAAGAGTGGCGTATAAATAGAGAGTGGCGTTCTATTAGAAGAGAATACGGTAATCGAAAATTCCGCACATAACCTACTCTCACACCCACACTAGTTTTCACAATAAAATTTGAACTACAGTCAAAACTCCCATTAACGTAACACAAAAGTTCGTTCCCGTCTAGGGTCCGACATTTTTTACCTCGATTTTTTTAAAATTTGTTAGTTATGTTTTGACAGTCTGGCTGCAAATATCGTCAGGACTTCGATTTCACCGATTGTTGTGGCGAAAGTAAAAAACTTTTGACCTTGAAAAAGCAAAAACTCCCATCATGTAACCAATTTTCAAAAAACCTTACGTTAATGGCAGTTTTTGCTTTTTAAGGTCAAAAGTCTTTGTCTCAATACAACTATCGGCGAAATCGGAATCCTGACGATATTTGCAGCCAGACTGTCAGAACAGAACTAGGAAATCTTCTTAAAAATGAGGTAAAAAAGTGTCGGACGCTACGCCGGGAACGAACTTTACGTTAATGGAGTTTTGACTGTAGTCCAAATTGACGACGTTTGGTGTGGGTTCGGTCAAAGCGCTATTGTGAACTTGCAATAGAGTTACTTGTAAATAAAGTTACTTGGACATAGGCGTAAAACTCAAAGAAATAGGCGTAACTTAACCTATATGTAACAAGTAAAAGTGTTTATAAGAAAAACACAAAAAATGCATATTTCTCATTGTTTATTTTCACTTGCTTTAAACATTTTATTTTGCTATTTCTTTATGCTGGATTTTTTATAAAAAAAATTTGTTAACACTTTTGTTTTGTTAAAAAAAGATTGTTATTATTTCATTTCGTCAACCAACGTGTAGCTTTTTAAATTTTTAATTTATGTGTTTTTATACGCTGAAGATGAAAACAATTTCATTCAATGCTTATTGCTCTTTTGATGCTAATGAATAAGATTTTGACTAAAAATTTTAAGCAGTATAGCGATAGGTTATTGCGATAGGTTGTGATCTACACATCATTGAAAAATGCCACATGTTGCACGATAAAAAATAAATAAGGGACAATGTTTAAAAAAAATATATTTTCTCGAGCGACAAATTTTTTTCATAAGGACAATGTCCGGCCGCCGTCTTAAATATAGTAGCCGCGCTGAGAATAAGCACGAAGCCACCAAAATAATAAGAGAACCGAAAGGGAGTTTTCAAAAAGGGTTCTAAGGTAAAATAACGCTGTAAGAGTTACTAAAATCTGCTTAGCTTTCTAAAGAAATTTAAAACTGAAAATCAACATAAATAAAACAGCGAGTATACCCATTTTTACAACACTTTAATGGTAGTCATTTAGGGCTTTTATATTTTAGCTAATTTGTAAATTTTATAACAACTTAAACTCCATGGATGAAAATGCGTAAGTTCTGTTTAAAAAATTATAATACAGTCCACTCTCGATAATAACACCACCCCCTCAAGTTCGTTCCCGCCTGGGTGCGCCACTTTTTTTACCTCGATTTTTGAAGTCTTTCGTTGAACCCGACTGGACAGTTCTATCAGAAATATCGTACATATATTTATTGAAAATGTTGAAACTTTCGCCAGTAGCCCCGCAACTCTCGATATAACACTGCCGGTTTTTTAAAAAGTGCGGTGTTATAGCGAGAGGCGCGGTTTTACTGAAGAAAGTTTCAACATTTTCAGAGACGACCGGTTAAATAAATACCGGTACGATATTTCTGAAAAGACTATCGAATAAGGTTCGACAAAATACTTTAAAAATCGAGTAAAAAATGTGTCGTACCCTAGGCGGGAACGAACTTGAGAGGTTGGTGTTATATCTATAGTAGACTGTACATGTGATTCAGAAGTTTCAACTCATGACTTAGAGCAACTTATGCAAAGAGCTGTTCACTTTGCGGGCATCAAATGATAGAGTTCAAGCAGATTTGTCGATGTAAACCTGAAAAATATTGGGAAAACATCATAGAAAATAAAAATAATAAAATGGAAATTTACTTGAAAGATTGCAGTGGACATGCATATTCTCCCATAAATAGCTGTATAAAAGGTAACGAATTCCGCTTTTTTAAATAAATAAGGGAATTCACGTGCATGAGTATAATTTTTCTTTAGTTTTTATTCTTTAGTTTAATACTTTCAGTACTTTCAGTACGAATAATTTTTCAATTATTCGTTTTCTTTACCAGCCAGTAGGTTGAGGTAGATTAAACTTCTCAAAAATAGGCTACACATTTCATAAAATAGAATAAAGCTTTTTTAGTAAAGCTTTTTTTTATAAAGCTTTTTTTTTGAATAGAATAAAGCCATTTTAACAAGCAAGGATCGCGACTTCCCCGTACGCTATGAAAATAATGTTTTTACAGAAAGATAGATAAACACCATATTTGTGAGCTGTCCGATAATTTTTTTTGCTGTGGGGCGATTTGTGGCAAGATTTAGTGCATGCGAAAATTGGAAAATAAGTAGTCTAGGTATATTAAAAAAATGGCAGGAATAGAAAATGTACGTGGTTGCGTTGCATACTTCCTCTCAAGTTCGGTTCTCTCTACGTGCAGGTCATTTTATTCGATAGTAGCCCAAGCCCGCTTCCCTCCAAAAAGTGTTTTTTAAGCCAACTTTTTTACTTTTCACCGATTTCACACCTTTTGCACCGACAATACCAAGGACATTTGGCCACTTTGCAATATACCGGGCTGAAAAAATCAAGGGAACCGAAAAAGGTAGGCTTACAGAAAAGTACTCTTTGGAGGAGGCGGGCCTTAAGCGTTTACGACTTTATTCGTGAAAACAATGATTTTTAATTTTTACACGCGGGAATGAAATTATTGGTTAGCGTTTCTAGTTAGCGTTCCAAATTTTTTTAAACCGAGAGCTGAAAAAAAAGGAACAAAAGAGAGAAGATACCTTTTTTGATCAAGAGTAGGTTCCAAAACCGACTGGGCGAATCAGAATTCCAGTCAGATGGGCTTTATTGCTCAGAATTCCAGGTTTATGATGATTTTGAGTGGTTCAGGATGGAGTTCTGAGCGATTAAAAAATTTTACCCCCTAAAGTAAACCCCCAAAAACCATCTTTCAAGGCTTGTGACCATTCCGGGTTGGGATTCTAAGCAATCCAAGTAATTTTCAGACTAAAAAATTTGAATTCTTGCAAAATTTGGTGGTCTTGGACAGAAAAAGGCATAAATAATTTTTTAAAAATTTGGTGCGGAATTTCACAATTTTGGTGCGGAAATTCACTATTTTTAGAACGAATTTGAATTTGGTGCGGAATTTAATTAATTTGGTGCGGAATTTCACACTTTTGGTGCGGAAATTCAATTTGATCCATTAAAATTGATCTGCACGTAGAAGGTATTGAACTCGAGACATCTGACAAAGGAAGCACTGAGCCACTGACATCGTTACTAAGACAACTTTTTAATTTTCTCGTTTCTTGTAATAGATTTTATAGCCTGCTAATTATTTAAATTTTTCTTAGTTCGATCTTGCCATAGATCGCCCGACAGCAAACATGGCGTTTCTCTATCCTTCCGTAAAATAGAACTTTCATAGCGCGCGAGTAAGTCCCGACTCTCGTGTCCTAGTATTTATTTTTATTATAGGATTGTTTTTCTCAGTCAATCCATTATCTGATGGATCTCTTCCCAAATATTCCCCATTTGGAAATGTGCGTTTGACAATAAATCCTAGTCTTTTGCTTGATCCTAATACTCACAACATGTACTTCTGTGACTTTTACTGCAATAGCAGCACTCATTATGTAGATTTTTCGTTATCCTATTTAATAGTAAACGCAGGATAATTAAAAAAGTCTAAACTTAACCTCAGTCTCGTGAAGTTCTTTTACATTTTTAATCATTTTATTGTAATTTGGTAAAAAAATTATTTTGCCTTGGTCTCTTAAGCCCGAGCCCACAATGTTTAAATTTAAGCTTAGGCGTAGTCAAAGGTAGGGCCAAGGTATGTTAGAACGAGGTCCAATATATATTTCCGAAGTTTCAAAAAAAATTTAAATATATCATTTTGAGACTTTCAAAATTGAAAAAGATCGCTAAAAACAACGGTGGGACTGAGGCAAGTTCTTTTAGCTATTATTCATATTCAAACCCTTAAAAAATTAGTTAGAAAGGTTGCTACCTTTTAAAAAAACTCACTTATGCTAGCAATGCTGTGACTAACGAACTAGGGGGCTTTACATGTGTTCGCACCCTTTCCGAAAAAGATGCTGAGAAAACTCCGAAAAGACCGAAAAAGCCATTTTAAGGGATTATTAGGAGAGGAAGAACTTCCCCTCTTAATACAATCCATAATCCTTTTGAGGCTTGATGTGCTATAGATGCGCGCACTCACTTACCTTAGACATAATTCCGGGCAAGACTCATGCTCATAGCTCCAGTGACCAAAACGCGGTAAAATTCCCTGAAGCAGATACCGTATTTCCTCTAAAAAGCGCGCATGCTCTAATAAGCGCGCACCCCCTACTTTGAGGGCCTATATCTCAGCTCAGAGAAATTTTTCTGCAAAGCTGTTTAATGCATTTTCTTAACTTCCACGAGCTCTACCGATTCCTTTTTTTTTGATTTTTTATTTTCACCCAAACATCTCGAGATTGACTCGAAATTTTTCAGATTTTTGGGGTTTGAAAAATAAGTGCGCCGGCGCGCTTATTAGAGGAAATACGGTAGTTTACATTGGTCGCCCAAGCCAAAAGTCAATTTTTGGCTTCTAAAAAGTGTCCACCACCACCTAAAAACATGTTTCAAGCATGTTTCAATAGCTTAAATGATTCTGGGCGTTTTCGAGCAAGGACCAATAACCCAATTTAGCGCAAAAATGAAATCATAATATATGAATCACTCTACTCGAAATTAAGGTTTCAATATTAGTCTGCAGAAAGAATTCTGATGTAGACAGGTACGTGAATGTTATCTACCATAAAGCAGTATATTTAAGGTATGCTCAAAAACATTTGCTGTTGCTAGACCCCGAACGAAACACCTTTCTAAAAATTACTTCCTCAAATTGTAAGGAGGGTTCCTTCAAATTTGAAGTGAGCCGCAATGTTTGGGTGGAGATGTTCTACACTGAAAACGTCTTGATTGATCCTTGCCGCTTGGAAAATGTATCACCCGTGGGCATTACTGGACCAGAAAGGAAAAGCGGTTGGTTTTCAAAAAAATAGATTTTGTATGAAAAACGCCATTTAGGATTGCCTTACAAAGCTGCTTGCCCAATTTGCAATTTAGATATACAAATGGAAAACAACAAAAACCTTATTTTGAATTCCTTCGATGAAGAAGTCAGAGCAACAGAAAATCTTAACACCACCCGTTTTCTGCTGTATGGATGGGTTCAGTCTCAAATGCTGGATATCAAGTTTACAAATTACCAATACTACAAGCTCAACTCAGAGCTGATACACCGAGAGCTTATGAGGTAATCAACTACTTTTCAACGAGGGATTCTTTTGACTGTGGGTCATAAATGAGACCCCATCCAAAGAGTATGTTCTCTGACCATTTTTGGGTTAGAGAAATTATACTCTTTGGAAGGGAGGTTATTTATGACCCACAGTTTTGCTGACTGAATATTTTTATTGTAAGGTTCGAATCCGCTCTGAAACGGATTTATTTTTTGATTTATTTTCCAGAATCTTTTATCACCTCTAAAGCCTAGACTTTATTTTTTATGAGGAACATGAAATCTCTGAAAATCCCCCATGGCGAATTTTTTTCAACCCCTAAAAATCAGAAAAATTTGAGGCCGATTTCGAGAATTTCGACTACTCAACTAAAATCTGAAAAGTGGAATCAGGAGTGCTCCTGCTAATCAAGAAAACGCAAAAAAAAACAGATTTGCAGAATGTCTGCTCTAGACTGATATATAAGGTCCATATGGGGGATTATTATAGAGTGGGTTTAATTAGAGAGTGGGGTTAATAGAGAAAACACGGTATTCTATTTTGACAAAAAAACGCCAACTATTAATGGGCAACAATAAAATTCTCGTGTTCCTCGTATAAAACCAGGTCTAAAAGGGATAAAAGGTTTTAGAAAATAAATAAATAAATTACCGTATTTATTCTAATAGACGCACAGTCTCTATTAGAATCACAGTCTCTAATAGACGCACAGGGGTCGAGGGGGGTTGAAAAATAGACGCACAGTCTCTAATAGACGCACACCCCTAGGCGTTTTACCTACACTGTTTTTTCTGTGACAGAAAAATGAAAAAATCGCTTAAATTGGCGGGTTTTAAATAGAGCAAATATTACCAAGTTAGAATATTACCAAGTTAGAATGCCAATTCTACGAAGACTGGATGATGCACGGGAGAAAGAATTTACAAAAAACGGAATCCAAAGGCTGCTTCAATGGCTGTCTATTTGCAATGGATCGTCGACGCTTGGGAAAGCCTTTCAAAAGAGCTCATCATCAACTCGTTCAGGGCTTGCGGATCACCAATGCAACCGATGGGAGCGAGGACAGCGAAATTCATTGTTTCAAGAAGGAGGGTCCGGTTCCAGGTGGTCGATCAAAGCTGCAGCAAGCAAGAGTAGACAAGGAATTGGCGGAGCTACTCGAAGAAATCGATTTCGAAGAGGAAGACAAAAATGTTATGAATGATAGTGATTCATCGCTTGAGTGTTGATTGTTCGTGTGTTGGTTAATTGTTATTGTCCAATAAAGAAATTAGTGTACATTGGATTGTCAGCAGTATTGAAAATATTGCTCAAATTTTTCTTTGGTATGTATAGAAAAATTCGGCGCCTTCGGCGCCTATGGTTGAAAAATAGACGCACAGTCTCTATTAGACGCACAGTCTCTAATAGACGCACAGGGGTCAGGGGGGTTGAAAAATAGACGCACATGTGCGTCTATTAGAATAAATACGGTAATCTGTTCTAGAGAGGATTCGAACCCAACACTCAAATTATTTAATCAACCATATGCACCTTTAAATAAACAAATAAAAAATAAATTCAGGTTGCAGACACTGTTTCAAAAATTGTAGAACTAACACTGGCTGATATCTAAATGTTTCTGTACACACTTAAAAGAGACATTATAAAAAAACTTTGCAAAAGAAGTTTGTATTTTTCTGCTTAATTAGAAACGATAAATATATTGAAAAAGACAGCAAAGAATCGAAAAATGCAGTGAAAACCAACTTTTAAACAAAAGCATATGTCAATCAAAAGTACAGTTTTGATAAAGACAATTTTTAGTTTTTCAACAGTAGTAATTAGGCAATTATATTTGTCTGTTGGCTATTTTTCCTTATGTATTCAACCAAAGAAGGCATGTTTCATTAGCAAAGTTTTTAAGGGTAAAACTTTTTTGAACCAAAATTACTTCATTCTGTTTCAAATTTTCTTTTTTCTGTAAAAAACCTATTTTTCTGTCAACATCAACAAAATTTTGCAAAATTTTGTGAGAATTTTATTTATTCAAATCTTATGGTTCGAAAATGACTCAGATCCCTCAGAACCCCACCCCAGAAGGGCTAAAAGTCCCTAGAAGTTGGTTTTTCGTGTGTTGACTGAAGATGAGTGAACTTTTTGCGAAAATTTGATTAGGCGGATCAGAATTGCAGTCCGACAAACTTAATAACTCAGAATTTCACCCCGAACCACTCAAAACTTCCAAAAACTTCAAATTCTGAGCGATTAGGCCCATCGGACTGGAATTCCGATCCTCCCAATCAAGTTTTCTCAAAAAAAGTTCACCCTCTCCTTAGTAAATCTTCGAAATATCAACTTTAGGCGCTTTTGGCCACTCCGCGTGGGATTCTGGGAAATCCAAGGCACTTTCAAACTATAAATGTGAATAAAATAAAATTCTTACAAAATTTTGCAAAATTTATTGGTCTTGACAAAAAATTAGGTTCGATACAGAAAAAGGAAATTTGGTACAAAAAAAGTAAATTTGGTACAAAAAAAGTATTGCTCGTTGTTAATTATATAATATGGATACAAAAAATTTTAGCTAAAAAGAAGCTGCAGATCGAGGCTCAAGAAAAGATACATTGTAAAGATGAACTGTGTCAACAAATGTCTCAGCTGTTAATTTTCGATGATAGATTTAGTGATGCAACGCTGTGTGTTGAGCAGCGGAAATTCAATGTTCACAAGGCTATTTTAGCTACAAGAAGCGAATACTTTCGGTAATCTATTTTTCTTAAGTAAAACGCAAAAAAGTTATTAGAACAATGCTTTGCTCTGGACTTAAAGAATGCTCAGAACGTGAAATTATTTGGAAGACACTTCAGCTGAGTGTTTTGAACATATTCTGAAATACATTTACAGTGGAGTAATTGAATTGATTGGTATGGAAATCGAGAAGGTGCTTCAAATATTAGAGCTAGCTCAAAGATATCTTTTAATCATTTGTTCACGTCTCTCACAGAATTTGTCAAGCTAAGTGATTTGTGTAGCCACTCGTGCCCCACCATCTGGGTAACACTAATTGGGAACCACTACCGGGCACCACCAACTAAATACTATTACCAGGGCACCACCACCTGGATAGCACTACCCGAGTACTACTAAAAATACGACAGAGGGTCATTAAAAGACTGAGTTTGCCTGGCTAAAACAATAAATTGAAATTCGCCAAAAGCAAAGTAGACTGAAAAATTGCCAACTTTAGAGAACCCCCCCCCTTTTTTTTGACCGTTTAAGCTTTTGTGCGACAATACAACCATATACTCGATCGAAAGAGGAGTAATTGAAGATGGTTGACAATGAGAGAATAAGAAAAAAGGTAAGATAACTAGCATAAATAAGTAACATAATCAGAAACGGGCAGTGAACTAAACCTCCATAATGATATATTTAGATGTTGAAATATGCAACACAATTTAGATCAGCATAGATAAAGACAATGTTTGCCAAATTTACGCTGCATCTTTGGCTTACTCATGGCGTAGCTTAACATGGGCTTGTAAAGCATTCTTTAATAATGTTGAAGAATCACGCAAAGTTGTATTGCCGCAGGTTTTTGCTTCTTGACTAACTTCAATTAAGATTAGATTTTTTAGAACATGTCTGTCGATGCTTTGAAAATATTATTGCACAGAAATCACATACTGAAATATGTATCAGAAACAGAAATTTATCGACATTTAATTGGCTGGCTGCATAACAACTCGGAACAGGTAACAAATAAAAAGTATTAACTTGAAGGGGCAAGCCCGTTGCCAATGGGAATGCAGTCGACGCTCTCCATTGCGTTCCCCCAAAAAGTTCGTTTCCACCTCGGGTCCGACACTTTTTAGCTCAATTTTTTAAGGTTTTTTTCACAACTGATTCGTCAGTCTGGTCGAAAATATCGCAAGGATTCCGATTTTGCCGGTCGTTTCTCGTAATAGGATTATTTGTCATTTAGACCCGCAACGCTCTCCATTGCGTCGCCTTAAATCTCAAAAAGGCGACGCAATGGAGAGCGTTGCGGGTCTAAATGACAAAATTATCATGTTTCCGAGAAACGACCGGCAAAATCGAAATCCTTGCGATATTTCTGACCAAACTGACGAATAAGTTGTGAAAAAAAACTTCAAAAATTGAGCTAAAAAAAAGTCGGACCCAAGTGGAACGAACTTTTTGGGGGGACGCAATGGAGAGCGTCGACTGTATCTTGAAAAGCGGCTGCCAGCGCGAATGTATTGGCACTTTTTATACTCCGGCAAACCGTTTGCTTCAAACCGTTTGCAGCTTATAGTGTAAGTAGGTGGCCTGGTAAAGTATGTAGGTAGCCTGGTAGTGTAAGTAGGTAGCCGGAGTAAGCAGGTGGGCTGGTATCTACATAGGTTAGGTAGATGGTAGGCTATGTAGGTGGTCGTGTGGTTAGGTAAGTAAGTAGTCTGATAGCGAAGGTGGCTTGATAAGGGCTCCCTGGACGTGGCGTCACTTAAGTTATGTGTTCAGTTAGATGTCTCTGGGTGCTGATATCAAGCTATTGGGGTCTACTTAATGCAAAAATCTTAGATACCCGAAACGCATGTTCCCAACGCACTATCGGCGCCAGCTTATATGCCGCATCGCGGCACCTCCACTTTCTTGTAGTTTAACTAATGTGTACTAAACTACACTTATAAATCAATTTTTGATCTTTTGAATTCTAAATTAAAATTTATTCAATGAGGTCTTAAATAGTAAAAAAAGTTAGCTTGAAACTGTGATAAATTTATTATGATTTAGGCTTCATCTTTTCCAGAAATTATTGACTGCATTCGTCAAATGCATAAGCGATTAAGAAACGTTTTAAAAGCTATGGGCAGATCAGTAAATGAACCAGCAAATGCTTTTGCAAAAGTCATTGGAGTTGACTTGGATAATCAGATAAACTATTCAGAGCTAGCAAACGCTTTATTACAACTCTACCATGGACTCTGTCAAAACAAGAACCAATTGAGTGAATTATCTGACTTGGCTGGTATGCAACAGCTTGAAAACTTGTATCTTAACAATGAGGGTTTAAACAATCTGGATGCATACAGAAATTATAGTCAGGGTCACAGAAATTATTTTTAATATGCCTTTTCACATTTTTGTACACCGTAATTGCGCTTGAATAACCAATTTCTCTCCATAATAAAAAAATTTTGCATTCTGCATTTGACCTAATTGTTGCAAAGTCATCTCTGACTAAGCTGGCGTAAAATAACTTGAAATTTTTTACCTTAATAATAATGGGCCATATGTGACAATGGAGGAATTTTTTATTTTGGTCCCCCTGTTGTTTTTTATTATGATTTTTTAGTCTTAGGCCAGGATTGGCCAGCGTATGTTAAGATGGGCTAAAATATAAGTCTAGGATATATTCTCCGCCCTAACATACGCTGGCCAAACCTTGTCCAAGCCTAAAAAATAAAAACTTAAATCTCGTTTTCGTGTCACGATTGAGTGCCGAAAAGCCAGTTCTCTTTGGTGTGGTGGGCAAGTGGTAGAATAGACTTGCAACAAGCGCACGACTTCATAGCCAAGAAGCTAAACGGGGCCACGGACGTTTGACCTTAAAGCCGTTTGACCTTAAAGCCGTTTGACCTTAAGCCGTTTGACCTTAAAGCCGTTTGACCTTAAAGCCGTTTGACCTCAAGCCGTTTGACCTTAAGCCGTTTGACCTTAAGCCGTTTGACCTTAAGCCGTTTGACCTTAAAGCCGTTTGACCTTAAAGCCGTCTAACCCTAAAAATTTGCAATTTTTGCATTTCGAATCCGTGCTTTCTCTACTCTGTTTCTTG
The DNA here is from genome assembly GCA_004194705.1 of Ditylenchus dipsaci. Lineage (NCBI taxonomy): Eukaryota > Metazoa > Nematoda > Chromadorea > Rhabditida > Anguinidae > Ditylenchus > Ditylenchus dipsaci. Next base: position 1,022,405 of record SADC01001227.1, on the reverse strand, counting down.
AAGTCAAGGTTTTTGATTACATATATTGCTGTCATTTCATTGACCACACATTCGCGACGGTCGTTGAATTCTTTTTGGTCATAGAATTCTTGCTTCGTTGACACGCATTTGGGCCCCAATTATAAAAATTTTATATTTTTCAACGCAGATGTGTTGTACGTATTAGAACTGGTGCTGCACTAAGAAAAAGCTATGTGGGTCATCAAAGGGTCAGCCATTATCCCGTACCATGTACCCCAAAGGGTCAGCCCTTATCCCGGACCATGTACCCCCAAAGGGTCAGCCCTTATCCCGGACCATGTACCCCCAAAGGGGCTTCCTATTGAATTAGGTTGCCTGCCGAAGGCAGGCAGGTAGAAAATCTAGAAAAGTCAAAATTTTCGATGGAAAGTATTCGGAAACAACGTCTTTATCGGTTTCAGCGTTGAATTAGACAAAGCACGGATTCAAAATGCAAAAATTGCAAATTTTTAGGGTTAGACGGCTTTAAGGTCAAACGGCTTTAATGTCAAACGGCTTAAGGTCAAACGGCTTAAGGTCAAACGGCTTAAGGTCAAGGGCTTTAAGGTCAAACGGTTTTAAGGTCAAACGTCGCGTACCCGTCAAAATTGCATTTTAAAATTGACTTCAAAATGATTTAAAAATGGTTTTGAAGTCAATTGAAAGTCCAAATTGGACAATAAAAAAGGGTGACCAAAGATTTTGCCTTGGGGGCCAAGGCAAAAAGTAAGGTGTGCGGGCAGCAAATATTTGCAAGGTAGCCTTTGGTAGTCACCGAGTGATATCGTGAAATCCTATATACCATTGATAGACAATCGAAAAAGCTTATTCTATTTAGAAATATTATTGTCCTGTAGGCTACATTTTTAAATAAAATGTGCGTTCGAATGTTGAGCATGAATTATATATTTCTAATATTCGAATATTAGAATGTGTGATTTTGTAGTCGAATGGTTAAGACTGCAGCGTGGTGGAGCGTCGACTGTATGCCAAAGTTGTATCGGCTTTTTGTTAATATTTTCAGTATTTTCTAACATCTGAATCAGTGCATACCCTAACTGCATTCATATCCATGCCTTTTTGTAAATAGAAAGGTGCTCAAAAGCAGCATTTTGCTTTCGCCTTAATATAAGCAAGTCTTCTAAACAATTGAATTCTCGTCGCAATCGACCAGTTTTGGAATAGATAATAGTGGTCGGATCAGTCAGTAGGTTTTCTCCTTGATCCACTGGTTTGTCAACCAGCACCGCATAGATAAGCCGAACAGGATACATTTTGAATGAAGCTTTGACAATAGAATCAAATCGTTTTGCGACTAGCTGAATACAATCTAAGTCATTTCTACTGCAAAAAGAAAAAATGTCTGAAAGAACATCTGGGGTTGTTGTGAAGGGCGCATGGCTGTCTAAAATGCAGCTTTATAAATTTAATGTTTATGAAAGCAAGTGAAAATTTGCCTGTTTGACTTTTGGATGAATCCGAGATATATCTTTCATTTTTTAATAACTGCTTTTAATTCAGATTAATATATAGATGAGCTCAGAACAGAAAAATTACTTTTAAAAATGCTAAAATTTTACTTTCTCAATTTCTTGTATTTTTTTAATTGGTTATCAGTAAAATATAAGATTATTGAATATTTGATTTTTGAATAGGCTTACCAGCGTGTTACGATACAAATAAAAGCTGGGATTAGCACTTTTTGAAAAAAACCTTCAACGTTACTATGATATACCCCCGCCCCAAAAACTGATTTGATATACTTTAACACCCCCCCCCCCCTCCATCAAAAAAACAAGATTTTTTAGGAAAGTTTAAAAACCATTTTAAGCGATAATTTTGCTAAAAAAAGGACAGAAAAAATAATTTCAAAGAGATTATGGGCTCAATTGGGAGGGGAAGAAAATGATAAGGGCCACATTTTTGAAGCTTTTTTCGGTCATTTTTCGATTGTTCTACTCTGTTTTTCAACTCGTGCCGTGTCGAAAATAGACTCTATATGAATTTTATGATCAAAAGTACTTTCCGGATCATGTCTAAGGTAAGTTAGTGCGCGCATCTCTAACTCTCAAGCTCCTTTTGTCCTCTTTAAATTGCTTTTCTAGGCCTTTGACGGCAAAATAATCACATAAAAATGGATTTGAGGCACTCCTAAAAATGATGATTTTTTGGTAGGAGTGGTAAATCGAAGTAGCGCCAAACCGTTTTTGTTTTTACTTGTTTTGTGTCGAATCTGATATTAATGACCTTATACTACTTTTTAAAACCAGACCGAAAACTTTCGTTTGATCAAGAGAAAAAAAATTCTACCGCCGTTTTTTTCACAGTCATGCACTGGTATGTAGGCTTGGCACCGGGACGGGAATCCCGCGGGAATCCCGGTATCCCGTTCCCAGGAATTTCGAAAATCCCGGTCCCGTTCCCGGTTTTCCAAAATCAAAAATCTCGTTTCCCGTTTTAGCATTTCTAAAAATCCGGAAAAATCCCGGTATCAAACAAATGGGAATAGTCTTGCAGCGAAAATATTTGCTTTCTTTTGTCCGTTTATCGCCATTTTTGTTTGCTCTCATTCTTCCATTTCGTCTGTCTTCTTTTTTGGGCGGACACCGACACAATATCCCTGGGCTCCAATATCCCCGCAGTCACAATATCCCCGAGCAAATTTAAATCAAATTCAAAATTTATTTTCAGCAGGAAACTTTGGTGGGCGGTAAATTGACCCGCAATAATTGTAGGTGGGTAGGATTTCGAAAATCCCGGCCTCTCGAATTTGTAAGTGGCTATCCACCTCCAGGACCTGAAATTTTGAATTAAGCCAATAGTAAATAAAGACTATTGCTTCCTACATAGAAACATACATGTCATACATGTCCTAAATACAGTTTGATAATACCAAAATAATGAATTGAGCTACTAAAACCGCAGTAACGGAGTTTTCACCGTATATTTTTTAAACGTCATCATTATCCTCTAAAAGACCACCGATTCGCCCGTATTTCTAAAAAGATTATATAGTTTATGTTTGCCTTGAAAAGTATACTTCTAAATTCAAATATTTTTCTATGAACCGACTGCAGTTTTGCGAGATCTCCTACGTAGCAACAGAACCAAGTGATCGTCCTCTTGGATCACAAAAAATTTTGTTTTTGGTTACCAAAACCTGTTTTCTGCACTACTTATAGCATTCTAAAGATGGTTTGACAGTTTCAGGCAAGTTAAATCGATATTTTTCGGTAAGTACTCTACACAAGGCATTTCACTATTATCGAACTTCTTTAGACTGCTCGATTAGTGAAGTTCGAAGTTTCACAGCCTTAAAACATAAAAAAATTTGATACAACTGTATGACCACTTGGTTTGGTTGGTTGCTCTTTAGCTGACAAAAAAATCTGGTTAAATACTTCAGAATATTAGCTTACGACTTTATAATGTAGCACTGAAAAAATCGTGCACTCAGAAGGACTCGAACCCTTAAATTTGCACGGGATATTATGACTGCGAAATTTAAATCATTTGTTTGTTTGATAAAAATCCCGTTTCCCGGCGGCTTCCCGGTAATTTTAAAAATCCCGGTCCCGTTCTTTAAATTTAAAAATCCCGACCCGGTTTCCCGTATTCACTCCAAATGCCAAGCCTGCTGGTATGCCCTTTTAAGCCTTGTGCTTCATAGCATATCAACAGGCCTAGAGCAGTGAAACCATGGCATTACAAAATGTTTTTCACACATTCCGAAATGTTCGTCGCAGACATTCTTGGCTGTATCGATAACTGTTTTGTATAACAAGTGATTTATTTTCCAAAATTATGACTGTAATGTAATGAACGGATTAAATAACATGAAAGACTAGTCAACAAACATTGTTGCTCGTGAAATAACATTAGTTTTTAGGAAAGACACTATGCTTATGAAAAAAAATATATACATAGAGCAATGAAAAATAGTTATAATAATTTTTTATTAACAATATTGTTGTTTTGCTGTTATTTGAGATCAGCCTCACACCTCATCGCATTGAATGGAGTCAAAGTGGACAGCCCCTCTGTCATAAGTAAGCACATCTGTCCTCCGGAACTCTATTATCGAATCTTTGAACAGCTCACATCGTTTGGTTTTGCCCTCTATTGGATAAGGTTGGCTGAGCGACATCTTTCAGCATGGCAAGCTGCGAAACATTGCGCTGGACTAAAACTTTTTTTCAAAAGTTTTAGAATGTTATTAAAGTTTGGAGCACTTGAATCTGATCCCTCCCACCACTCACTGCCCCTAAGCCCCCAGTCAAATCAGCTTGGGGGACCAAGGCAACTTTTTTAAAAAAAATTTTGACTGCTCTATCTTTATCCAAAGTAATAAAAATTATTTTTTATCATGATTATAAAAAAATTAATAGTATAAACAATTTTCGAAAAAAATTGTCTTGGTCCCCGAGCTGATTTGACTGGAGGGGGATCAGGTTCAATTTACCCCAAAGTTTAGTGAATTTCGGAAAATTCAAATTAGAATTCCGGATTTGAAATTTTTTTTTAGCTGACAAAAAAATCTCATCCTGGACTTATTTTCGTCTTTTTCTTCAGATGGTTGACCACTGCCCATATCTTCTTCTTCATTTTCTTCCTGTTCTGGAATGACAGTTTTCTGCTTCTCTTTTTATTTTTCTTGAAAATGGTGATTGCTTTAGCGGTCTTGAGCACAACTGCTTGATTTGGGTCCGATGAATTTGTGGCTTGTGTCAAATCAGGAGTGTTTTGTATAGTGGTGGATTTCATTGAATCGTAATTTTTGAAAATTTGCAAAATCATATGAAGCTACCATTATCCTGTATTAATCGGTTTTTTTTGATAAACGGCCCTTCTCGAAAACCTAAATCTCAGTGCAGAATCCTATTTTACTAACCCCACACAAGCTGTACTAATTCCAACTTTTAAATTTTGGTTGCCATCCAAAAATCTTCATAATCGACACAAATTTTTCAGGATTTTTCAGAGGTTAAAAAAACAGCCCGGACCAATATATATATATGGTAAATTTAGTAAGTAAGAGTACTTGCCTTGTCACCATAAGCCATTTCAACTGCCGACCTCCATTGAAGACTGTCTGGTACAGGGCACTATACCTACATGGGCCCACAGGTGGGTAAGCTGTCGTAGTTGTTCTGAGCACAAATGGGTGGTCCTTGACACATTCAATGCAGTAGTAGTTGTTGTAGTAGTGGTAGTAGTAGGAGTAGTAGTAGTCTCTGGAGTAGCAGATGTGCCTGTAGTCTTCACAGGATCATTGTGAGTTTCATTGTCTATTTCCTCTTGTTCTTCACTTTTACTCCTGGACTTATTTTCGTCTTTTTCTTCAGATGGTTGACCACTGCCATATCTTCTTCTTCATTTTCTTCCTGTTCTGGAATGACAGTTTTCTGCTTCTTCTTTTATTTTTCTTGAAAATGGTGATTGCTTTAGCTGTCTTGAGCACAACTGCTTGATTTGGGTCCGATGAATTTGTGGCTTGTGTCAAATCAGGAGTGTTTTGTATAGTGGTGGATTCAAATTTGAGCTCGGTAAATTCTTCCTCGTTTTCTTCAGAGTCAGAATCGAGCCTTTCAAATTGAGTGGTTGTTATAGGACTAGTAGTTGTGCTGGTTGTGGTTGTAGTTGAATCAGTTGTGCTTGGATCGGTTGTGGTTGGAGCAGATGTGGTCGTTCTAAGCTTTCGGCTCAGTGTTGAAGCCTTTGACTTAGGCTTGCTAGTGGATGGCTTTGTGGGCTTTGTGGGCTTTGTGGGCTTTGTGGATGTGTTAGTATCTGTTTTGACGTCGATGTTGTCCAATTTCTTGAGTTTTGCAGAGTCGTCCATGGGCTTTAGACCCTGAAATATTTGTTTGAATTTGTGACTGAACATAGGGTGCGGAGCCATTAGGGGTCTCAAAAAAATTTACTTAATTTTATCAAAAAAAAATCCCTGGGACCGTGAGTCGAATGATCATCTGGTAAACTGAATGATAACTTTAAATTTCTAATTTTAATTTATTTTTCGGCTTTTTGCCCTCCTACTCGATCACTCTTCTCAGTTGACCGCCACCTAGGCCATGGTGGAATGCTCTATGATTAAGGATTGACTGTATAGTCAATGCTCGGATAATGCCGTATATACTTTAGTAAACGCCCTTGCGTTCAAAATCGTGTTGCTAGCATTGTGTTTTGACTAACATTTTAGAAGCTTCTCTCAGGCAAATGACCACCTATTTGTAGCTAATGAGATCAGCTAAAAAACAGGTAGTAACTCAAGAGAACTTTCCAAACAATGTGTCTAAAATCCAATGCCACAAAAAATTTTTATAAATTTAGGGTGGGATTATTTTTTGCATTACCGTATTTCCTCTAATTGCCCCCCCCCTAACTTCAAGTGGTCTAAAATTTATGTTTTTATTCACTGTTTGATCTGTCTAAAAAGTGCCTGCGAGGAATTTCAAAAATCTGACAGGCACTTTTTACACAGCTTGAAAAATTTGCATTTCTAATTGCCGCCCCAGGACGGCAATTAGAGGAAATATGGTATATACAGTGATAAGCCAGTTTTATTTTGAATTTGAAATTCGAAATCTCGGCTCTACTGGCTTATACCCCCCCCCAAAATCAAGATTTTTAGGATTGGTCAAAACACATTTTAAAAGGACCAGAAAAGCAATTAAAATAGGGTTCAAGGGCTGTATTGGGAGGGGAAGGGACAAAACAGGGGCCACTTCTATAGGGCCTATAAGTACCAAAGAGTATTAATTCTCTAAGCAGTAAAAGCGCTTTCAAACCCAGCCACTTGTGGTGCACGTAAAACTATAAGTACTCGAGCTGATCAGACCTATCAGCCGGGTGGATCGTGATGGTTGCCCTTTAACTTTTGGATGGCTGAGCCTCTGGCTCGTAGCCCCAGGCCTGAAGGGGGGAAACCCTTTTCGGCCCAAAAATCAAAGATGTTTGAATACTGGGGCCTACCGCATAAATAAACTCTGGTATGCATGCTTTTTCATTCATCCAGAGTCACTTTCGAGTGATTTGTGTCTAAGGTATGTGGGTGTGCGCATCTCAACTCCAAGCCCCAAGCCCCTGCGCCCCCGTAGGGGAAAGTAGCTTTGGTAGCTTTATAAGAAAGTAGCTTTTTTTTGGGGGGGGGGTATAAGCCAGTAGCGTCGAAATCTCATATACTCATTTCCCAGTTATCCGCTAGCAATAAGGTGGTCGCTTGGATAGCTGAGAATGTTCTTTATAAGTTCAAGTAGGCCTGTATACTTACCCTTGTAGCTTCCGTAGATTTATCGTCAATGTTAAGTGATGGGTTGGTTTTCGGCGGATTAAGAACATCTTTTATTGAGATTTGAGTGACCATTTGACAAACTTGTTCTATGTAAGCCGACAGCACCATTTCTACAAGACGTTCGCATTGAAAAATTAATGAAACCAAAAAATACTTTCAACGTGACATCTGTAGTCAAAGTAGCTGTGCATGACATTGCTTCCTGGATCATAATTGAACCTGTCCGGATCAGTTATTCTGCAATTTTTTCAACTTTTTAGAAAAAATGAAAAATTTTAAACTTTTACCTGTTTTCTTTGTTTAGCAAACATGTTTGCGAATCGAAGTAGTACTGAAGACTTTGACATTCTGTGCCATAACGATGCTCCGAGTCCACACAAAAGCATTTACACTCTTCCACTGTCACATTGGTCTCAATGGCTAGAGCTGTGCCTTCAAGCACGTGGTTGGGCAGCTCCAAGAAGCATTGGTCTGTGTGAGCTGCAATTGTTCAAATATTACAAAATTATCAAGTTTTTCAATATATAAAGTTGGCCTTTCAAAGTAGTCAAAAATTTTCCCGGGAAAATTGAAGGCCGGGAAAATTTCCCGGAAAATTCAACTTTTACGGGAAAATTGGGGAAAGTTGAAAATTCTTAAATTGAAACCAATTTTAATCAAAATCAAACAAATCAACATCAAAATCATCACAAATAATAGACTCTTAAATTAGTTCTTATTAGTTAGTTAATTACTGGCACAGTTATCCGCAATTTGCAAAATGTGCTACAGTCAGAAGCGTGGCCAGAAATTTTTCACGGAGGTGGCACCAGAACTTTCTCAGGTCATTTTACCTACACCGTTTTTCGAAATTTCGAAGCCATAAAATCTGATATTTATAACCTGCATCTAATTTTCAATTTTACGTTAAATGAGATATTACTTGAAAATTGTAAAAAAATGGAAATCGAATGTGCTCATAGGTGGAGTCGAAGTCGCCAAATTTCAAGGAAAATACTCTTTTATCAATTTTCGTTAGTTTGAAAGGCCGTGATAAAGGCGAGAAAATTCGGAGCTGTTATTTCGAAATTTCTTCTGAATAACGGTTTGCTAAGTGGTGTTTTTTTCTCATCAAATAAAAAGAAACTAACTACCAGCCCCTCAAGCTGAGGTTTTAGTCAAAATTTTCTGAAATAATCAAATTTAATTGAAAAGATTTGACTATTTATCAAAAGCCATCCAAAAGATATGCTAGTCACAGAGCTAAATTTACCAGCAGGAGTAGTAGTTATCGAAACTGTTGGAACTGTTACAGCGTTGGAAGATTCTTCTCTAGCACTTCCAGGTGTACACCCATTGAAAAACTCCTTGTTAACATGTTTAATGGTTGCTTTCGCTGAAGTTTTAAATTTAATGAAAAAAAAAATTATTTTTATTATAAAAAAATTACCTGGATTGCAGACCAATCCCAAATAAGTCAATCTGTTTTCTGGTTTTTGTTGCTGATCATTTGCCACAAAAATATCTGGAGTGAGTTGTCGATTGCCCAGGTTGAGCACACAATCTCTCTCTTTGTGGTAATAAGTAGCAGATGTGCATTGGAAAGAATATCTCTCCGAAGACCTTAATGAGCAAATCTATTAAGTACGTCTTCCTCGACTTTTTTTTGTATATTATGTTGATTTTGATGATAAAATCGGGCATTCAGTTCCAGAAAGGTCTAAGAAATGACTCATATTTTATTAATTAGCAAAAAATGTTTAAACCAATTTTTTGTGAGCGTTTCTAGCATCCAAATGTTTCAAGGTGTTAATTACAGTGTTTTATTCATTCTTTAATTCAACGGGCATCCTTATGAAGCATGCTACATATGATTATTAAGAGTTGAGAAATTTCAAAAGCAAATACTTAAGTCTTCTAAGCCCAGCAACCACTATGAGCAGCGTGGCGCAGTGGAAGCGTGCTGGGCCCATAACCCAGAGGTCGGTGGATCGAAACCACTCGCTGCTAATACTTTTTGCTCTCTCTTTTATTTACTTTTTTGCAATTGTTCTTTACAAAGAAATATTTTAAATCAAAGGACAGGACAGTAGCCCAAGTGTCCGCCCCCCCCCTTCAAAGAGTATTTTTCTCTGAGCTAACTTTTATCATTTTTGCTTAAGCCTAAGACCTAAGCCTAAGACTAAGCCTAAAGCCTAAGCCTAATCCTAAGCCGAAGCCTAAATTAGCGCACTGCACATTGCAAAAAAGAAAACTTTAAGAAATCAAGGAAACCCAAAATAGGACCTTAGAGAAAAATACTCTTTGGAGCGGCGGGCACTTGGGCTTTTACGAAAGGACAGCATATGAAGTGCACCCCAATCCAAAGAGTATCAAAATCACGGGTTATGAGGTATGCGCACAACTCTTTTTGTAGAAATACCGAGGGTACTTCGCAGCTTGGCGGTGAAAGACCAGCACACTCCACATTGAAAGAAATTGGGGTTTTCCGAATTAAAAGCTTTTTAAAATCAGTTGTCATTTTGAGGTCACAAAATTTTTATGAAAAAAAGCTTGTAATTTTACATACAGGGGTTATCTACTGCTTATGTTATACAAAAAAGAATAGAACAGAAAGTAGTGGTTATTTTGACATCAAATACGGCAATATTTTATAATAAAATCGTGATAAACTTTGAAAAATAAATATATAAGTTGTAATGAAAATCAGGCTAACTTTTTTTCTGTCCTATGAACCATCAATTTCGACACCACATTCTTGCTCAGCGCGGTCGATTCGCTTTCAAAACACTGAAATTGCTGTCAAAATTCGAATCCCGCTCAAGACAATAAACATTTGATTATTAGTATTTGGATGTTTATTGTCTTGAGCGGAATTCGAATTTTGACAGCAATTTTAGTGTTTTAAAAGCAGTTTTATATGCAAATCAACCACGCTGAGCAAAGATCCGGTGTCGAAATTTATGGTTCATAGGACAGAAAAAAAGTTAGCGTGATTTTCATTACAATGTAATTAATATAGCAGAAAAACCATCGCATTATGCCCAACAAATGAAGATATTTTTCGCAGTGCCACTTAAAATTTGTTGGATACATTGGCTTAAAAAATTTTAAAAACCATATTGGGAGTAAGCACTTTTTACACTTTCTAGCTGCCTGTCCACATCATTTTTCTGGCTGTCTGCCGACAATATTGAAATTTCACGCACTAAGTCGATCATGTCGAACACTTTTTATATACCGTATTCTCTCTATTAGACGGGTCCTATCTATTAGAAGGGTCCTCTCTAACAGACGGATCTCTTAAGGCATTTTTCTCAGAACGTTTATTTTAAATAAATAATTGGAACCGGCGCTTTTTAGTACTAGTAGTTTGCCGTAAATTGTCGCCATTTTGAATTGCTCGCAGTTGTTTGGAATTTTCTTTCTCACACTTTCATTTTTTTGTCATTCAGGAAAATTAACAAAAGAAAATTGACACAAGAGCTGATAACAAATCAAGAGTGGATGGCAAAACAAAGCTCACTCGATTGGCAAGAAACTAGAAGCAGTCACTTGTTCAAACAAGTATTCCAAGCGTTGAGCTGCCAAGAAATTTGATGTCACGCAGTGAAGGATTCAAAGATGGATCAAGCAAGAGTAGAAACTTGCTGGAAATACAAGAAATTAATCTAGGCGAGGAAAAAGAGAAGGATATGAACCATAGTAATCTTTCTATCGAATGTTAAAGTGTATTCGTTTAAGTTATTTTGCAATGAAAAATGTGGGAAAGATAATGTATTCGATGTGATTTTCTCCGAATACAAGATTATACTGTAAAAATGTGGAATTTTCTTTTGTTTTTTTAAAATCGTGAGTTCGAAAATAGACGGGTCCTCTTTAATAGACGGGTCCCCCACGAAGGGGCTTGAAAATAGACGGGTCAACCGTCTATCAGAGAGAATACGGTAGGTCTTGGAACTACATCGGAAAGACAGCTTGGGTGGTTCCTTGTTAGTCAAACCTCATCTACTTCAAAAATGTAAAATTTAGAAAACAAAAGCCAAATTTTCAGAAAAGCAATATTTTCACAAGAAGATCTAGCTTGTGTCTTTTTTTACCCAGCGCTTTCTTTCTAAAAGAAAATTGCAAAAAGAATAAGAGAGAGCGAAAAAAGTATTAGCAGCGAGTGGTTTCGATCCACCGACTTCTGGGTTATGGGCCGGCCCCTGATGCCCAGCACGCTTCCACTGCGCCACGCTGCTCACAAAAGATGCTTATAATAATATATAGTAATTATTTTGCTTTTAATTATGGCTCTTCAAAGTTCAAAGACATGGATAACTCAGTTTGCAAAGACTTTAGTAGAAACAAAAAATACGTGTCTTAAAAAGAGTTTAGCGGGAGAATAATTGTTTATTTAAAGGGGAGGGGGAAGCCATTTAGGTTTGAAAAAGTGGCTTCCATGGCGCAGTGCGTAAGTGCTCGCGTTTTTTGGCCCAAAATGATGTTTTTTTAGTGTTGCAGGTTCAAACCCACGTAGTGACACACTATTTTTTTGACTTGTTTGGCCAGTTTAGATGTAATTAGACTTTTTTGACGCCAGTTTCGGAATCAGCGACCCAAATTACTGGCCAATAACTGGCCAAACAAGCCAAAAAAAATAGTGTGCCACTACGTGGGATTGAACCTGCAACACCAAAACAACACTATTTTGGGCTAAAAAACGCGAGCACTTACGCACTGCGCCATGGAAGCCACTTTTTCAAACCTAAATGGCTTCCCCCCCCCCCCCCCCTCGCCCTTAAAGGGCCATGAGCACGCGTTCGGGATTGTCTCTTGCCAATTCGAAAAATTTCGCCTAATTGTTGAACTTCTGCACGGATTTTCCAGCTTGGTTTCTAACATAACAAGGCCAAGAATTGAATTTTAGGTATAATTTTGTTAGAAACCAAGCGACCATCGCCGTTGATGACGATGGCAATTTCGAGTTTTTGACCTTGCGGGGGCAGCTCTTTTATTTCAAAAAGTTTTGTCGAATTATTTTTTTGTCCGCATTTAAAAATTTGTTCAGAATGTAATACCGTCCACTAGTCGAGCACAAAGTAGCTCGAACATGCCAGACCGGACGACTACGCCGAATTTCAATGAGACATAAGGTATTATAGCCTTAACTCGATTAGCCTTGTCTAGAACATAAAATTTAAATTTTCAAAGCAAGTAAAAAAACGGTTCTAAAAAACATTTTCCGTATTTTCGGCTGTCGCTGGCCAATTCAAAAACGTGAAATTGCTTTCAAGAAATTTTTTCGAATTGGGGAGAGACAACCGTTGTCGGGACGGTAGTGGCACTTCAACTAATTAAACTGAGTTATCATCATAGGATAGGTTCTTTAGTTATACAGGGTTATTCGAATATTTTAAGTCATCTCTTTTGAGCATAATTTTTTTGTGATCGCATTTTGATGTTCTGTAAGTACAGATCGATTCAGAATCGAAAAGTAATTTGTTTGGTGTATTATGTTGAAAAAACGATTTTCGCTGAGTCTCCCTGGGGTTAGGCCCAAACCATAGGGAGACCCAGCGAAAATCGTGTTTTGGCATAATACAGGGTGACACAAAAAAATAGTCACATTTAAAAAAATGATGTACCTAAGTATTTGCCTGGCCGATTTCCAAAATTTTCGGCGCGTAATCGTTTTCCCAATTCACACTTTCCCAATGAAACATTTTCCCAGTGCATCTTTTCCCAATGAAGTACTTTGCCAATGAAATAATTTTACCAATGCATCTTTTTCCCAATGAAGTACTTTTGTCAATAAACTCTTCTCAATGAGCTCAGTTTATATCTGAAATATGGTACACGGACAATTCACCGTCAGGGACAATTCACCGTGAGGGACAATTCACAGTCAGGGACAATTCACCGTCGAACATATTAAAAAACCCTTTATAATAAAATTTTTTATTTCATTGTTAATGTTATTATTCTTCACACATCACCAATTGTTAAATACATTCTCAGCTATTTTTACCTGTTTCCGTTATTTATTGAATAAAAAGTTCTCATTTATGACTTTGGAGGTGAATTGTCCTCGAACACAGACACAATTTCGCCGCGAAATTTGTTTCGCCAAATTTGTTTCGCCAAATATGTTTCGCCGTACCAAAAAATTCAGCAAAAAGACTAACTTGACATACTTTGGTTGACTGGGGGAAGATTTTGAACATAGTTTTGAATACTGGAGCCTGCCGCATAAAGAAACACTGGTATGCATGTTTTTTCATGCATCCAGAGTCACTTTCGAGTGATTTGCGTCTAAGGTATGTGGGTGTGCGCACCCCTTCGGGGGCGCAGGGGGCTTGGTTGGTTAGAGATGCGCGCACTCACTTACCTTAGACATAATTCCGAGCAAGACTCTTGATTAAAAATGTATACAGTGAATCTTTTTGCCCAGCTACAGTGACCAAAACATAGTAAAAAAAATGTGCATTGAAAAATGTGCGGCAGAATCAAATTTCACATCGAAATTGTGGCCCCGGCGAATTGTGTTACTTACCAAATTGTTTGGGGGCGAATTGGCGATACTTTTTGATATGCACGACGGTGAATTGTCCCCACGGTGAATTGTCCCTCACGGTGAAATGTCCCTCACGGTGAATTGTCGCGTACCCCTGAAATATGTGTCTGGATATGTCATAGATATGTCTGAAATATGTCTCAAATATGTCTCTACTATATGTCTGGTATATGTAGTGCTCGCCGATCGGGGCGATGGCTTTCATTTTCCGATAGCTGACGCGCTTCTGCCCAATAAGAAGAGAGCTACTTATGATAAGATGTGGGCTATGATCAAACAGCAATACCCGAATCTCAAACCCCAGTCCTTCTCATGTGATTTTGAAATCAATCCCTACAAATCCATTCCGGCTACCTTTGGGCTACTGATAGCCGATTTTCGTTCATTTCATTTGAGCCAGAATCACATCAAGCGTCTCAAAATCCTGAAACTCTTCAAACTCTACAAAAGAAATGTAGACATCTACCACCAGTCTAGATTGTTATTAGCCCTAGCATATGTGCCAGTTGCCCAAGTGCACGGCTTTGCAGACATTGTGCTGACTATGATAACTTTGCCTGAGCTTCAACCTCTGATGCAGTGGTTCGACAGCATCTATGTCGGGGACCACAATCATCAGCCACAGGGGACAGCCACTGTGGAATGTCTACGAGCGGGTCCTCCGAGATCGACAGCGCTCTAACAACTTCAATGAGTCAAACAATAGAAAGCTGCAGAACCTCCTTGGAAACGTTACTCATCCTCCGCTTTGGGACTTCATGTGAAGTTGAGACTGGCCTACGCTTCTGATTTCAACAATGTCAACTACAACGATTGGCTCGGGAATAGAGGACGAAGATCTCGGCATCAGGCTGACATTGATCTCGATGCAAGAATCAAGTTGCAGGCTCAAAAATTCACCAGAATTGCTACTCGTCGAATGACTGCAAAAGAATATCCAATGCCGTTGTTTTTGGCATTAAGGAACCTCGTTAAATATTTATTCGACCTTTTATTTTATACAGGATATTCAAGTTTTTTTAGTCATGTTTTCTATCGCCTTTTATAAAAAAATATTCAAAAATAAAATTCCTCAATTTCAGATATAAACTGAGCTCATTGAGAAAAGTCTTTCATTGGGAAAAAGAATTCATTGGTAAAAGTATTTCATTGGGAAAGAGATGCATTAGGAAAGGTATTCCATTGGGAAAAAGATGCATTGGGAAAATGTTTCATTGGGAAAGCAAATTCATTGGGAAAGTGAGAATTGGGAAAACGATTACCGTATTTGCTCTAATAATCGGCCACTCTCTATTAAACGGCCACTCTCTAATAAACGGCCACCCCCAGAGACCTATATCTCAGTCCAGAGTCAATATTTTTCAAATCTGTTTTATGCATTTTCTTAGTTACCATGAGCCCTCCTGGTTCCACTTTTCAGATTGTGGTTGAGCACCCAAAAATCTCAAAATCGAAATATTTTTTTTTCGATTTTTTAGGGGTTGAAAAATAAACGGCCATGGCCGATTATTACAGCAAATACGGTACGCGCCAAATCTTCAGGAATCTTCTCAGCTCACAATTCATTGATTCTAACCATAATTTATCCAACTTTGGTATATAGTTTTTGTGTTCTGCTAGTTGCTGGGTTTAAGAAGAGATTCTATGCTCAGAGAATTTTTACTCTTTGCTATACCTGAACTCATGTTATTTACCAACACACCGCAAATAGCATTTTTCACGAAAAATTGCAAAGGAGTAGACAAAATCACAGTTACGTTCAAAAATTTGACCCTATCAGAGTCAACTCCCTCCTTAAATGAAATTTAAAGTGTTTCCAAGCACCATATATCGACCTAAAATTGCCTCAGGAGTTCACAAAAGACATTATTTTTGAGTTCTGGTTAATAAAAATTGACTTTGGGACATTTTGAAATTTCGACCATTTGCCTGTTTTGGCATGTTTTGGTCACTGGAGCTGGGCAAAAAGAGCCTCTGAATACTTCGGTAGCGCCAAAAATTTCAATAAAAAAAATGAAAATAGAATTTTTTTATTGAAATGTCACTGTTTTTTGTGTCACCCTGTATACCAAACAAATCGCTTTTCGATTCTGAATCGATCTGTGCTCACAGAATTTCGAAATGCGATTACAAAAAAAGTTACGCTAAAAAGAAAAGGCTTAAAACATTTGAATAACGCTGCATTTTTAAAAAATTGTGTAAGAAATAATTGTGTACTTCACCCCCAACTTTTCAAATTTGCGATACAGTCAAGCCTCTAAAAACGGGCACCGCCATAAACAGGCACCCTCTCTCAGCGAGCCCCCAATTCACGGTCCCTGACAATATAACTCCTTCTATAAACGAGCTTTTCCGATTTTCCATAATATATTTGGCAATTTTAGAGGTTTTTCGCCATTGAAAAGGGGAGTAAAAACTATTAACGACGAACTAGATAATTGATTAGATACCCTTCCAACAAACAGTCATGAATAAATGACCTAAAATAATTTGGCAGTCAGACTTCGTTATACAGTCAACTCTCGATTTAACGAACCCTCGATTTAACGAAACTCTTGATTTAACGAACTTTTTTAACGTTTATTTGGCCAGTGATTAAATAGAATGACTAAAATAAACTCTTGATTTAACGAAACTCTCGGTTTAACGAATATTTTTGCCTGTCCCCAGGGGTTCGTTAAATCGAGAGTTGACTGTAGTGATAACTCAAGTGACCGTCCCTTAGGTATCACTCAGCCAAAGTGTCACTATACCAGATCAAAAAAAAAACTTTCATGTCGGAACTGGCTTAGGAGTGTCGCTGCAGCGAGAGTGTTACAACAGCGAGGCTTCACTGTATCTTAAATACAGTCGTACCCGGATAAACCGACACCGTATGGTCACCCTATTTGGTCAAGTAAACGACATTTATTGCAAAAACGTACCCCCAATAAACGAAAACCACCGATGAACGGACACCTTCCATCGGTCGCGAGGGGTGTCTGTTTATCCAGGTTCGACTGTAGCTTAAAACTAGCTTCAAACGACAATTTTGATGATTTCCTGACTAAAGATAGGATAAACAAAGAAGCACATCACAATAACCAGCTTTCAGTCTGAATGACAAGAATTAATATGTTGTTAGCTGATACGATTCTTTGCTTGTCTTAAACTCTTTTATGAAAACACAAAAAATTGTTGATGAATAATTTTATATATTTTCCAAATAACTTTGTCGGTAAGAGCCAAGCTAGTAAAAAGAGTCTTCTACTAAACAAAATCTTTATCTAATAAGAGCAGCGTGGCGCAGTGGAAGCGTGCTGGGCCATAACCCAGAGGTCGGTGGATCGAAACCACTCGCTGCTAATAGTTTTTGCTCTCTCTTTTTTTCTTTGCAATTTTTCTTCGCAGAGAAATATTCAAAAACAAAGTTTCTTTTAAATTATGCTATTTTAAAGTGTAAAGGACATTTTATTCGGACCAGAAAATGTTTTGCGGGAAAAATATTGTCGAAAACAAAAAATGACCAACATTAATGTTCTGTTCCATTAAAAATTGTTATTTTCCCACAAAAGAGCAAAAAGCAGCGAGTGGTTTCGATCAAGTGGCCTCTGGTTTATGGGCTCAGCACGCTTCCACTGCGCCACTCTGCTTCTGCGTGGCATGTTTTTTTTTGTTTTGACAATATTTTTGCGCAAAACACTTTCTGGTGCAAACTGAAACGTCCTTAAACCTTCAAAGTAGCATAATTCGAAGAAAAAACGTTTCAAGTCAATATTTATTGCTATTATAAATCATGCCACCCAAGAGCAGCGTGGCGCAGTGGAAGCGTGCTGGGCCCATAACCCAGAGGTCGGTGGATCGAAACCACTCGCTGCTAACAATTTTTGCTCTCTGCTTTATTTTCTTTGCAATTTTTCTTCACATGAAAATATTCAGAAACAAAGTAATCATTTTTAAAAGAGTTAGATCCAGTTTTGCAAATCTTGCCTTTTACAGCAAAGATTCAGAATTTTTCAAACCATTTGTTTATTTTTAAGCAAATTTTAGTCTTCTACATTTACACAACTTCTGTACGGATTTTTCAACTTGCTTTTTAACAAAACCATACCTAAAATTGAATTCTAGGCCTTGTTTTGTTAGAAACCGAGTCGAAAAGTCGGTACATAAGTTCAATGATTAGGAAATTTTTTGAATTCCCGGGCACCACCTCTTATTAGCGTGGGCATGCCCGTTGTGCGCAAACAGATAAAATTATCTGAACCGATAAATTTATCTGTCAGATAAAAATCAAAAATTTTTGTCTCACAGATAAAATTTATCTGTCAGATAAATTTTTATCTGACAGATAAAATTTTATCTGACAGATAAATTTTTATCTGACAGATAAAATTTTATCTGACAGATAAAATTTTATCTGACAGATAAAATTATCTGAACCGATAAATTTATCTGTCAGATAAAAATCAAAAATTTGTTGTCTCACAGATAAAATTTATCTGACAGATAAATTTTTATCTGTCAGATAAAATTTTATCTGACAGATAAATTTTTATCTGACAGATAAAATTTTATCTGACAGATAAAACTTTACCTATCAGATAAAATTGAATTCCCGCAATTTATTTTTTTGCTATTTTTCTGCCCTAAGTATTCTTGATACCTCCTCTACCTCAACCCAAGGGTTCTGAATTAGATTTTCAGGGTGTCTTCAGCTAGATGGCAGTGATTGGTATAGTAATTTTCACCTTGTGGCTTATTTTCGTTACTGATTTCATTGTTTTTTTGCTTGATTCGCACTGCTGTCTCGGTGGTCACGGTGATCTCATATATAAACTTTCTAGGACTTATTTTCTTGTTTTCCAGGTAAGCATCACGGACTCGTTCGCGAAGCAAGCCAGGATGTGGTAATTAGTTAGCTTTAGGTCTTCATATCTTTCTTGATTTTCAGGTGTGCCGGTTACGTAAGTTATACATTTCGTACATTTCGCATTATAACAACACACACAGTTTTGACATAGGAACCACATACATAGAGACAAGTCACAATTTTTTCATCTATCTGGCAATTATTGCATTAGTCAAGCTGTGTTTAATCAAAATGCCACTCTCTATGTGCCTTCGTGTTTCACCCTCAAGACAGTATGGCTAGGCCATAGTAACATAACTGTCGGAGCACGTCAACTTATCTACAAGAGGCTGCCTAGCGAGAGTGGTTATAAGCCGCATACTAATTACCATGATCATCTACGGGATTTAATATCACTAATTTTCAGGTACAACTCACTGAGGATTGGGGGCATTCAGGTATCTTTTTCTCATCAAGGAAATTTTCATTCAATTTAGGTCCTGAAGAATCAACGAATTTGATCTCAATGACATAATACTGGCTCTGAACCGTTTGCTCTTATGTCTGAATTTATCTGTGACTGTAATTATTCAGAAATAATTACGTGATAGTCAGGTAGTATTCACTAGAATAATCACTTTGTGGGACACCAAAACCCAAGACAGTCGATAAGAAACAAAGAAATATCTAATTTTAACCTCTTTTTATCTCTAAAAATTCGGTTCAGAACCAGTATTATGTCATTGAGATCAAATTCGTTGATTCTTCAGGACCTAAATTGAATGAAAATTTCCTTGATGAGAAAAAGATACCTGAATGCCCCCAATCCTCAGTGAGTTGTACCTGAAAATTAGTGATATTAAATCCCGTAGATGATCATGGTAATTAGTATGCGGCTTATAACCACTCTCGCTAGGCAGCCTCTTGTAGATAAGTTGACGTGCTCCGACAGTTATGTTACTATGGCCTAGCCATACTGTCTTGAGGGTGAAACACGAAGGCACATAGAGAGTGGCATTTTGATTAAACACAGCTTGACTAATGCAATAATTGCCAGATAGATGAAAAATTGTGACTTGTCTCTATGTATGTGGTTCCTATGTCAAAACTGTGTGTGTTGTTATAATGCGAAATGTACGAAATGTATAACTTACGTAACCGGCACACCTGAAAATCAAGAAAGATATGAAGACCTAAAGCTAACTAATTACCACATCCTGGCTTGCTTCGCGAACGAGTCCGTGATGCTTACCTGGAAAACAAGAAAATAAGTCCTAGAAAGTTTATATATGAGATCACCGTGACCACCGAGACAGCAGTGCGAATCAAGCAAAAAAACAATGAAATCAGTAACGAAAATAAGCCACAAGGTGAAAATTACTATACCAATCACTGCCATCTAGCTGAAGACACCCTGAAAATCTAATTCAGAACCCTTGGGTTGAGGTAGAGGAGGTATCAAGAATACTTAGGGCAGAAAAATAGCAAAAAAATAAATTGCGGGAATTCAATTTTATCTGATAGGTAAAGTTTTATCTGTCAGATAAAATTTTATCTGTCAGATAAAAATTTATCTGTCAGATAAATTTTTATCTGACAGATAAAAATTTATCTGTCAGATAAATTTTATCTGTGAGACAACAAATTTTTGATTTTTATCTGACAGATAAATTTATCGGTTCAGATAATTTTATCTGTTTTGCGCACAACGGGCATGCCCCTTTAAGTGCACAATTGCCTTGAAAATACTTACAAACTATTAGCACAGAAACATTGACATTCTTCCATGGAAACGTCTCTCTCTAACCCCCCAGCTGTATTGTTCATTGTGTAGCCTTCAATTATCTCAAAACAGCCGTTCAATTTGGCATTCAGCACAGCTGCGCTTTGAGTGGTAGATGGTTTGGGTTGAGAAGTGGTGGTTTTTGGTTTGGGTTTAGAAGTAGTGGTTTTTGGTTTGGGCTTAGAAGTGGTGGTTGTTAATGCCGGGGTGATCATTTCACTCAGAGAAATGGTAGTCAATTCAGCCATTTTAATTGGTCTCGAACTGACCAACATGGAAGAAGACTCAGTCAAGTTGGTTTTAATAGTTTTTCGGTTGAAAAGTCTTGGAGGAGCGGTGGTGGTCTCAGCAATTAGAATGTTGGTTTCTTCTTTGTTCAACATCTCTTGCTCTTCTTCTTTGATCAATTTGTTGAAGTTTTCAGACTAAAGAGTCAAAAAAATTAGCTGCTAAAATTTTATCCAGTGCTTATTGAGTTCCGAGCACCGAAGATAAAGATTTTGAAGCGAAATCTAAAAAATACTAAAGATTTCGAGTCTCAAATAAAATAAAAAATCTTCGAATGAAGGACATTCCGGAGCCCCGGTTTAAGACAAAGCTCCTATATAAAACGTTTACACAAAAAAAAATCATTTAGAACTTCTAAAGTAGACGTCTTTTGCCCCAATCAAGCAAAAATATCGCGCCAGTGTAATATACCCCATCCAATAATTTAAGCATAGGCCCATAGGCTTAGGTTTAGGCTCAGGGCCTCGCCGTTACTAACACAGGCTTTTGTTCAGTTTTTTTTCAAATGATGATTTAAGTAACCTCCAAATAGGATTAGTGAGGGTATATCACACTAGCTTTTTGTGAGGCGTATAATACACTAGCGCCTAAAAATCCTAAAATCCATAATTTTCGACCCGATAGTAACTGTAATCGAAAACGAATAACTGTGGAAATATAAAAGTTTTTTTTATCATATTTCTACAGTTGACGATAAAGCAAAAGCTGACTTTAGATGAGTGAAATGGTCATCTTGAGTTAATTTGAATCCCATTTTTTTAAAACCCTGTCTCTTGCTTATCATTGCAATTTCACAGGTTTGAATGCGCGCGGGACCACATAGATTTTGTCAATAATGTTTTCGAATTATTTTTTATTTGCATTTTAAATTTAAAAGGTGGAAATTCCATCTATTCGATATAATGTCATCATGATAATTGTGGATTGAAAGTCGGGTAAGTTGTCCGATCTGTCATAGTAAAGCGACGTTGGGCTCGACTAGTGAACGGTTCTAAGTTTTGGACAGATACCCAAGTCTGTGAAAATTTCAAAATTTTAAATTGGCGCCTTTTAAATTTAAAAGGGAATAAGGGCTGTATTGGGAGGGGAATGGAATAAAACTAACAGAAGATGTTGAACATAGTTTTGAATACTGCGGCTACCGCATAAATAAACTCTGGTATGCATGCTTTTCATGCATCAAGAGTAACTTTGCAGTGATACGTGTCTAAGGTATGTGGGTGTGCGCATCTCAACTCCAAGCCCGCGAAGGGGCCGCAGCATGCTTGAGAGTTAGAGAAGCGCGCATAGACTTACCTTAGACATAATTCCGAGCAATACTCTTGATCAAAAATGCAAATAGAGTCTATTTTTGCCCAGCTCCAGGGGTGCACTAGAGGGGGGCTGCACTTAAGGGGGGGGGGGTGCGCTTGGGCTTTTACGTAAGTTTTGAACAAATTTTCAAATTTATTTACTGAACAATCAGCGCAAACAAAAAATAATTCGGCATTATTATTGACAAAATGTGTGTGATCCCGCGCGCATTCGAACCTTACAAATTGCCATGATAAGGAAGAGACAGGCTCCTTTAAATGGGACAAAAACAGGCCTACCCCAACCACCACCTGCGCTTTTTTTGAAAGTAAGAAAATTAAAAAATTTGTTTCGGGGTTCTGAATTTTCAGAAATGCTAATTTTAAAGGCTGCAAATTTTCTAAATCTGATCATTCGAACTATTTTTTTTAAATGCGTGATTTTTCTTTAAGAAAAATTTGCTATTTGTCTAAAATTAACATATAAATAGTGTTTTCAGCTAATTTTGAAACACTTACTTCTTTAGATTTAGACATTTTCTCTTTTCGCAAAGTTGTGCCATGAGCTTTAGCTGATTGTTGCTCAATGCTAGGCGCTTTACTTGAAGATGTTTTTTTGGTGGTTGTGAATGTCGTTGTGGGCTCAGTTTGCTCAGCTGTAGTAGGCTCAACTGTAGTGGTTGCTGTGGTTGTTGATTTTGAAAAAGTAGTTTTAGAAGACTCTTTAGCGGTTTCCTTTGGTTTTTCATCCGCTGATTTGGAGCACATTTTGGCAGCAGTGCTGATCAAATCTTAACAATAAAAAATCTTTTTTAATCTAAGTTTTGAGTTTGGAACGCTTACGATGAATATCACAAGACACATAGTGGTAATCGACTTTCTTGTCAAAGATCAAGTCATATTTACCAGTATGGTCATCCTTGTTCAAGGAGCATTCCCAGTCTCTTCGTTGAAAGACAGACTTTTGCACAGATTTGCTCTTTTATCGGATTGATTTGAGGTAGTAGATGAATTTCTCCAGGTCTCTGCACATGCACATCTTAATTGGTATTTGTAAAAAAGCGTTTACATTCAACGCTTTTAAGAGTTACTTACCGGCATTCATTTAAAGTAACTCCACGGCCCTTCCTGAACTCTGCATACAACAGTCTTTGCTGAGGCAGATAGCGATAGCAAACGATCGGCACTTTTGATGTAGTAGTAGTTGTAGTGGTGGTTGTGGATGGATTAGAAGTAGTTGTCGTTGTTGATGTGGAGTGGTCTACAAATTTACAAGGTGACTAATTATATATAAAAAAAGTTAAAAATAAGATTCTTAATTTTTGACGGTTGGCTGAGTTGCTGGCGAAACCAAATTTCATTACCTGGCGATATCATTCGATCTGGGGATGGAGAATGGCCTATCCGGGACGGGACAAAAATTGTGAACAAATCCGCGACGTGACACCGGAACGGGATAACCAGAAAATTCACTCCAGGACGGGGATCCGGAAGCAAGTGACATTCCGGGACGGGACAATCATTTTCCAGGTCGGGGCGCAAACAGGAAATCTAACAGCAAGAATCGGTTTTCAAAAAAATATGCAAAAGATTTTATCCCAGTTTTACGTCACGGAGAAAATCTAGTTATTTTCCGAGTATATCTCATTTGACAATTCTAATACTTACTCGAAATTCGGCAATTTTTTTGAAATGACAATAAAAACTAGACTAAACTTCAGTAGAATTTGTGAATTTTAAAGACCGGACAGATTTTTAAAAGTTGGGATGGGACAATAAATCCGGGAATACCCAGACAATTACCCGTCAACCATCCTAATTCAATCGTTGAATTTTGGCTAATCCAACGGGAGTCTCGACAAATGCACCGGTGCAACCAAAAACTGCCCAACCAGGCTTTTTTTACTTTATCAACACCACCTCTAATTTTTGATGGTAAATACATTAAAATCCACAAAAATGTCAAAAATTGTCGGTGGAGTAAATAAACATAAAGGATCTTTTTGAACACCCGTTTAAAAAGGGTTTTTTTCATAAGTCATAGTCTTGCATGGTTGAAGTGGCATAAAAAGCTGGAAAAAAGGTATTATCATTTAGAAAAAGTACGGCCTTAGATCTCAATGGGGTTTGTGCCTTGGTCCCCGCTGTTGTTTTTTGTGATTTTCAAGCTTGGGCAAGGGTTGGTCAGCTTTTGTTAGAACGGAATAATACATAAGTCTGAAATTTGTCTGACACACGCTGGCCAACACTTGCCTAGCCTAAAGCCTGAAAAGTCACAAAAAACAACAAAAGGAACCAAGACGAAATAAAGAGCGTTCCCATGGAAGGATAGAGTCAAAAGTACTAACTTTACCTTTCATAATATCATTCAATCCCTCCATCACAAAAGTGTTCAAAAAGCCTTGGTCATCTTGCAAGGCCGTATGAGCTGTTTTCTTTTTCTTGTCTTCCAAACTTGCGCCAATCTCTCGCTCTACACTTGCAGCTGACTCCTCTCCAATCAGACCAGCTGGATGCCAGGGAGAAACTGTAGTCGTGGTTGTGCTTGACGTTTTTTCTCTAGACACCAAGTCTTGGACTTCTTTAGATGACAAAATATGTCCATTAATCACAATTGGCTCTCCAGCTTCATAGGCTACTCTTAATTCTTCGCTCTTTTTCTTTAACAAAATCTCATTTGAGCTCCAGATCCACTTAAAAATTCACTTTCTTTAGCCTTTTCCTCCACTTTTATCTTACTAGCTGCAGTAACTGTCTTTTTAGGCTCTGATACTGCAGATTTAGCAGCTTTTTCGAATACTTCCGGTCCAGCAGTCACTAATTCCACAGGTATTTCACCTTTGCTTCAAAAAGTTTGTTGCTCACACCATTTCCCGTATTTACAAGTTCTGGTGGGGCGATCACAATAGACTCTCCAGGCTTTAACCACTTAAACAGACCACCGGTGTGCACTTTTCTTTCAGTGCCATTGAAAAAAGTTCTGATCACATCGGAAGATCCTTGACTTGCAGTCTCTTTTAAATGGTTTTCTTCAGCTTGCTGGGCATTAGTAGCTCCGTTGAAATACTCTTGCATGTGCAATGGCATGCCGTTGAAAGTGACTGTCTTTTTGCTGGAATTTGGTTCAGAAGATTTTTTTGAAGAGCCATCTTGCTCTTTTTGGATTAACTCATGGTTGATTTTGTGCAATTGTTGAATGGCGTTCAAAAAGCCATTTAGCCTGGGATCTTCCATCTGAATATGACCAGAGGCTAACCTCTGAATAATCTCTAAATTAGGATCAGCACCATTGCCGTGGGTTTGAAATGAAGATGTGCCATTGGAGTCCTTGGCCATTTTGGGTTGATTTAAATTAGAACTAGAGGGATTTGTGTTGAGTATTATGGCTTCTTTGAGAGTGGATTTAGCAGGCACTTTTTCGACAGTATCTGTTTTGCCAAGAATGGAAAATAATGTTTTGGGATCTAAATTTATATTATTTTGTTTTGGTTTATAAAAAAACTTGGATCAAAAAAATTCTTCTTATAACTTACTTTCATTGCTATTGACAGTATCGCCAACAAATGATTTGCGGCAAGGATCAATACAAGTTACAACAGACAAGGAATCAGCACCATCCGTTGTCAAGTGAAATGTATTGTAGCGCTGTTTGATAGTGCTAAACAGACACTTGTATAGGTATTTCCTCTAATAAACGCCCTTCACAAAATTCGGTATTTTTTGCGTTTTTTGACCCGATTCTTACTCCTAGGCATGCTATTTACCGAACTTCAGCTACATTTTGGTAAATAACATGCCTAGGAGTCCACAATCAAAATTGAATCAAAACGCGAAAAATAAGTGAGGAGAAAGGGTCGTCGGGGCTTAAAGGGGGCGTGGAAGCCATTTAGGTTTGAAAAAGTGGCTTCCGTGGCGCAGTGCGTAAGCCTTTGCGCTTTTTGGCCCAAAATGGTATTGCAGGTTCGATCCCACGTGGTGGCATGCTGTTTATGTTACCTTTTTAGATAATCGGACTTTTTTGACGCCAGATTCGAAATCAGCGACCCAATTTATCCGGAGAACTGGTCAAACAAGCCAAAATAAATAGCATGCCACCACGTGGGATCGAACCTGCAACACCATTACTAACTTTGATACAAGCGACTCTTGTCATGAAGGCAGCCCACGGACTGTCTAAAGGTGCTATCGTAAGGCAAGGTCTTGTTTCTTGAATTTTCTATACTGACCAACCAAATCAAGGTGAATCCGGGCTGTCCTTTTTCAAATAAACCAACCTGCACTCAATAACCAATTCATAGCTAAGAGCACATGTCCTCGCATCATGGTTATAGGCAGCCGTTCTACAAAACTGCCGTAAACCGCAAAAGTTAGCACACTCAGCAGCAGTCGACACACCCGTTCTACAAAATTAAACAAATTAAATGCAAGTTTTGAAAATAGTTGATTTTGAACAGTACTTAGTGTAATAGAAGTCCATACTAGCCACTTTAGCATGACCTATAGCTTGAGCAAAGAAAATAGTTGGACAAGCCGCTTCCGCAAGGTTTAATTGCAGACAAAGAATAATAAAAATAGCTGCTAGAACAGAGCTGGAATATGGCTTGAGGTTTGCATTTTGGATCACAGTCATTTTGGATGTTTTCAGTTCAGTCCTGACTGGCTGAATCTTCCTTCTAGTCCTACTCATTGCTAAAGAAAAGGTAAGCTTAAATTTTACGATTTTAATTGTAGATCAGAATTCGCAAATAGATTTAGTATAAAAATTGTAGAATAAAATTCTATCAGCAAATTTTTATACAAAAATTTAGTTTTATTTTATATGTTTGATTTAGAAGAAAATTGGGCCGAAAAATTGAGGCATCAAGGATCCTTATAGACTTCTTAGAGACAATTTACGCCAACAAAAACGACAACTACTACCTATTAAAAAAAATACCAACGAAAATTTTGTTGCAAATTAGACAAATTTTACATTTTCAGTCAGAAATTTGAGGAGTAACTATATTCTCCAAACGTTTACCCCTCCAAATTATTCTTTTACCCTTCAAATCATTCATTTATACCCCCAAATCGTAAAATGAGTATTTCTCGGTGTTCTTATGTCGTAAAATTGTTTTTCTTTCCGATCATCATGTAGCCCTGAATCTCTGGTTTCTTATAAGCTATCAAATGACCCATTGTTATAAAAAAAATTCGAGGAATACCCGTTTTTATGAAACAACTTCTCTTTCATAAAAAAATAATTTTTCTCTTATTATTTTCAACAACAAGGGGCCGATTGATAGCTTATAAGAAACTAGAAATTTAGGGCTACATGATGATCAAAAGAAAAAAAATTTACGACATAAAAACACCAAGAAATACTCATTTTCACGATTTGGGGGGATAAATGAATGATTTGGAGGGGTAAAAGAATAATTTCACGGAGGAAAGTACTTACAGCCTTTTTAAATTATTTTTCTGTGAAGAAAAATTGCAAAGAAAAAAGATAGCTAAAAGGTATTAGCAGCGAGTGGTTTCGATCCATCGACCTCTGGGTTATGGGCCCAGCACGCTTCCACTGCGCCACGCTGCTCCTATACATGCGCCACGCTTCTCCGGATGGTGGTACCTACATTAGCAATCAATATTGCCTTAAAATCTTTTTTCTTCAAACGAGCATGCCTGTGCGTTTCAGATATTCAGAAACCAGTAAATTTTTTTGAACCATCCCATTTTTCACTATATTCATGGTTAAATTTCACGATATTTATGGCCTCATTCTAGTTTTAAAAGACACAAAACTTAAAAATTCTAGATAAAAGCGCATGAAAAAATTTAACGAGAAAGAATTGTACGAGAAAGAAAAAAGTATCCCGCCTTTTCTTCGTGTAACGCACGGGCATGCTCCTTTAAATTACGCTACTTTAAAGTTTTAAGGATGTTTCAATTTGCACTAGAAAAAGTTGTTCCGCAAAAAAATATTATCAGGAACAATAAAACCATGCCACTCAAGAGCAGCGTGGCGCAGTGGAAGCGTGCTGGGCCCATAACCCAGAGGTCGGTGGATCGAAACCACTCGCTGCTAATACTTTTTGCTCTTTTTTTGGAGAAAAACAACTTTTTAATGGAACACAACGTAAAAGCCCAAGTGCACCCTCCCCCCTCGCATAAAATTTTTTATACTTTTTTAGAAAAGTACCCATTTTTAGCTGCAAAGCTTTTTTCTGAGGCACCTTAGTATGCAAAAATTCCTCAGAAATCCGAATCAGGAAGCAGAATTTAGAAAAAATTC
Source organism: Ditylenchus dipsaci (assembly GCA_004194705.1). Lineage (NCBI taxonomy): Eukaryota > Metazoa > Nematoda > Chromadorea > Rhabditida > Anguinidae > Ditylenchus > Ditylenchus dipsaci. The sequence continues at coordinate 994,108 of SADC01001227.1, read as the reverse complement.
TTAGTCGCTGAGATATGACCTAAAGTTGGAGTAAAGTTGAATGGTCATTTTTTAAAATGTTGAGACTTCAACTTTAAGTCATATCTCAGCAACTAAGAATTTTTTGCAAATTATGCTTCCTGATTCGGATTTCTGAGGAATTTTTGCCTACTAGGGTGATAATAATGAAGTTTTTCAGCTAAAAGTGGGTACTTTTCTAAGAAAGTATAAAATTTTTTGCCAGGGTGGGGGGGGGGGGGTGTGCACTTGGGATACTGTCGGAACACAACATTAATGTTGGTCATTTTTTATTTTTGACAATATTTTTTTTTGCGCGAAACACTTTCTGGTGCAAATTGAAACGTCCTTCAAACTTTAAAGTAGCATAATTTAAAGGAAAAACTTTTTTTGAATATTTCTGTTTTTGAATATTTCTACGTTAAGAATGATCGCAAAAAATAAAAAAAAAGAGAGGGCAAAAAGTATTAGCAGCGAGTGGTTTCGATCCACCGACCTCTGGGTTATGGGCCCAGCACGCTTCCACTGCGCCACGCTGCTCTTGAGTGTAGTGGTTTGAAATTGTAATAAATATTGGCACAACAAGGTTAAAAAAAATATTCCCTTATACCATTTTATAGCTCCGAATCTCTTCTTTGGAATGAGTTATTAGGCTTTTTTGTTCGAAAAACAAAAATAATTATTTTAAAATTTGTAAAAGGAAAAAGACACTTTAAATCAAGTCTTGCAAGTAATAGGAAATGAAAGATGAAGAAGCTTGTGGGTGCATCTTGTAGCCATTTCGAAATTTTAAAAATGTCGAAAACAAAAAAATGGATAAAGGATAAAGTCGCATTTTCTGTAGCAGTTGTATATTGAGCAAATAAAACTAAAAACAGATCCACAGAGATCATTCTGAAAGCTCTTGAGAGGCGCTACGAGAAAAGTTGAATATATTTGTTGTATTTATTTTAGAAATTTGTTTTATAGCCATTAGAAAACGATGATTTTTTTTGCAATTTTTAAAATAATTATAAGTGTTCATCAAAAAAACCTTTCACTTAAAGAAGAGATTCAGGGCTACAAAATAGTATATCGGAATAATTTTTTAGAATATATATAGTGCCTAACCAAAAGGACGGAAACTGTTTTGACACCCGGTATTTTTTTTAAAAACAAAATTCAGGATTGTCCTTATATTTACAAAAAAATCAAACTAGAGAGACTCATCCAAGTAAATAAAATATAATTTACCAGTTTTAAAATAGAGCTTATTGTCACCATTTTTTACTGGAAAATAGTTTAGCATAGGTTTGTAACAGAATCTTAAATTTCCCCCATTAATTCAGTTAACAAAAAGCGCGATCAAATTAACAAGTGAACCGAAACAGAGAAAAATCTTTTTTTCTACAAAACAGCATTGCATTGGTCGGTCAGCCAATGATGCAAATGGGGCAAAATTGCGCATTTACAGGAAGATGAAACATGTGAAAAAAATTCTTGTAGTACAAGAAAGCGACTAAATTGGGTCTTTCTTCAATTTTGTTAGGAAAATGGAAAACTATATTTATTGTAATATTTTGCATAGTTAAAATTTTTAAATTTTTATGCATACATCGATATGAACTCAGAAAAATAATTTTATTAATATGTGTATCTTTTTTTGCTACATTTCGCGCAGATGTTGGAATTAAAGATACCTCGTTTGAAACGAGAATCGTAGTGCTACATGATGCTATTCTCACTTTTGAAAAGTTGGGCACTTTTTGACTAGAACGAAAAGACTAGACACTTTTTACCCGAGCATTTCACATATTGACCGTTTTTTCAGCAGGTTTGGCTCAATACTGGATCGGGATCTCAAAAATTTTCAGGATTCATAGAAAAACGTGAATCCAGGATTTTTAACAAAATTTTTTGTCGAAAACTGTAGACTTTAAGCGTATAATTCCTTGTATATTGTACGAGAATTATTACAGTTATTAATCTACAGTTTACTTTAATTTTTTTTTAATTTTTTTGACCTAACTTTGCTCTGCTTATAGGATTTATCGAAAAAAAAAACCCACGCGTTACCTAAAACAGAACATTCTCCATTTTCTAATTTTCAGAAAGATAAGACACCTCCAGTTAGAATCAAAGTTAATATAAGCTTATGACGGAGTTATGATTTGTTAAGAGTCTCATTTGAAAGGTTTGTTTCAGTCAACTCTCGTTAAAGGACCATGGTTTTTGCTCGCAGAGATTTTTTCGCCGCCAATTCAAATATTTTTCCTAATCATTGAACTTCTGTATGGATTTTTCAACTTGGTTTCTAACAAAACAAGGCCTAGAATTAGATTTCAGGTATAGTTTTGTTAGAAACCAAGTTGAAAAGTCCGTACAGAAGTTTAATGATTAGGAAAAATTTTTGAATTGGCGGGGACAACCGCTGCGCATAAAAGTCATGGTCCATTAAACTGACATCCTCCTCAAGTTCGTTCCCGCCTAGGGTCCAACACATTTTCCACCACAATTTTTGAAGCTTTTTGACAGTTGTCTTTGTTCAGTCTAGTTCGAAATGCCGCAAGGATTCTAATTTCGTCCATCTTTTTTCAAAATTTCATTAATTTTAAAGGATAAGATTACGCAGTTTTCAATAAAAAAAACAATTTGAAAATGCTACCAAAACTGCCAGAGTTATCTATGGATAAAAGGCTTGCTAAAATAAACCTTTTTTTATCCCAAAAACAAACTTTCATAATTAAACTAAGCAAAAACATCCGAAACTGAAAGCATCTAATCCGCTTTGATAAGGTTAAAAAGAGAAATGATCATGATGGTAACAAACAAAAAAGACAGAAAGAACGGGTAAACATCGAAAGAAAATGGACTCTCCAAAACTGGAAAGAATGGGCAGATCGGAAAGGGTGGGAGTGACATCCGGAATAATCCATTCAGTGATTATCAATCAAAGGTCATTAACAGCAGCTTCCCAAAGAAAACTTACGAAAGAAATACAGCTAAAATATTTCGAAGAAAAAAAGATTGACCAGGAAAAGGGCTGATTTCATATTGAGAGTTCATCTTTTATGATTCTCCTGATTTTTTGTTCACTAACTGGCTGTGTTCCTTACTTATTAGAATAAATGGGGCGATTTTGTAGGAGTAGTAGTAAAATATGGCGCATGAAAAACAGAGTGTTTTATTTTACCTTTTTATGAAGGAGAATGGAAGTGAACAGATAGACTAGAAGATTAAAAAGTGGATAAGACACCTGCGAAATAAAAATAAAGATCCACCTAGGTGAAATTTTTTGAATATTTTTTGTCTTGAAATTAATTTGGTAAAGTGATAGAAGGCAACATATCACCAGTAGTGGTCAGATCGAAATTTTGAGGTCTCAGAGCCAGAGTTAGAGCACAAGTTTGAAAAATTCAGAGCTAGAGCCACAGCCAGAGCGAAAAGTTTGAAAACTCAAAGCCAGAACGAGAGACATAGCCAAGAAAGAGTGATTATACACCACTGCATATCACACAACTCCATTTAAACTATTATTATTTATCTAACTCAGACACAACACCTATTTTTTCTGAGTCAGATTTCGCTCAGAGTTTTACAACCGTAGAATTACTAGTATGATACATAAAAAATTCTACAGTTAACGACAAGGCAAAATCTGATTCACAAAAATGGGTGTTTTTTTCTGAGTCAGGAAAAATCATGGGAAATTTTTGACTGAATGTTTTTTTAAAAACCAAAAATCAGAAAAAAAGTTAAATGGAGGCGTTTTTTTGAGGTATGAGGTATTAGTGAATTGCAATATTTTTTCTGAAATCATATTCAAACTGTTTTTAAGTTGTCTGATAACTTGTTTTTCCGAATTTATTGTGCTCTTAAAAAGTGAAAGTGCCGGATAAAGTCTTTGTAAGTCTTTTGAGTAATTTCAAAAAAGTTGAACGACTAAGAAAAGTACAGTTCTGTGTGAAAGAGAAGCGACATGCCGTGCCGCTGCAAGCAAAAGCTGTGATCCTTAAAGAAATTATATTTTGCACATCTGTCTCTTGCGTTTTCTTAACTTCCACAAGCTCTACTGAATTTACCTTTAGATAAGTACAAGCAAAGATTCACCAAAAAGAATTCTGATTTTTAAGAGGCTGATATATAAACAACCCAGATTGATCAATACCAAATATACGGTATCTAAAAACTGAGTGGTTAAAAAAAACCATTTCTCGAGCTAAGCATAATCTTATAAGTAAACGAGAACAATCCTTCCACTCCAAATAAACTTTCTTTTCACCCAAATTCCAGTTTCCAAAAGCCGCAAGCTGTTTCAAACGCCAAAAAAAAGTAAAATGAAATTGATGTAGAATTTCACTGCTGGAATCCAACCTGGATCAATTTTTTTCTTTTGAAAAACACCCTTTCTCTTTTCAAACCAGCAGTATATTTTATTTAATCTCTTCTTCCTTAAAGCACTAGATTTGAAACCATCTAGGAGGTGTCTTCCCCCATATCTTCTGCTCAACCTTGGCTCTAGCAAGAGAAGTATTTTTTCCTGCAGCCGAAAATAGAAGTGCTCAGTAATTCTCGTTTTCTCTGTTCATTTTCTAGCATTTATACCTCAAATAGTGGTGATCGCGCGTAAGCGAACTCCTTTCTCTAACAGATAGATAGAACGGGGTTATGCAAACAATACACTTTTCCTCCGGCATTCGCGGCTAAGCTCAGCACAATAAAAAAAGAAAATTTTGTTTTCAAGTCAAATTTATTCAATAAGAAAGCAAAAAAATTTACTGGGCGAAGGTGAACAAAGCTATTAAAAAAACTATCGTAAGTATCAAGGAGACTTTGGCTGAATGGGCTGAGCCAAACCAAGGACCGATTTTCAATAAAAACCTTAGAAAAGTTTCTGGTGCCTTTTGGGTATCAGTATATAAATGGCAGTAGTGTTGCATAAGCTTGGCTCAGCCACTTTGGCTACAAGGTCCCAAATTCTCTAAAACAGCTCTTAATGCTGTTAAGGAGCGTTTCAGAGAGTTTGGGACTTTTTTGTAAAGTGACTTAAGCGAACCCCAGGGGTCTTTCGGAAATGACCCTAAAATAAATAAAAAATTCCGAGTCTCTTCTAGGACTTTCAGCCAAGGCTAAATATCAGAACGAAAAAAAACCTGAGGCCAAACAGCAAAACATTAAAAAAACAAGTTCGCAGTTTGAACTAACTTTACAAAAACAGACAAAGATTTTACAAAAAGGTGAACATTGTCAGCAAATGTGTCATCCTTTAAAATAGAGGTGACTTTTTGTAACCTTCCATAAGATTGCATTCGCTAAACGGTGGCGATTAAGAGGTAGCAGGGCAAGAAGGAGGGAAAATAATCGCTGCTTCCTCATTGTTATGCAACCCCAACTTTTCAGAGGCATTTATTCGTTTTTTTCCAAAATCAACAAAAGTTCTTAGATGTTTCTTCTTCCTGAATGCACATCCAAATGTATTCAAGAGATACGTCAAACTTGTTGCACCTTAAATTACATTTCTAGAGAGTACCGCATGATAAAGTTCCCCTTTTCTGACATTTTACTTTAAATTTTTTATTTACGAAAAACCACTGATAATGCAGCTTGCCTGTATTCTCAGCTACTTTTTTCATGCTCTGTGCCCCTAACTAGCATTTTTTGAAGTGACCGAAAATCAAGCTCTAAATTAGGACTCCCAATTTTTTCCAGAATAAGGGCATTTTCTCAAAATAATAACATTTTTAGGTATTTCCCCCAAATTCGCTCTTTTATCTAGCGATTATCGCTCTTTCGCTGCCGAAAAATAAGGTATTGACTAGCCCCCTGGTAACACTCCTCGATCTTGGTCGACCTGGAGGTCGACTTTTTTTTTATTTTTCTTTATTTTCCTTTCCCCGACTTTTGGGTTGTAAGATTATTAGAGAGAATACGGTTTTCCTGCAATATACACGATTTCATGGACTGTTTATCAAAACAAAATTAAAAATAAGAATAGAAAACGCTGGACATCAGTGAGAAATTCAAAAAATTGTAGTAAGTTATTATTTGTAAATTTGTTCTTTTCCCAGAAAATCTCTATCAAATGATATTTATTTGTGTAGATCAAAAACCTGAGCTCTTATGAAGCACAAAATCAAGAAAATATATGGTACAAGCGATTAATGGCTAGCGTCTTAGATTGCAGAATGTAACTTCTGCCAGAACTGTGAGGCTAAGGAATGGAGCTATTTGAAAAAGCTCGTTGAACAAATTATGAAAATTTACGCTTACCGTATTCTCTCTATTAGTTCCACACTCTCTATTAAACCCACACCCCCAACTTTGAGGACCTGTATCTCAGCTCAGAGAAAAAATTTAACAAAGCTGTTTATTGCGTTTTCTTAACTCCCACAAGCTCTACTAAATTTTTTTTTGAAATCTTTGTTCAATTACCTAAAATGACGTTTTTCGACGCAATTAAAAATTCAAATATACAGCTTAACTGATTTTCTCATTACAATAACAAAACTAATTGTGTAAAAAAATTAGACGCAAATTTATAAAAAAAACTTGATTTTTAAAACAAAATTCTGCGAGGATGATGAGTTTTCACTGCTAAAGTATTTTCTTATTGATTTGACCCTCAGTTTCCTAATTAAAAATCTCTTTGCTTCAAGGCCAACCTGAGCAGTAGCAGCAAGATGTCCACTTGTGCGTGCCAGTGACACTCAATGAGGTTAGGCCAATTAACTTTTCGGATCGACTTCTTCTTTTTGATTTTCTTTTTTGCTGCACAAAAAAGACATTTTTAGACACTTACTTGTTTTAGAAGTCGAAAAATAAGTTAAAGTTAAAAGACCGTACTTTAAAAAATTAAATTTCTAAAAAACGAAGTAGTCTCGGAACTCGGTCATTTTTAAGGTGATTGCTTTTTCCATGTCTCAAAATCATAATTTATTAGCTAAACGCTTTTTTTTCATAACTGAAATAATAAGAATTGTCATAATGTTTTTTTACACATTAGAGAATAGTGCTTAGACGTCATCTAAGTGACTTTTATATGCTAAAAACGATAAAAAACTTATTCCTTGACAATTTTTCACATAAAAATAATTTTAAAAAAATTGACCAAAATTTGATTTGTTGCTTTGGGGGACCAAGGTAAACCACCCGAGAAGGGTACTTGGAGACCCCAAAAAGATGGAATTTAAACATAGTTTTGTTAAGTGGAGCCTACCGCATAAATAAACTCTGGTATGCATGCTTTTTCATGCATCCAGAGTCACTTCCGAGTGATTGGTGTCTAAGGTATGTGTGTGTGCGCCAACGCAGGAACTCCCCAACGGCGCGACCTCCGCGAATGTTCATTCGGAAACCTCGGCACGCTGTCAAAATTAAAAAAATAGTAGCATAATTGCTAAACAAGCAATTTTTGAAGTGCTTTTTTTGCCTTTTAGAAGTTCAAGTGATTTTAAGGCCGCCTGTACAATATGACAAATCGGTTATACAAATATCAAAGATGAACACTAAATTGTTATTATGTGACAAAATTTAGCTGCTATTGCAAACAGGAAACCGTAACAAAAGGAAAAGTAGTAAAAGGGAAATGAAAAAACAGATTATCCGCTGATGAAATAAATCTCTACTTTGGAAATGCACTTATATTTGCAAGATTGTAAGTACAAAAACAAGTGCATGCAGAACTGGAATGCGTTATTTTTATGGCATCCTAAATGTATAACTTTACTTTTAAGTAAGGGCGATGATCAAGACCCACTTAAAGATCAGTACATTTATTGATATCCTATCTTGTCCTGAACGAACAAAATTTTGGTCGTATACTAGGATTGGGTGATGGTCACCACGGTGACTTACCAGCAAGTCCCTTCTATAAGTAGACCTCCATAAGTCAATAATATTCGGTGAATAAAAAATAAAAAATTATCGGAGAAATAAGCGGAGATTGGACTGTATTGGGAGCGTTAAGCATTTTTTTGCCTTAATCTCCTTTTGTTTTTTCTCGAAAAATCAATTGGCCCCGCTACTGTTTTGAAGATAATTATGTTAAAGGTGATGTTAACCATGTTAACCATAATCACGGTGACCACTATAATCACAATATTAAAATAGATATAATACACAGGTGGGACCAAGTCAAAAAATGCCCATAAAGGTCAACGTATTGGAGCATTGACTGTATTGTGGACCGTATTGGGATAATTGACTGTAGCACATGTAAATAGCGCGGAGCAATTAACCAATTTCTTATCGACCGATAAAATAACATTAATTGACCGGTCAATTTACGGTCAATTGACGATTGTTCAACCCTAGGTCTTCTTCATGATTAAATAAATACACATACAAAAAAAATATCTTGTATTATAAGGAAATTTTCAGTCACCGAGTTTTTGGTGAATTCTCGGTGAGTCACCGGAATTTTAAATCACCCATCACTAACCCAACTCTATTCAATCCTGTCCAATCTCGAAAATATGAATCGGTGCTGCCGGAGAATCCGTTGCTCCCGAAAATTCGGAAAACATCAACAGAAGAAGTAAGCTGTTTGTCATGACAAACAACTGGGGGACCAACGAGTTTGAGAGCAAGTCATATGACAGTTTTCTATTTAACCATGGCCACATCTCTGTCTTGTTATTGTCTTTTTTATTCAATAATTTGCTTTGAAAGATTTGTTTTAAAAAATTTTGTTACAAAGTTAACTCGCTTTTCCAAAAAAATTTTGACCTTCTTTATCTTTTTTATGCAATTTTAGCAAAATTTTCAGAATCTTACCCCACAATAAATGTCTAAGGATGTTGGCTACATGATGGTGCAAAAAATTTTATTTTAGTTTAGAAAACGTATCTATTTTAGTTTCGAATAATTTCGAATAAAACTATTCGAAATTATTAAAAATAATTCGAAAATGTTTTTATTTAACAAGGGAACCACACAAGCTGTCTTTCAGATGTGATTTCAAGACCTACATGAAAACTGTTCGCCATGGTCGGTTTAGTGTGTGAAATTTTTATATTGTCGGCGACAGCGAGAAAATTGATGAGAACAGGCAGTCGGAAAGTATTTCCACTTCGTTTTAGCCATTCTTTACACTATAAAATAATTCAAATTTAAATTCCCACAATTTTCGGCAGCCACTTTTAGACTAATAACCAGGGTTCGCAGATGAGAAATTGCAAAATCAGGATTTCGATTCCAAAAATCAGGATTTTTAAGAAAAAATTCTCGCAAAATCAGGACAAAACAAAAAAGACAAGTATAAGTTTTTATTCAGCAAACTCAACAACTAGATTCAACAAACAACAAAAATAGATTAATATTTTTCGCTGCTTTGCGCGTCTATGAGAAGACCCCCGTTTCGGAGGAAGTAGTCGAAAGCTTCACTGCACTGCAACGGAGCATATTTGATTGAGATAAGGGCATTGACAGTAGACACTTGTAGTCGATTCCTCTCATCAGTCCAAATTTTTTTAACCAGCGAGAAGACGGTTTCACAATATGCGTTCGAAGCAAAAGGACTTAGAAGAGCTCGGACCACCTTCTTTAAATCCAACATACCATTACTCCTGAAAATGACGACCCACTTGTCCAGAGATGAAAGGCTTTTGAAGGCATCCCTTTTGTTGAGCTCTTAGATGTTGGTGATATCCTCAGATACATCGAGAAAGCATTGATCCGACGAACCTATGAAAATCAAAGTTAGATAAGAATATAATTAGCCATCGTGCTTTTTACCTCCAATGAACTTCTTGTATGAGGCCAATACTTTCTTGTGCGTGAAGTTTTCTCCAAGCTCGAGCCAGTCCAAATGATTAAGATTTTTCAGTGGAGTAGTCCATTTGTCCAAATATTCAAGCGCGCGACCATAGAACTCCTAAATCGGCTCATTTAATTAATGACTCAGCTATGTAAAGTTAGACAGAACCTACATTGAAAACTGCAATGAGTCTATCCCTCCATCCTGCTATTGTTGCATCCAGCTCGCTGAGAGATTGGTCGACTACTACTCCAAAGAACGATGCCTCTTTGAAATCATGGAATTGTTGCTGGAAACGCTGAACCATCTTGCTAGCATCGGCGACCGTGAAATCCTTGGTTTGCGACAGTGCATTGACCTTGTTGAATTTGTCGAGAGCAAAGGCAGCGAATTGCAACACGACCTTAACAATGCAGTTTTGTGGACAATAGAAAAAGCATGCAAAAAACTAACCTTCACTTCCTTTGAAAGTTTCTTATTCTTGTAGTATTCTTGGAGACATCCTGCGTCGACCTCTTGAAAGTAGATTGAAAGCGGTATCCACTGTTCTAGAATTCGGACAACCAACGGCTGGAGAGTCAACCAACGAGTCGCAGCATGCTTGGGAAATTGACGAACATCCATCTAAATTTTGTTCCCAAATAATAACTTCCATTGCTATGTAGAATTGGTGCAACATACCCCGCATTTTTCTCCAATTTCAACAAATCTTTCCCATCGAGCTGCATTAGAGTTGAAGTGAGCTAAATGTTTTAGAGCAAAGCCCTCGAAATCCAATCCATTCGTGTAGAGAAAAGCCGATGCATTCTGTGCCGTATTGCTCCAAATGTGCGAAAGACAGCCAATATTGACTTCAGCTCTAAAAGGGGAATGAATTCATCTTACGATCTAGTCAACAACGTCGCATTAAAGACAACAACCTCGCTTCAATATTGCATAGACATTGTTTCCATCTCCTCTGTTGACGCCGCCGAAATTTGAGTTGGTGTTGTCTGCGGTAAACGAAATCAGCTTCATTGGATCCAAGCCCCATTTGACAAGAGTAGCTCGAAGCATAGACGCCATATTCACTGCCTTCTCACTTGCCATTTGGACGAGCTCTAGCGGTGCTGTGTGAATCCTTTTTTCATCAAAATATCTAAAATTGTTGATTAGTAAAATCTTAAACTTATCCATTTTCACTTACCGGACAACCAAGGCATGAAGCTTACATTCCTTGTGATTAGACGCATCCAGTCCCACCGAGTAGTAGCCGCCGTTCTGCACAATTGAATTGACTAACGTCGTCTGGAAGTGAGGGTAGAGAACATTCGCTACGAGCTTTGCTGTTTTCTTTTCTGCCGCGGTATACCCTTGAGCAATTCGTGAATCCTAAAATAGAATGTGAATCTTGGATACCACCTATTCCTTTAATATTACCATAAACAACTGAGGAATCAATTTACTCGAGCACATTGCTGAACGGAATGAATTGTTATGCCTCGCCAGAAAGAGAGTAAGTGTGAGCTCTGTAGCAGCGATCTTCTCCACCTCCTGCGAATTTCGAACGAAGACGAACGCTGACATCTGCTGAGATTGGTTGGCCGCTTTCTCCGATTGCTTATGTTTATCCGAGCTCATGTGTCTGATGATCGAAGCCTCACCCATTTGCCCAATGTTCAAGTCTGAACTGCAGTAGTTGCAGTGAAAGAATCCCTTCTTCTTAGAGCTATCGACCCACTTGTATGATTGCTTCCATTCCATCTTGAAGTCCTGCGGCTTCTTAAGATGTCGCTTCTTCTCCACAGATTCCTAAACACGTCATATTAGTATCAGGGTTCACAATGTTTTAAGAATACTTCTTCATCGGATACATCTGGCTCCAATTCGTCCTCATCAAAATCATCTAGAAAGCCGGGATTGTTATTTGCAAGCTCGACGACTGGAACCTCTTGAACATCCTCAGTTTCATTTGACAAAGATTCTTAGACAATTTCATTATCGGCCTTCTTGCTTCGCTTTGCTGACTTGAATATCGAGAACATCCTGAAAATCATTGAGTAATAAAAGCATGGAAAAACTAAAAATAATTATGCAAAAAGATGAGTTTTAAGTGATTGAAGTTAGCTGACTTCCTGATTTTTGGCGATCGAAAATCAGGATTTGAATCGAAAAATCAGGAAATTCCTGATAAATCAGGACATCTGCGCACCCTGCTAATAACACCAATTTTTCGCTACAATGTAATTAATACAATAAAAAACCATCGCACTACCATCGCAATATGCCCAACCAACAAAGAAATTTTTTCGCATTGTAATTCAAAGTTTGTTGGATACATTGGCCCTGTCCATAGTCGGGGTCAACTTTTAGGGTCAACTTTTTCTTAAATTCAAAAATTTCAATATTTTTCTTAATATTTATTTATTTTGATATTAATGACCCCACGGCAATTTTTTGAGCTCTACACGAAAATATAGAATGCTTTTCCGAGTGATTAATGAAAATTTGACGCAGAAAAATCGGTGAGTAAAAAAAAATCGAGGGTCAACTGGGGTCAACTTAGGATGAACTTTTGCTAAAATTTTGTAGAGACGGGATTTTGACTTTCTGTGAAAGCCATCTTACAGAGATTAAAAAGTTAAGTGGGGGTCAAAAATATTAGATTTGGAACTTTCTCATCGAAAAATTGATATTTTAGCACTTTTGCAAAAATTTGACCGATAAAGGTTGAGGGCTCAACTCGACTATAGCCATTGGCTTTAAAATTTGAAAAAAACTATAGGAGGAAGTAAGCACTTTTTCGCACTTTCTAGCTGCCTGTCCTCATCATTCTTCTAAGACAGCTTGGGTGATTCCCTAGTGAGTAGATACATTTTGGTTCACTAAATAAAGACAATTTTATATAATCGGGCAGGCAGCATCCTAAATATTCAATTGTAAGGTTACATGCTCGAAATTGAGGTCAATATTTTTTTTGAGAAAGCGAGTAAACTGCGTACCAACTCTGAATTTGCCATAAACTATTTGCAGATGTTTTATTTTTCACCCAGACAGTGTTTGTCACAAACTATACGAATCGTCGTCATATCTCAGCGGTCTTGGTGTTTGTGACCATAGCGAGTTGTTTATTTCTAGTTTTCGCTGCTGCCTTTTTTCTTTTTAAGAGAAAGTTAGTTGTTAGATAAACTCATTTGTTAACTAATTTTCACAATTCACATTATCAAACTTCTCAGCCATGCTGCCTTGATTAGTTCCTCGGCTTTTACTGGAGCTGCTCTCTATGTAAGTTTGGTGGAAAGCCCAGCTAGACTGAACATTAGTAATGCAAAAGGCATGCTCGAACAATTCAAATCTATGTATACAAGAGGTGCTCCGATCCAAGCAGGTAAAATGGACTTTTAAATGATCACGGCGTCTACAATTCGATTTGCCTTGTCCGCCCTGTTTTTTTAGGTTTTTAGCTTAGGCAAGAGTGTGCCAGAGTATGTTAGGACCGGCTCAAAGATATATTAGGCTCGTATTGAGTCCGTCCTAACATACGCTGGCCTACCCTTACTTAAGCTTTGGCTTAAAAATCACAATAAAAATCACAAAGACCTAGGCGAACTGCTCATTATGAGTAGAGATGATGAAAAGACATTTTCGGGACGGGATGGGACACAATTTGACAAAAAAAATTCCGGGACGGGACGTCGGGACAGCGAATTTCCGGGACGGGACACCGGGAACTGTAGTGCATAAACGATCACGTTGATGAGGCGATTTCTGTTGATGTCTGACAAGCATCCGATCCATTCCATTTTGGATTTTCGCCCGCGAATTTCGAGATTGACCTTGAAATTTTCTGATTATCGCAGACTTGAAAAATTCAGAAGTTCATAGCACTATTTGGGATCTCCTTGTACTTTGATTTCGTGAAAAAAGACTTGAGATCAACTTTTCAATCATAATTTTCTCATTTTTCAAAACCAATATGTCGAGTAAAACAGGCTTAACCAGGGCATTTCACGGGTGGATCAGACCGGATCAGGCAGGATCAGGCCGATTAGGGGTGGATCAGGCCAGATCAGATGTGGATCAGGACGTATCAGGCCGTATCATGACTGGATCAGGGCGAATCAGAGTTAGATTGGGATGGATCAGGCAGGATCAGGACTGTATCAGGCTGGATCAGGCCGGATCAGGACTGCATAAGGCTAGATCAGGACTGAATCTTGCCGGATCAAGACTGGACAAGGGCAGTATCAAGGTGAATCAGTCTGAATCAGGACTGGATAAGGCTGGACCAGGCCAATCAAGACTAGATCAGGCCAGATCAGGATTCCAGGATTGAGGATCGAAGACTATCCGTGATCCTGATCTGAAGTCTGAATACGGATAAGGGATCAAAGATTATCCTTGATCCTGATCCATGATCCGGGGTCTGAATACCTGCCCAGTGCTTAGGTTTCACCATAAATGAGCCTTAAAATAATAACGTTCAAGGACACACATAGAGCTGCTATTCAAGAAAGAATTTTTTTTTGACTGACAAGAAACTTATGAAGGCTCTGTTGTACATACAGTTAATTTTGAATTTGCGCAAGTTTTGATTAAAATCGCAGATTGCAAATCTTCGATCCGCAAATGCGAGCGCAAATACATCCGAATTTGCGGTCGCATTTGCTATTGCGCAACCCTAAAAAATACTATTTGATAGGAGGGCACTTGGGCTGCTGTTGGGGAACTAAAAAGTAGGCTAAGTTGTCTGATCTGGCATGGTCAAGCAGAGTTGGGCTCGACTAGTAGATGGTTCTACATTTTAAAAATTTTTACAGTAAACAAAAAAAATTGGAAAACATTATCGACAAAATTATGGTGCTCGAATTTCACAAATTGCTGTGCTTATAAAGTTACATGGTCTTTTAATTAGGAATTTTTTAACAGGTCACACCATGTTTTGCTCCACTGTAGGTGTCATAATAGCCTTCAAATCCGGAGATTACCGCTGGTTGGTTGGAGCTGTTCTTATGTTCTGCAATCTACCTTACACTTTGCTTGTCATTTTCCAACCAACAAGCAATTGTTTGCTATTCCAAGCGAGCTAGCCAACATGCAACAAACTAGAATTTTAATGTGTCGCTGGGAAAAATTGCATATGGTAATTAAAAAGTGAAATCACAATAAAAAAAGTTTGAATTTAGGTTCGGACGCTTCTTGGATTGGTTGCTGTGGGTGCTTTTCTGAGGACTTTGAGCTTGCCTAAATAAAAGTTATTTCTATAGATTATATAAATTTAATTTTTTTAATAATTGTTGAAAAAATGGTAAGAGTGACAATCCGCACCCCCCCCCTTCCCCTGCAGAGTGCTAGAATGGAAGAGACAACCTCATATTCGTTTTTTCTCGACCCCAATTTCATGAGAAATGATGTTTTTTTGATTCCCGGAAAAAAATTTACGAACCACAAGGGGGGATCATGGTTTTTTTGGTCAAAAGTTGAAAATTTAAGTTGGCGCCTTTTGAATTTGTAAAGGAATGAAGGCTATGTGGGGAGGGGAAGGGAATATACAGGGTGGCGCAAGTATTTTTGGCTTTTTAAGTGGCTGTATTTTTCAAATTTCATGAACACATCAACCAGATCTTTTTTATCGGATAGAGGAGTATCCTTCATCCGAGCACTCTGTAAAGGGGAGGGTGAATTCTTAACTCAAGCCAAAAAATGCAGATTTGTAACGGCATGCTTCCAGAGTAATTTTTTTTGCTGTGACTACATAGAAAAACAAAATACCGTATTTTTCTTAGAATCTCGAAAATGTCGAGATCCATCTCGAAATTTTCCGATTTTTGGGAGGTTGAAAAATTGTAGACCCGGGTCTATAATAAGAGAAAATACGGTAAATGAAAAGTGTGCCTAAATAGTGCATGTGTACAGTGATGAGTCCGCCGTATTTCTTCTTATAGGGCATTTCCACTAATAAATTTTCGAAAAAAAATTAATTTTGCTTATTTTATGTCAATAAAACTCATTTTTGCAAAAGCATCAATTTCTGTTTTTCTACTGTTAAAAATACTGTTAAAAGAAATTCGTAGAATATCAGAATCAGAACCGAAAATTCCGACCTCGTTTTTATTAAAAAATATAGAAACCAATTATTTTTAATCACCAAAGGCTCACAAAATTTGTGCTTGCTTTTCTAAAACTCTCGCATGAACCTTACTACAAAAAAAGTAATTGAATGTGTTTACCGAAAATGCTCGTTTACGATTGTTCTTTTTAACAATTTTGAGAAATTTTGTTTTCGAAAAAATCTTGTACTGAATTTATTGCTAGTATAAATATGGAATATATTTACAGAATTAATACAGCTATTTGTGTTATTCTAGGAATTTCCTTCAACAGCATTTTAGCATATTTTATTTTAAAGGTAGCAGATAAGAATAAAAGAAATCACAGCAAAATATTGCTACTCACTTGTAGTTTGGATGTTATATGTCTTATCATGTTTGCCATTATACAGCCAGTAAGTAGAGAACTAGTTGAGTCTAACTGGCCAGTTCGCAAAACCCCCCCCCCTCCCCCCCCACATCCACATTTTTGAAAAGAGACTCAAAGCACTTCGTAAACCACTTGCCATTGCACCATTGCACTTTGGTAGTCCAATGGAAATTAAGAGTCCAGAAATATTTTACTAGTCCAGCCTGCACTTCAGTATTTTTCACTTCAGTATTAATAGTCCAATTATTAACGGCGTGTATTACTTTTAATCGCCCATGAGCATTTATTTTGAACCCTTAAAAATCAAAAAAAAAAAATATTCATGCATCAAGAGTCATTTTCGAGGGATTTGTGTCTAAGGTATGTGGGTGTGCGCATCTCAACTCCAAGCCCCCAAGCCCCCTCTATGCATCCAGAGTCACTTTCGAGTGATTTCATGATTCACCAGCTTGATTCACGAGATTCATTGACCAGCTTCTAGAGCAGATGACCAGATTCTCGACCATTTTGACTATTGACCAGATTCACTAGATTCTTTGATTCATCAGATCATGTTCAGCATGCTCGATTTGCTTAAAATACTGCCTCAATAACTTAACGTTGCGGTTAAATTTCGAATTCCATTTGAGACAAAAATTATTTGTACGCGTTTTTCAAATCTCAAGCTTTTTGTCTCAAACGGAATTCAAAATTGAGTTAAAGTCAAAAGTTTGAATTTTTTGATTAGAATCTGTTCTGAAATGTTTCTTGTATTGTATCAATGAAAAGTTGCTTAGGACGTAGTTTTGGGTCCTTTTTCAAAACTTAGGGGCAGATTGAACTAGTGTCATTAATTGTTTTTATTCAGTGATGTTTTAACTGACTGTTCAGGCTGTTTTTACCAAGCAAGGCAATGTTCTAATGCTTCAAATGGGTCCTTTCAAAAAATCGTCTCCTATGACTGTCTCAATAGGTTTATCGCTGTGGGTGTTTTTAATCGTGTTTTCTGTGCACTCGCTTCTTGTCCAATTAGTTTATAAATACTTAACAATATGCAGGTAAAACTTTAAATTTGTCATTTTTTTAAAATTCCTCTTTTTCAATTTAGTGCTCTTCGTGTGACACATACTATATTTTTGCTGATGTTATGTTTTCCTACTCTGTTCTCACTCTTACCAGTGATACTTATTTGTTTAGCTATAAGTCCTAATGAGACTAAGCTAGCTGAGCTCACTTCATTGGTTAGCTCTGACGACTACACTCTGTCTTATTTCACGAAAGGAGTGAGTTACTTATAAAAACTAGTGCTGAGGCACGAGCAAAATGTAGTTCGAATCAGGGATTTAAAAAGACAAAAAAAGGTGAATAAGGCTAAAAAACTAAAAAAGGCTGAAAAAGTCCTGACAGGGGGGGGCTATAGCCCCGTTAGCCCCCTTTCTGGGTACGCCTATGCGCGCAATACTTACTGAGTACACAAAGAAAATTTGCTCAGCCCAAACACTAATACTATATGAAAATTTTTCAGACATCACCTTTGCTGTCTTATATAAATTTCTTTTTTATCGCAACCTTTCTATTTACCTTCACAGGAATTATTTGGTGCAGCTACAAGATATTAACTTTTTTTAAATGTTCTGCCAATTCACTTGGTCAAAAAGGTACCGCGAGCTCAACATTCAAATAACCAGAGCCTTAATAGCGCAGGTGATCATTTTCAAAGTGATTTCAACAAGTCAAAATGTTTAGATGTTTGTTCCTTGCATACTTACTCTTGCTCCTCTTTCATTCTATGTTTTTGCTTCTGAGCAGAAATTCAATCTAAAACATTCAAGTTTTTTTATGAACCTGCCAATAAACTGGAGTCCGGTAAGCTTATTAAACTTCTTAATCAGCATTTTTATTGACAGAACAGTTTTTTTAAGTCTCATATTAAAATTCACAAAAAATCTCACGCTACTCGGGGCTATAGTGTAATTTAGCCAATTTTTGTTTACGTTATATAGCAGGGGTGTGACAGAAATCCGATTTCAGTCTTCCGATATTTAGTACTTTCCGGTGTATGACTTTCGAAATGAGTGTGTCAAATTTCGGAATTTTTAGAAGAAAATAGTTAACTTGGAAATGAAAATTTGAATTTTTTTTTCGAAATTTTCCGAATTTCTTGCGATTTTCGACTTCCGGATTGGAATTTTTTTCTGGTTCCAATTTCTGTTCAGACTTTTTTGTCTTCCGTCCCAGCTATGTTATATAGCTAAATTATACTTCAAGGCGGATAGCAGCTTTAATAAACTTTTTTCATGTGTTCATCGTTTAAATGGTTTTCTCCTCATACATTTTCTCGAAAACCTTCAATTGTGAGTTTGAAGATACGAAATCTCAAATTTTTCACAGTTTACTCCAGATTTAAATTTAAAAAGGTCTTCCGCCGTTAAAGAGGCTTTCCAATAAGTACAAACTCACCCAATAAAATGTTTCTTATAAGAAAGTTATAACTGGTACAACGTGACCACCCATGAGATTTTCACATAAAATTGCCAGTTTTTCATTTCAAGGAAAAAATTAGAACTTTTTCGCAGCAGACTCCAGATCCAAACTAGGGCTTCCCAATAAGTACAAACTTGCGTAATAAAGTATTTCTCAGAAAAAAGTTATAACTGACACAAGGAGAACACTCAAAATGGTGACACACACAGCCGACCCAAATACTATATAGAATTAAAATTCAATCTAATTTAGGTGATTAATCCGTTGTCTACTATTTTAATTATCAAACAATATAGAAGATCTCTACTGAATTTCAAAAAGATTGTCAAAAAAAGCCATGTAACTGCAGTAGAAGCTCGACTAGGCCCTCATTAATAAAGTTATATTTTTGGTAAAGGGACGTTTCAGCACTTTTTTTCAAATGAAAAAAGTGCTGAAAGGCAAAAAGTGATTTTTTTGAAAAAAATTGCCTTGGTCCCCCCTGTTGTTTTGAAACCTTGCTTATTGGTGGTTTCAAAACCACAGGGGGGACCAAGGCAATTTTTTTCAAAAAAATCACTTTTTGCCTTTCAGCACTTTTTTTCATTTGAAAAAAAGTGCTGAAACGTTCACGCACCATATTTTTTACCCTACTGTTGATACATTGTGAACAACGTTTAGCAAATAAAAGTAGGTTTGAAAAGATCTGAAGTAACGGCTGTTTGATTGAATGTTTTACCGTGAAGAAGTTTCAGTACTATTCTATTGTAACCACTCGTGTACAAAGTTATACAAGAGATTGTAGATGATACTCAACGGTTATAAATGGTATATTATATATTTTTTACTTTAATTAACAAGTTAAGATATTTTTATTGTTGAACATATCGGTTCATTTTTACCAATCGACCGTCCTCCACCGTCCTAAAAATTGTCATTGAAAAAACGTTTTTTTGGATCTCGGCCCAACTAAGCAACTCCCTCCTACGAAATTTTCTTAATAAAATCTTTTGTAAAAAGTGTGCAAATACATGTCACAGACCCAGAAAAAAGTGCATAACACATTTATTATTCACACTTTACTTCAGTATAGTAGCGCTAAAAATCTTTACTTTTGTTCTTTCTTTAGTCGTTGTGAGCGACTTTCTGTAATTTTCGATCTCGTAAATTGTGAGTTTGCTGATGATCAGGGCCCCAAATTCTATGCACTAAAAAAGGCGAAATATGCGCATAAAATATGCGCTAAAATTGCTTAAATATGCACTAAAAACGTAAAATATGCAGTATAATTTTTAGACTAAACCTTAAAAATGTACCGCATAACATTTGTGAAGAATCACTATATGTCGTAAAATTGCTCTAAAACATGCTTTTAAACGGTTTGGCAGCTTATACACGATTAAAAGATACTTTTTGGATAATGCTAAATTTTTTGCAAAAAAAATTGACCAAAATTTGACATATGGCTTTGCTGAAGCAAGGTGATTTAACCCAAGGATTTAATTTATTTGACTTCAGGATTTAATTTATTTGACGTCCCATTTGACCTAGGATTTGAACATAGCTTTAAAAAAACTTTCTGCTCCCATGAAGATGCCACAGGATTGCAGTCGAAAAAGATTTTTGAATAGTGTTGACCGCCATTTACTAGCTAAGTTGCAAAAAAAATATTTTGTAAAGCAATTTCGAGACATTTAGGGGTTCTGTACTCCTGCCACTTCTTCGCATCTTCTCGCAAATATAAACAATGTGCATTTTGCGATTTTTGAAATTAATATCTTTTACCAACCAAATCGGTGCTTTGCACTGTTATTTTGCTACTTTAACTGAAAATATGAATTGCACGGTACTGAAACGTTAGCTACCTCAATAAAGGTTATTTAGTAAAAAAAATCGCTTTCTTACACGCTTGACAATAAAGTGTCCTGGTTTTGGAAACTAAGAAATTGACTTATTTATACACAAAAGATGAGATTTGGCATGCTGCAACATCTTTTAACCCAAAAATTTCTGAGATTTTCTACAATATGCAGAAAATATGCGTCAAAATTGCAAAATATGCAAAATATGCACTAAAAATGGAAAATATGCAAAACATGCTGCATAAAAGTACGAAAAAAGTACTCAAACAGCGCTAAAAGTGCGTTTTTTGTGCATAACTATTGCTTGCATATCCGCAGAAAAATATGCATTTGCATAGAATTTGGGGCCCTGCTGATGATAGATTTCGGGTATATCAGATTATTGCATATTTACCATATTTATGATACACTGAACAGGATAGCGTTGTTAGTTTTAGCAGTTTTCAGACATAAGCCGGCACATTTCAGCAACATCCAATAAAATATTGGTTTAAACTTTAAAAAATGTCAAAAGAGGGTTTGAAGAAAATGCTGCAGTTCGTATTGAACACCCTGGATACTCACTTATAACACTAACACGATAATTTAAATTAACTCTGAAGAATTCACATAAAAAATTCTTGGAATAGCAATGCTTGTTTTTGAAAATTAACAACAAAAAGTTAAATAACATAAAATGTCTTTTGGAAGAAAAATTCTGTATTAAAGTTATTGCAGATATTGACAAGGATAATATTTATCGAGTAAAAACAGCTATTTGTTTTGTTCTAGAAATTTTTGAACAGTATTTTAGCATGTTTGCTACTAAAAGTACGCGCCAAGAAAAAAATCATTCACAGCAAAATATTGCTGCTCACCTGTGGCACAGATGTTTTAAGTCTCATCTTGTTTGTCAACCTGTAGTTCCAGTTTGTTTTTTTCGCAAAATTTTAAACTGAATTTCAAGGTTATTTTTACTTAAAAAGTAATGCTCTAATAATTCAAATGGGCCCATATAAAAAATCGGGCTACCTTTAGGGCTACCTTTAGTGTTGGTAAAAGTCCTGGAGAGCCTGAAGAGGTACCTGTAGTAAATTTATCTGCAAGAAAATTCATCTGCAGGATATTCAATGTTAATGCCAATTTGAATAGGGATTTGTCTGTGTACGAATTATTTTTCTATTTCAAGCTACAGTCTTTCGTGAATTTATTAATTTATACCTCATCCTCTTGAGCAGTTGTCTCTTTTCATTTTTTTTTGAATCCAGGTAATTGGATTAGGCTTAAATTTTTGGATGAAGCTTTTTTATGCATTTTACATTTTACTTGACTCAAGTATGAGTCATGATCCAGTCTGAGTGCTTCGACAATGGTAAATAATTGAAGTGCTTAGACTCTAGTATTTTCATAGTTGAGTCTCATCAATAGAGTATGAATGAGTCAAGGTGTCTCGGTTAGACCGAGATTCATAATGTGATCTCATTTTACTGTATCACCTTTTTCCAAAATTGTTCGTGTTTGTTTGCTGAATTGATCTGCAGGAGAATGTGTAGGGGTGCCTGGAAAGTGAGTGAGAGTACCTGAAAAGTATGTCAGTGTGCCTGGAGAGTGGGTAGGGTACCAGGGGAGTGGGCAGGGGTACCTGGAGAGTGTCGGGGGACAAATAAAACGGTTTAGGGCCTTCCTATAAATACCTTTGAAAAAGTGTTTATAGAGAAGCCCGAGAGGTGGGTTTGCGAAACCAATAAAGGCGGAAAACAGTCCACGGAGGGGACTATGGGCAATAAAACCCGAAGACCAAAGGGTGGTGTCCACGACAGGGACTCCTGGGTGTAAGCCCG
The DNA here is from genome assembly GCA_004194705.1 of Ditylenchus dipsaci. Classification (NCBI taxonomy): domain Eukaryota; kingdom Metazoa; phylum Nematoda; class Chromadorea; order Rhabditida; family Anguinidae; genus Ditylenchus; species Ditylenchus dipsaci. Next base: position 971,792 of record SADC01001227.1, on the reverse strand, counting down.
AAGAACTAAAGGGTGGTGTCCACGGAAGGGACACCTGGGTGTAAATCCGAAGGCCAAAAAAAGGGCATAGTTGCCCGTAGAACTAAAGGGCCACTGGAAATAAACCAAACCAAAAGAGTTTAAGGAACTCTTTGTCTTGGTTCAAAAGACACAGAAATAACAAAGTATTTTAAAGTAAATTAACCCTTTATTATTCCAAAGCACACAAAAAACCAACTGCAGCCAAAATCTCCAATACAATCCAAAAATAACTGCCCCGATTCCCTGCGGGCTGGGTTTATGTACCCTCCTGAAAGGGGTGGGCCAACAAGTACAGTAATGCAGAAAGATTGAAACTGGATCCAGTCCACTGAGTTGCCATACAATGAACATGTGGTGCAATACCCTCGAGGGTCTTAGGATTAGAGGAGGACTATATGGTTTATAGCTATTTTTGCCGATAGAGGGATGTAATCAAAGTCAGTTGTCCCATATTATTCAAAAAATAGTATTGTTTATAGCTGAGCCTCCAAGCCATTGGTTCTGCAAACAATTGCCCTAGATTAATTTAAGATAAGGCAATTGTAAACAAGTTAGTTTGATTACCCACTGGAGGTTTTTTAGAGTCAATGAAAAAGGGGGAGTAGTACCTAAATTGATGTTCCCTCCTAGGGTGTATAAATCAAAACCATAGTTAGATCGCCGCCGCCACCGCCGGCGCCGCCAGGCGGCGGCGGCAAAATAGATGCCGGCGGCGGCTGCGCCGGCGGCTGAAAATGAGGTCGGCGGCGGCGGTGGCGGTGCGGCGGAGTAATTAGGCTGCAGCGGCGGTGGCGGCGATGTGGCGGCGGCGGTGGCGGCACCACCAATTACAAAGTACCAAAACAATGCTTGTTTTGAATGGTCATCTTACGAAAACATGATAAAATGACATAATTTAGAATTTTACTGTTCTCTTGCAAAAATTTTATTCTATGACAAACATAAATTAAACAGAAAAATTTTTTGACAGTGAAGCGTTAGCTGGCGGCGGCGGTGGCGGCGATGGCAGCGCCGGCGGCGGCGGCGAAATAAAAAGTGCCGCCGGCGGTGGCGGCGGCGGTGGTGGCAAAGCAGGGGCGGCGGCGGCGGTGGCGGCGGTGAAATTTATCAAGGTTTTTGCGCCGCCGGCGGTGGCGGCGGCGGCGGTGGTTTTTCAGAGGCGTCCAACTATGATCAAAACAAGCGAAATTACCATCGCAAAGTATTGTATTTTTCCGATTTTTCGCTGTGGCTTTGGCTCCGAAATCGCAATTTGAAAAAATTTGCTCCGGCTCTCGCTCTGAGCTATCAATTTTGAAAAATTCGCTCCGGCTCTGACTCCGAACAAAAGCCAGAAACAGTAAATTACACGTATACAGGGTGTGTCAAAATTACGTTAACATTTAAGAAAAAATCGGGCAGCATAACACCGTAGCGGCCCGTTTCCGAGTTTTTGGGTGGCGAACCCCGGAAACGTCCATAAAATAGCGCTTATAAGACGGGGACAGAAATATTTATTCACTACTGAGCACATCTCTCACACGCAGTTTCACAAATACTAACAGCGAACATGACAACAGAGAAGGATAACTATAATGTATTTTTGGTAGCACCACTTTCTTCCGATCGACGAACCACGTTGCTGATTGTTTGCCTCGCCACTCCGAATAGCTGCCGAATTCGCGAGAATCCAAGACCTTGATGACAAAGAAGGACGAAACCGGCGCGTAGTTTGCCTCCCTTGACTGCAGCAATATCTGCAAAATTGATAGAAATTTATTTGATGAACCGACATCGAGCGGGCACGTGAAATATTAAAAAGGGAACACCAGAAATTAAATTTAATGGATAAACTCTAAGACCGTTAAGCAAATGGGACGCAAGTGAGAAAAAAATCAATAAAACAAGCGTATCAAACAAATAAACGAAAAAGAAAAACTGAAATTTGAACAAAAATATTAATTTCGAAAATGTTAACGTAATTTTGAGACACCCTGTATATTCATTATACGCATACAAAATATAAATATATGATTTAAATTTTCTCTAAATATGGCTCTCAGCTCTTTTTATGAAAAAATTTGCTCGGGATTTAACTCCGAGATTTTTATTTGAAAAAATTTGCTCCGGATTTGGCTCCGAGATTTTAATTTCAAAAAATTCGCTCCGGCTCTTGCTCCGGGCTCTTGAGTTTGAAAATTTGCTCCAGCTCTGGCTCCTGCTCGATCCAGAGCAGAGCCAGAGCGAGAGCCAGAGCCGGAGATTTATACATCACTGCCAGGGGAGTAGGTAGGGGTGCCTGGAGACCGAGAAGGAGTGCCTGGAGAGTGAGTGGGCGTACCTGGAGAGTGAGTAGGGGTGGCTGGAGAGTGGATACGGGTGCCTGTAGAGTTAGTAAGAGTACCTGGAGAGTGGGTAGGGGTACCAGGGGAGTGGGCAGGGGTACCTGGAGAGTGAGTACCAGTACCAGGTAAGTGAGTAGGGATACCAGGAGTGTGTGTAGGGGTAACTGGAGAGTTGGTAGGGGTGCCTGGAGAGTGGGTAGGGGTACCAGGGGAGTGGGCAGGGGTACCTGGAGAGTGAGCGGGGGTATCTGGAGAGTGGGTAGGGGTACCTGGAGAGTGAGTACCAGCACCAGGTAAGTGAGTAGGGATACCAGGAGTGTGTGTAGGGGTAACTGGAGAGTTGGTAGGGGTGCCTGGAAAGTGGGTAGGGGTACCAGGGGAGTGGGCAGGGGTACCTGGAGAGTGAGCGGGGGTATCTGGAGAGTGGGTAGGGGTGTCTGGAGAGTGAGTGAGAGTACCTGAAGAGTATGTCAGTGTGCCTGGAGAGCGGATAGGTGTGCCTGTAGAGTTTGTAGGAGTACCATAAGAGTGGGTAGCGATGTCTAGAGATTAATTAAGAATATCCGGAGAGTGAGTGGGAGTACCCTTACTTAACCTCCAGACATCGCTACCCATAATTGATAACTGTTGCAGTTATTTTATTTGTGATATTTGTAATCTTATTTTTGCCTTGACAGAGGCGAGGGTATCCGCCGGTGTCAAGGGCTCCTGAGTCAGAAAAATGGGTAAGCGTGCCAGGAGAGTGAGAAGTCATGCTGGGAGAGTGGTGAGTAAGCGGGTGCGCCAGGAAAGTGAGGTAAGTACGCTTGGCGAACCGATTTTGTTAGTTACTAATGAAATTGGGGTAATTTAGACCTATTTAATTATATAGTAGGTCTTGCTGATTATATGATAGAGGTAGTGTGCTTTAAAAAGCTTTAATTTTCTGAGTTAAATTTTGATTTTTTCGAGTTAAAGAGAGTTTTGAGATACGGTGCATCGAGCAGCGTGGCCGCGAGCGGGGGCCCGCCGCAGGCGCGCCCACGCGAGCTAGTAGGTTAAATAATCAAATTGCAGTCGACTCTCAATTTGACGACACCCCAAAAAATGAAAATTGAAAGACTTAAATTTAATTGAAAGACTATGCAATTCAAGCACGCAATCTAAAATGGCTGAAAATCAAAGTTTTTAAGACTATTAAACAAGAAGTTTTTTTGCAAAAACTTAATAATCGACCGAGGCATGTTTTTTTGGTGTCTGCACAAACACATATAGAGCCTGATTTATTATCATGAAGTTTTTAATAAAAAAGCATGGATTGAAGTTGAAACTAATTAGTTACATTGCTTGTACTAACAATGTTTCTGAACTGAAACAGCCTCGTTCTATATTGTTTAACGATCAATATAGTGCATAACGGATTCATCACTAAATCAAATTTTATATTATAATAAAAGTTGTCACACAAATTTGTAGAAAAAATTTTTCGAACAGTCTTCGGCCTTATTTCACAATGGGGGAAGGGTGCAGGTTTGGGGGGTTGTTAGCGAGAACGGTGGAGCCTTGGTCACCCATGTCGTTTTTTTCATTGTGATTTTGTCAGGTTAAAATTAAGGCAAGGGTAGGCCAGCGTATGTAAGGATAGACCGAAACATAAATCTAAAATATGTTTGAGTCCTTCCTAACATACGCTGACCTACAATCGCCTGAGCCTAAAAAGTCCCAAAGAAACAGCAGGGAGGACCAACGCCAACCCACACCGCCTTCTTCCCATGGTGGAATAGAGTCCAGTCTTTCTTAACTATTGAAAAAAACTGATATTTTTCTAGGCTTTTTTAAAATTTTTTTTATCTACCGTAGATTCTCTGTTACCGCTCTCTAATAACGCCTTCCTAATTTTTTTTGACTTAGATCCAGAGATTTTCATTAGCGATTCCCAAAATTTCAACTCTTGAGAATTTGTAAAATATTAAACAATATGATACAGTCAAACCTCGATAATCCGCCACCCCGCTAAACCGCCACCTCGATAATCCGCCACCCTCGGATCGGTCCCATGGGGTGGCGGATTATCGAGGTTTGACTGTATTTCCAATATTTTCTCAAGCATAAAAAGATCTCTTTTAAAAAAAATATGTTAAAAGTAGTCAACTTACCGGTATCCAATTAAACGACAAATTCACGACAAAACCATAATTTTTTATGTTTAATTTTTGCTGAATGGCAATCATATAAAATACTACGGGAACAAGAGTAAGTATGAAAGGAACAAACATCTGAACACTTTGACTAGTTAAAATCACTTGAAAAAACTTTACCTGCGCTATCAAAGCTCTGTTTATTTGAACGTTGAGCTCACGGTATCTCTTTTGACTCAGTGAGTTTGAAGAAAGCTTCAAAAAGTTTAATATTTTGTAGCTGCACCAAATAATGCCCGTGTACGTGAATAAAAAACTCGCAATAACAAATAAATTAAAATAAAACAGCAGAGGTGATGTCTGTAATACAATAGTGTAACGTGTAATTTATGTGTGACCAACTCGTTTTGTGAAATGGGACAAAGTGAAGTCATCAGAACTGACTGAAAAAGTGAGTTCAGCTAGCTTAGTCTCATTCGGACTTATAATAAAAAGCTGATTACAACTGGTAATACTGAGAGAAAAGTAGGAACACAAAGCATCAGCACGAAAATATTTGCAGTCACACGGAAATCACTAAATACAGATAAAACGATCACCGCAAAATTTTTATCAATCAGGCCGGTCTTTTTTCAACCTCCTCCCATAGGAGCCTGATTAATAGAGTGGTCGGATTATTACATGGGTTCGGACTATTTTTTAACCTTTGGAGCCAGAGGCGCCAATATATTTTTGAAGTAATTTTTCTACAACTTCTTGCGATCGAAAAATGCTGTCAATAGCTACCTTTTTTGTCAGCCAATTATTGTGTTAGGTGCTTACTTGATTTCTATTCAGTGGCCATACTTTCGTTTAAAAATGTCTTTATTGACTTGAGCAGTTTATTGTGATAGTAACTTGAGTGCTGACTGGACTCTTCGGAAGATCAATATACTTGAGGCAACGACTAAACCAGGAGAGCACCCACCGGCTGATTCACTGACTTGCTTGAGAAGAAAGAGCGAAGGTGATCCCACGGAACGCTGTTGAGTGAAGGCGACGACTGAACAGGGAGCTGACCCTCAGGCTTGATTGCTGACTGTTGGAATACCGGTTGGAATGATAACAATGACTAATTTTTCTTGAGGATAATGTGTTGACGAATGTGTGCTATGTATGAATATCAACACTTTTCACCAGTCACTCAGATTTGATAGTTGAAAATCGAAAGAAAAAAGGTGAGAGTAGGTAGAAATATATTAGGCTCGCGGATTTGACCAGCTATGGTGAGAGAAATAGCAGTAAGAGTTTAAATCGCTTGTTGAGTATGCCATGCCAAGAAAATTGAAATATGTAGTCTTGCTTAATTGTATGAATTATGGAGTTTTAAGTCAGGTTTTATGTGACTTTTGGTTGCGAGAGTAGTCTAGTACCCCCTTTTTGTCCGGGTAGCTGGAGAAGGGTATTGATAAATATTGATACTTAAAAAAATTTTACAACATTTTGAATTATAAACTTGAAAGCTTTTCAGACATTCTTCTTTTCTCTTGCAAGTATTTGAATCCTGTACTTTAAAACCGTGAATGATATGACGGATTTCTTATTGTGAGAATCTTATTATTTACAAAAAATAGAGGATTTTAACATTTTTTCAAAATAGGCCGAAGCCTAAAGAATATCATTGTTATATTTCTGAGAATGAAGAATGTCTGTAAAGCTTTCAAGTTTATAATTCAAAATGTTGTAAAAATTTTTTAAGTATCAATATTTATCAATACCCTTCTCCAGCTACCCGGACAAAAGGGGGTACTAGACTACTTGCGAGTGTTGGTTTTTTCCAAACCACCCATCCCCCACTTCACAGTAGGGTCAAAGACTACGAGTTACTTTTCATATAGTTAACTCGTTTTAGACAAACTAGTAGACAGGGCGCAACCGACTCGCCAACGAAAGAACTCGCCAACAGCAGAAGTCACCAACTGCAAACCTCGCCAACGAAAAGCTGGCAACAGCAACATCAGCTACCGGAATTTTTTTTAGCAAACCCATTAAGGATCGGCTATAAGGAGCTGTTGAATCGAATTTTTCGTTGGCGAGTTTTGCTGTTGGCGAGTCTTTCGCGTCGGCAAGATTTGACGCTGGCGAGTCTTTTGCGCTGGCGAATTTTTTGTTGACGAGTTGGTTGCGTGCCGAGTAGAGCTTTTGATGACGAGTTACTCACGATCCCACTCGAAGAGTGCGTGATTTTACCACGAGCTAGCAAATTTCATAAGCTGACCCATCTAAATTTGACCCAACTGGAATTTTCCCAGCGAGTTTTACAAGTAAACTCAGCCAGTTTTGACCTGAGAGGAGTTATAATGAGTTCGGAAACTCTTACGGAAATACATACCAAAGTCTCTTTATACAATACCGTATTCACTTTATTAACTCCCCATGGGGAGTTATTTTTCAACCCTCAAAAATCAGAAAATTTTTAGGTCGATTTGAGAGATTTTGGGTGCTCAACCACAGTTTGAAAGCTGAAATTAGGTAATCTCGTAGTAACTAAGAAAAGGCTCTTAAAGAAGAGCGTTACAGAGCGTGTTTTAAGAGCGTTACAAAGAAAACGCAGTGCAAAAAAACAGGTTTGCAAAATTTTTGCTTTAGTCTGAGATATGGGGTCCGTAGGGTGGAGACTTATCAGAGGGTGGGGAGTTAATAGAGTGAATACGATAAGCACCAGTTGAAAAACGGCGCTACTGGAAAATACCGAGTACAGCATGATAAAGTCAATAAAAGTTTCACCTGCACAGCGTCAAGTACTTGTAGAAGAATTGAACAAGAAGCGAGTGAATAGAAAACAAAGTTACAAACAGCCACAATGATAAACCTAGCAAACAATACTAGGAGACGATTTTCTAAAAGGGCCCATTTGAATTATTAGATTATCACTTCTTCAGTCAAAAAAACCTGAAAATTCAGTTAAAAACTTTTTGAAAGCAAAGAAGCAAAGTGATTACTGGCTCTATTATAGTAACAACAAGAAGGCCTATAACATCTATGCTACAGGTGAGCAGCAGTACTTTGCTGTGTTTTCTTTTATTTTTTTCTGCAGCTTTTAATATAAAATATATTAAAGTACTGTTTAAAGCAATTCCTAGAATTAAACAAATAGCTGTATTAACTGGATAAATATAATCCATATTTTTATTTGTAATGACTTTAGTAAGCAAATTTTTAAACAAATGTTGACAAAATCATTTAACCAGAAAAATTTGTATTTCAAGGTTTTAAAATGCAATTCGCAAAGATTAAATGAATTTTTTTTCTTGGAACTAAGGTTTTTACTAAACCCCTGAGATGTAGTGTGAAAAATATATATTTTTTTTTATTTTTGTGTAATTTTTTTATTTCTGGGAAAAAGAGCAATAATAAGAACAAAATAGTAATTGGTATTTTATTTTTTGGGAGTGCGAAACCGAAAATTTTTCAGATAAATTCAAATTGATAATACAACTCCATTTACAGGGTGCAATAACTGTGAATACGAATTTTTGGCGCTACTTTAATATACCCCCCCCCCCTCCAAAAACCCTCCTGTAATATACCAACCCCCCCCCCAATAATTTTTAGGCGTAGGAATTAGGCTTAGACCTTAGGCTTTGGGCCTTAAGCTCAGGGACAACACGTAATGATTTCACCACTTTTCTAAAAAAAAAGTATGGTTTTAGGGGTACCTGAAAAATTATTGGTGGGGGGGTATATTACAGTAGCTTTTTTGGGGGGGGGGGGGGGGCTATATGACAGTAGCGTCGAAATTTTTTCAATCTACGGCCAGCTCGCGATAGTTTTCCGGGTTCTGGTTTATATCAAAGAAGGCCGGAGATTGGAGGGGGGGGTATATCGAAGTAGTTTCTCTGGGAGGTGGGGTGTTGCGGAGGCGGCTGGTTTTACATCGAAGTGGTGCCAAGAAGTGTCCTCCGCCAATTAAAATTTCAAAATATCTGGCTTAGGTATCAGCAAAAAGCTCGGTTAGTAATCTTTCGACTTATAGATATCTTCGATAGGGACGATATGGTCATGTATCCCTCATGTTAGTGACTTTCAATCCGCTTTTTTCAAGAAAGTAGTAAAGGAAGTGCTGAAATTTGCACAAAAGTTTTGCTGCGAGCCTAAAAAATAGTTTTGTTTTGCTATTATACATTCTGCAGGTGTTACGTATTAGTAAGATTCAAAAATGAAAATCTGCAAGTGTTATTTATTTATAAAAAATATTTACGTGAAAAGTATTTCATTAACTATTTGCTGTCATGCTTGCAATAACGAGGTTTGTATTTCTAGGTGGCTCAATAGATTGAAATGTTCAAGTATATTATTTAAAATATGCTGGCTTGGAACGGCTCTCAGTTATATTTATTTCAAAATTAGACGCATGACTTGTGCTGACAACATTTTTCAATTTGAACAGCCTTGTTCTGTATTGCTTTATAATTAAGATAGTTGACAATGGATTAATGACCTTAAAAAAAAAGTTATAAAGAAAAAGTTTAGCATGGAAACAAGAAAAAATGATCTCTTACTGAACTATACTCTCAAAATTTTGAAAAAACTCAAGAAATTACTAAATTTCACCAGTAAGTTACTCAATTTGACTAGTCAATTTATATGTCACCCAGGGCCTCATCGACCCTGTGAAGATTTGACAGCAGCTTAAAAGAATTTTGTCAACTATGAAGGTAAAAACTTCTCTGATTGCTTGATTAATTAATTTTGAGGCATTAGGCAATTAGTCACTTAATTTATGCCACATCTCACAATTTTTTAAATTCGGCTTCACTGGTACTGGACCTTTTCTGGTCAATTGCGGTTATAAATTTCCGCACCGTAAAAAATGACAATTAAAACTTCACGCGTTAAATGCGAGCCGTTCTTTTAGGGCAAAACTTTTGGCTCTATATGCATTCGCATCTCTGGAAAAAAAGATGCCTTGGTCCCCCCTGTTGATTTTTTTTGAAATTTTTTTTTCAAACCACAAGAAAAATGGTACTTGTGGACCCCAAAAAGTTGGGTTCGAACATAGTTTTGAATACTGGGGCCTACCGCATAAATAGACTCTGGTATTTTTTTTTCATGCATCCAGAGGCACTTTCGAGTGATTTGTGTGTAAGGTATGTGAGTGTGCGCATCTCAACTCCAAGCCCCCAAGCCGCCTGCGTCCCCGAAGTGGCTTGGAGTTGAGATGCGCACACTCACATACCTTAGACACAAATCACTCGAAAGTGACTCTGGATGCATGAAAAAGCATGCGTACCAGAGTTTATTTATGCGGTAGGCCCCAGTTAACAAAACTATGTTCGAATCCAATTTATTGGGGGTCCACAAGTACCATTTTTCTTGTGGTTTGAAAAAAAAATTCGAAAGAAGCAATAGGGCGGACCGAGGCAAAAAATTTAAAAAATTTTCACCAAAAAAAATTTTTTGCCTGAAAATGCTAAAAAAAGTGAACATAAACACTTTTTGAGACTTTTGGAAGAAAAACAAATTTTCAAAAAAAATCAACAGGGGGGGGACCAAGGCATTTTTTTTTTCCAGAGATGCGAATGCATATAGAGCCGAACTTTTCATTGTCACCGAAAGACTTTTTATTGTCGCCGAAAATCTTTTTTTTGTCGCCGAAAATTTTTTTTTGGGTGGTTAAGCCCATCGTACCCGAAATCTGATCCGCTCAATAGATTTTTCTCAAAAAGTTTACCCCCCCCCCTTTAGAAAACCTCAAAAAAGCAATAATTTTGGTCTTTTGGCCATTCCGGAGTGGGTCCTGAGCCATCTGGTCTTTCCCCACCCCTGAATTTTACACAAAAAATTCAAAAATTGCTGATTTCGTGTCAAGAACAACTTTCGGCGACAAGAAAATGATTTTCGGCGACAAAAAAAATATTTTCGGCGACAATAAAAAGTCATTCGGCGAAAGTTTTTTCGGCGACAAGAAAAAGTATTTCGGCGACAGGAAAAAGTCATTCGGCGACAATAAAAAGTTTTGGTCGTTTTTTTAAAGTCTGTCTAGTTAAGTAGCCTTGAAGGAGGAGTGAAAGCTGTTAAGGAGATAGTCGTGAGATGAAAGAATTATCCCAAGTTTTTTTTAAATGTGGTTCTAAAGCCATATTTTGTAGACGACTCAGTCTTGCGACGTAAGACAAACTTATGCTAAATTAAAAGTTGGATTAGCATCATCGATATCATAATTTCTTAATTCCTTCAACAAACGCCCTGAAAATAGAAATTCGATAGAAGACTAATCAACATTTTTTGATTTTTTTCTCGCATTTTCATTTCCATTTTCAGGGCATTTGTTGAAGGGATTAAGAAATTCTGATATAGATGATGCTAACCCAAATTTTAATTTTGCCCAAGTTTGTCTGACGTCGCAACACTGAGTAGTCGACAGAATATGGATGAAAACCACATTTTAAAAAAAAAACAAAACTTGGGATAGTTCTTTCATCTCACGACTATCTCCTTAACAGCTTCCACCCCTTCTTTAAAGGACCATGGTTTTTGAACGCAGCGACATTTACGTAATTTGAATTGGCGAGGGACACTTTTATCATTGAGACCAATTAAATTTGAATGTGAATTATTTTTTATTTGCATTGCAAATTTAAATTTTTATGTCTTAGTCCAGAAATAACTTACATGGTGTAGTGAAAGTAGCCGAAGTCGCCCGATCTGGCAATGTCAAGCAACCTTGGGCTCGACTAGTGAATGGTTCTATATTTTGATGAAATTTCAAATTCAAACGAAAAATAATTCGAAAAATAATTGTTGAATATTTTCAGAGTAAAAAAGTGTCCCCCGCCAATTCAAATTTCTCAAATGCCGCTGCGTCCAAAAACCATGGTCCGTTAAGTGGGTCTTTCAGTATTGCTGGCAGATGCGAGATTTCTTTTTTTAAATTTCAATCTTTTACTTGTGAACAGTGATGTAAAAACGTAAATTTTGGCACCGGCACCGCACCGGCACCGGTGCCTGGTGTCGGCACCGGCACCGGTGCCGCACCGGGCCTGAAACGCGGCACCGGCACCGGTGCCGGCACCTAGCTGAACGTTTGCACCGGCACCGGTTCCTATCACATTCAGTACATTTTTAAGGAAAATGTTAATTTTTTAACGGAAATGAATTTTTTATGTTAAAGAAAAGTTAGCTTATACAGAAATATGAATTTTATTGAAATTAAGCAGCACCCGATGCTTTACCACCAATAGCCCAGAACGTTCTTTATGCCCTATTGTATTTATTGTGACACCTGAGAACAGTCTTTCCACGCTAGCTGACGTGGCAGGGGATGGAAAGATCACGAATGCAATTTGTGATAGCTTCAGGAATAACTAAATCGACTAATATCTTCAAATGTTTGTTGAATCAGCTCACTTCCTTATTTCCTTTCTAATATTTTTAAATAACTTTTTTAAAATTGTTTGAATATATTGGTTTATTTCTTCATCCAATGTGTCTAAAACCGGGTTTTCGGCCTAATTTTGGTGCATAGACGTTTCTCGAAAATGAAACTTTTTTATTTTCGAGAAACGTTTCTCGAATTTGAAACTCAAAAGAGTAAAATATCTCTAGGGGTATATATGTATACCTGTAAAGATACTTATTTAGACATACCAAGGGTATTTGGCCGCTTCGCGGCCAAATACCAGCACACTCCACATTGCAAGGGATAAGCGTACATACATGTGTTAACCCCTAACCCCGCAATGTGGAATATGCTGGACTTTGGCCATCACATTCAGCCAAATACCCTTGATATGTCTAAATAAGGTATACACCTAGAGATATTTTACTCTTTTGAGTTTCAAATTCGAGAAACGTTTCTCGAAAATGAAAAAAGTTTCATTTTCGAGAAACGTCTATACCCCCTAATTTTTTTCAAAATCCAAGGAGTGACTTCGGGCCTCTACCTGTTTGTTCAGTAGCAATAAGCTCTGATGGGAACAGTTTATGGCTCTAAAGTTCAGAGTTTGAAGGTTCAACAAAACTAAGACTGAATCTACATCAAATTTAAGCATACCATGAAGAGTATTGCTCTGCGACCCTTGTCAACATTAACCAGAAGCGCAGGAGTGCGACTAATGGATCTAACACCACTGCAATGAGATACAGGCGATCCGAAATAATTTTACTTAGCTCATATACATAAGATGTCAAACTGAATAATCTGACGAATATTCTGAATATTCTGGGGCGAAACTTTTTCTTGCCGCTGAAATTTTTTTTGTCGCCAAAACATTTTTTTCTGGTCAAAAAAGCAGTTGGGCGACAAAAAAAGATTTTCGACGACAAGTAAAAGTTTTGCTCAACAAAAAGTGGCATGTGCACTTAATATTTATACTGAAATTGAAAAAAAGTTGAATTTTAGTTCAAAACGGGCAACGGTGCCAGCAAAAAACTCGGCACCGGCACCGGTGCGGCACCGGTGCCGGTGCTTTTTCGTTAAAATTTGGCACCTGCACCGGCACCGGTGCCAGCAAAAACTTGGCACCGGCACCGGTGCCCGCACCGGTGCTTTTACATCACTGCTTGTGAATTTACATCTTAATTAACAAATGAAAGTTTAGCATCTTGCCTCCACAATGGTATATGATTTTTTTACAAGGGAAGGCCCGAACTTTAAAATGCCATCACTGGATCGAACTCAAAAATTTTGATTTTCACGTGCCTTGCTCCTCCAAGCTAATTTTCTAGTTATTGAAAATCTAAAAAATCAGCTTGGGGGGCCAAGGCATCCGACTATCGAAATTTTTAGGGTTGATTCTAGTCATAGCTACACGCATGATTTTCGTATTTCACGTGCCAAAAAACACGGAAAAAATTTCACAAAAAATTAAAGGTAAGTGTATTTCAACTAGAATTTTATCTAGCAATTCTGTGGAATATGGTTTTGAAAATTTTTCATTATGCAGCCTACCGGAATCCAGCTGGACAATAAATTCATGAAGAAATTAAAATTTTGTACATTCAGCTTTTGTTGAATGGCGAAAACATAAAATATGGTAGGAACAAAAGTAAGTACACATGGAACTAACACCTGAATTTTTTTGTTTTATCAGAATCTTGGAAAAAAAATTTACCTGTGCTATCAAAGCTCTGGTTATTTGAATGTTTAGCTCGCGGTATTTCTTTTCTCCCAGTGAGTTTGAAGAACGCTTTAGAAAAGTTAATATTTTGTAGCTGCACCAAGTGATGCCTGTGTATGCAAAGAAATAGATGGCAATCAAAGAAAAATTCAAAAATGGCAGCATGGGCGATGTCTAGAATAAAATCGTGTAATTTGTTCACGGAAATAACAGAGCGTAAATAAAGTTGTCCATATTTTTTGACTGTATAGTTTTTTTTTTTATCTTTATGGTAAAAAATTTAAAAATACAGTCGACTCTCGATTTTAAGGACACCCCAAAAGTTCGTTCCCCAGCTGGGTGCGACACTTTTTTTAGCTCGATTTTTGAAGCTTTTTAAAATTCTGTTTTGACAGTCTGGTCGCAAATATCGAAAGGATGCCGATTTTGCCGATCGTTTTTCAAAACCCAGAAACTTTTTCTTCTAAAAAAGCAAAACCTCGATTTAAGGACAGGCTTTTTCTAAAATCCCTGTCCTTAAATCGAGGGTTGGCTTTTTTTAAAGAAAAAGTTTTTGGATTTTGAAAAACGATCGGCAAAATCGACATCCTTGCGATATTTGCGACCAGACTGTCAAAACAGAATTTTAAAAAAGCTTCGAAAATCGAGCTAAAAGAAGTGTCGGACCCAGCTGGGAACGAACTTTTAGGGGTGTCCTTAAATCGAGAGTCAACTGTACTGTACAGGTAATTTCAAAAGGATCAAATTGAATTTCCCCACCAAAAGTGTGAAATTCCCCACCAAATTACTGAATTTCCCCACCAAATTTTTAAAACGACCATATCTCAGTGTTTTCTTATCATTTTGTTATTTTTTTCAGACCAGCATGCAGCCCTACTCTTCTAGTTTCTAATGAGCCATCAAACAAATTGTTAAAATTATAAAAACATTGAGAAAAAGTCGGTTTTTATAAAACAACTTCTTGTTTTATGTAAACTATTTTTTCTCAATGTTTTTTTAAATTATAACAGTTTGGTTGATGGCTCATTAGAAACTAGAAGAGTAGGGCTGCATGCTGGTCTAAAAAATAAAAAATGATTAGAAAACACTGAGATATGGTCGTTTTAAAAATTTGGTGGGGAAATTCAGTAATTTGGTGGGGAATTTCAAACTTTTGGTGGGGAAATTCACATACAGCCATTTCAAAATACCGATTTCACTCTATTGACTTCCCATGGGGATATATTTTCCAGCCTCTGAAAAATCTCGAAATGGTTGATCGAACTTTTAATAATCAGACAAATCTCTAAAAAAATCATATTTTAGAACTAATCAGATTTTAACTCAGATTTTTGAGAATCCTGGTGTCTAAAATCCATCTTTTTTCTGATCAATCAACCCACATGGCAGCCCTGCCCTTACTCTGAAATCCTAGTCGAAAAACGAGGATCAGTGAGTATTAGAGAATGTGGTGTTAATAGAAGAAATACGGGCTCTATTCCACACTGAGGGTTATTGTCTTGGTCACCTTGTTGTTTTTTTTTGGCATTTTTCAGTCTTTAAAGTGGCATGCCCACGCTAATAATAGGTGGTGCCCGGTAATTCAAGGTTTTTGCAATCATTGAACCTCTGTACGGATTTTTCAACTTGCTTTCTACACAACTCTACCCAGAATAAAATTTTGGCTTGTTTTTGATAGAAACCAAGCTAAAAAATCCGTACAGAAGTTCAATGATTAGAAAAGAATTTTGAATTCCCGGGCACCACTTCTTATCAGCGTGGGCATGCCCCTTTAAGCTTAGGCTTAGGCAAGGTAGGCCAGCGTATGTTAGAATGGACTTAAATATAAGTCTAATATATTTTTGAGTCCGTCTTCGCCTATGCCTAATCCTAAAAAATCACAAAAAAACACCAGGGGACCAAGGCAAAAAATCCCCTATTGTGGAATACGTACCTACGAAATTTCATTTTACTCTTGCCAACACGAATTTTAGGCATATATTTTGCATTTTCAAAATCAATGAATGGAGATTTCGACATTACTCGGCAATGCACCTTTTACCCATTTCTTAGAAAAGCTACTCAGGAACACCCGAAGAGAAGAATTGCAAGCCATTTTTCGAAGGCTTTTTTAACAAGTTTTTTTTTAACGAAAAGAGTTTTTTTACAGCCATTTCAGACTGGACTTAGAAACAAAATTGCAAACAATCAAATCTTATATTGCATTTAACTTACTCGTTTTGTAAAATAAGACAGAGTGTAATCATCAGAGCTCAATGAAAAAGTACTTTCAGCTAGCTTTGTCTCATTAGGACTTGTAGCGAAGCAATAAACAACCACTGAGCGACGGATAAAAAAGTAGAAACACATAGCGTTAGCGAAAAAGTAGTTACAGTCACGCGTAGATTGCTTTAAAACAATAATGTTAAGTAAGTGACAGGGGTTTGCGATTTAGAAACCTAGGAGGAAACTTTAATTTAAAATCATTTCGTGTATTAGTAAACAATTTTACGGTCTAGTATTTGTTTTCAATTGCTCTCTAGCAGTGAATTGATTGAGCAGAAAATTGCGGCGCCGGCACCAGTTCACGGCGCCGACTCCGAAAATTTCGGCACCGGCACTGGCTCACGGCACCGACCCTGGAATTTTCGGCACCGGTGCCACTTACAACACAGCTCTCTAGCATTTATAAAATTACTTTTATTTTTGTAAAAAATGACTTGAACTCAATTTTTAAATTAAAAAATTATAAATTTTAAAAACAAATTATTTTGCAAACTTCTAAAGACATAAAAGCTTATTTATAAAGAACTTTTCAACATTTTTGTCAATTATTGAAGCACAATCGACCCGTAATATCGTGTTCATTTCATCATCCTAATCTGAGTCCACCTTTACATGCCTAACATTCGCACTAGACGTGTTAATGAAACCAGAGTTGCGAAAAATGTGGCTGTACAGCAGGGTTGCACCGGAAGACGAAAAATATCGGAACGGAAATCAGAATCGAACTCCGAAAATTTCGGAATCGGAAATCGGAATTCGGAACCCAAAAAACATCGGAAATCGGAATCGGAAATCGGAACAAAAATGCATTTTTAATTTGAATCAGGAGAGCCTATGTTGTTCCAAAAATTCGAAATTTGATCCATTTTTCGGAAATCGGAAATCGGAACTTCCGGTGCACTCCTGCTGTACAGTTAACTGTAAATTTGAAATAGACCTCTATGGGAAAGCGGAATTCGTTACCGTATTCTCTCTAATAGAACCACACCCCGCCCTGGTTCAAAATCGTGTTTGTGGCATTGCATTTTGACCCATTTTTTTGTCACAGATTCACTTTTTTCTGTCACAGATTTGATTTGATTCTCGACACGAAATCAACAATTTTTAAATTTTTTTGTGTGAAATTCAGGGGTGGGCAAAGACCAGATGGCTGGTGACCACTCCGGAATGGCCAAAAGGCCAAAATTATTGGGTTTTTGAGGGTTTGCTAAAAGGGATGTAAACTTTATGAGAAAAACCGATTGAGCGGATCAGATTTTGGGTCCGATCGGCTAAATCACTCACAAATCCACCCTGAACCACTCAAAACCACCATCAACGTGGAATTCTGAGCGATTAAGCCCATCGGACCCGAATTTGATCCGCTCAATCGGTTTTTCTCAAAAAGTTCACTCCCCCTTTAGTTAACCCCAAAACCCAATAATTTTGGCCTTTTGGCCATTCCGGAGTGGGTCTCCAGCCATCTGGTCTTTGCCCACCCCTGAACTTCACACAAAAAAAATTTTAAAAATTGTTGATTTCGTGTCGGGAACCAAATCTGTAACAGAAATGAGGAAATCTGTGACAAAAAAGTGAATCTGGTACAAAAAAAGTGAATCTGTGACAAAAAAAAGTTTTGCCCTTTTTTTAAACTGCTTTCATGCAAGTTACCACCCATTTTGTAGCCAGTGAGATGAGCTACAAAATGAAGAATTATTTGCATAAGAGAAGTTTTTAAAAAGTGGTTCAAAAACACAATGCCAAAAAGACGATTTCGAATTAGGGGGGTGTGGCTCTACTAGATCGAATACGGTATATTGTTTACTAAAAACTAGAAATTTTTTCAATTAAGACGAACAAGAATGCCATTTAATTGAGAGGCAAGGTAATAAAATGCTTTAAGAAAAAAAGTCCACAAATTATATCTTTTGAAAAAATAAAATTCACCTGCACAATGTTAAGTATTTGTAAAAAAATTGAATAAGAAGCGATTGGATAGAAAACAGAGTTACTATCAACCACACCGATAAACCAATGGAAACAATAAAAGGAGACGATTTTTTGAAAATTCCCATTTGAACTATCAGAATATCTCCTTGTTCAGTGAAAACTGCCTAAAGACTTCATAAAATTTTGAAAAAAAACCAAGTCATTACTGGTTGGATTATGGCAAAGACTATAAGACATATAACATCTACGACACAGGTGAGCAATATTTGACTATAGCTTCTTTTTTTCTTATCTGCTGCTTTCAATATTAAATATGCTAAAATGCTGTTGAAAGCAATTCCCAGAATCAAAGAAATCACTGCGTTGCCTCTATAGATATATTCATGTTTATTTTTAATAAATTTTGTACAACTTTTTGATCAGATTTGACAAAAAAATAGAGCAAAAGCTTGCTTTTTCAAAATGAATGCATGTAATAATAATTTATTTGTTGTTGATTCTACTTTAACAGCAGACCTTTACTCAATAACTACAAATTAACTACAATTTTTTTCGAAAAACAAATTAATTTCTGGTTAAATTGTGACAAAGACTGTAGAAAACATATAAAATCCGTACCTTAGCTGAGAGTATTTATATTTTACTGCAATTTTTTGCTTATTCATTAATTTGATGACTTTTCTGTTTTAATTGCTGTAGAATACAAATCAGGGTATATTGTAGAGGCGCTGTGTTCACCTTAGAAGGGTCCATTGAGCTTGTCTACAGATCGAGGTGAATTATCTAGTCTGAACTTTGACAAAACATTTTGTTTACGATACATTTGAAAAGACACTGTTTAAAAACATATACAGAAATCAGTGCTCGAAATCACAAGTATGGCTGGTAGAACAAGCGTTTTTGAGCCCAGAGCTTGAAATTGAGCATCCGACTCGAAAGCTTTTTTTCGAGCTTTGACCCTCGAGTCGGAGGTTCATATCTGTTAGTTCTGTTTGTTCGGGGGTTTTTTTTCGTGTTAGAATAAAATAGTTTTTTTTGAGATGTCAACAAGACATTTTACAGCAATTTACAGCATATAAGGTTTTGACACGCTGTGCTACCCATGCCTGAGTCTATCTCAGCTTGAAGGACCGTGGAAATTTTTTTTTAGATTCAATAGCAATTTTTGACGCTACTATGATATAAACACCCCCCCCAATAAAAAGCTTCATTGATATAACCTCCGCCCCCCCATCCGAAAAATCGAACCTACTTTGATATACCCCCCCCCCCCAAAATCATGATTTGATCATAAAATTTCATAAAATTTGATCATGATCATAAATTTAAAAAAAAAAGAAGAAAATTACCAACATTTATTGTTGTTTTTGCAAAATTTTCTATAATTTTATAATGTACATATACAGCCTTATTAAGAATATTCCTAAACAAAATTAAAGTAGAAAAACAATTTCTTCATGTAGGGCAAACACATGGTGTCTGCTTTGATCCCCAAGGATAGAAGCCTAAGCCTGAACATTAAGATTACTAAGTCCAATGTGTTGATTTTTTTAACAAATACAAGCAAAAGATGTTGGGTTGTAAGATTATTATTGTCGGGATGCAACCAACTCGCCGACGTCAGATCTCACCAACGGCGAATCTCGCAGAAACTCGCCAACAGCAAAACTCGCCAGCGGCAAAATTCGCCAACGAAAAATTCGATTTAATTGCCCTCCGTGGCCGGTCCCAAGGGAGGCAGATGAATCGAAATTTTCGTTGGCTAGTTTTGCGGTTGGCGAGTTTCACCATATGCGAGTTTTGACGTTAGCAAATATTTTTCGTTGGCGAGTTATGCCGTTGGCGAGTCGGTTGCGTCCCTTACTGTCCTTTTATAAAGAATGGTTTTTCATAAACATATTCTGATCATTTTTTGAAAAAGTTTCGCACTGTTCGAAAGCTCTTTTGCCTCTTTTAAACGAGCTGTCGTTGTTTATTAATGATCAAAAAAAGGTGGGGCAAAAAGTGCTAAAAAAATCAGGTGCGAAAATGGGCAGTTCAGGGGGTGCATTCATCGCTTTGAGTGGTCAAAAGTTTAATTCAAGCTTCAACGCTAAAATAACATTTGAGCAAAATTGTAGCACAGCTCAAGAGCTACAAAACTCATGTTACAGAATAATTTTAAAAATTCGAGTGTTGAGATATAGTTTTTTGAAAAAAAATCAATTTTGAGAAAAAATGACCAAAATATGAATGTTTTCTAATTTTTCGGTTTTTGTTCATTTTTTCAAGTAATATTTTTTCCCATATTGCTATATCTCAACACTAAAATTTTTAAAATTATTTTGTAACACGGGTTATGTGGCAAAATTCTAAGAATTCGTTTAGGTGCAGTACCTTTAATTTAACTTTTTACCAGTCAAAGTGATGAAAATGCTCGCATGTATCGCCCTAAACTGCCCCTTTCTGCACGTCGATTCTTTCAAACACATATATTTTCGGAAAGGTTGAAAAGGAGCTATGGAATCATGGATTACTTATCAGAAAACAATAAGAATATCTTTGTAAAAAGCTATGGCCAATGAACGGACAATAATTGTCTGACAAGCTAATAATAATAGCGTACCTAATCCTCTGGGAGCGCCAGGAGGTGAACCTCCACATGGGGCACCTTGTTTGCAAGTTGGCAGATGAGATGGTTGCTTCGGCAGGTCACTAACATGCGGCGGTAAAATTTTCCAATACTCTCTAAAAAATCATAATTTTGGGAAATTTCAAATGTGTGTGAGTCACTAACCGAACTTTTTCAAAGTCCCAATCGGCATTCACTATTGCAAATAAAGCAAAATAAAAAATAAATTTTAAAAACTTTTGTGCTATCATCTAAAAAAATTCAGCCATTGTGTTTTAAATAAAAAGTATATTTGAAAATTCAGATTTTTTTTCAGTTTTTCGGTGTTCTTTTAAAGAAAAAATCGAAAAATGGGGTGAAAATGCTTACAAGGGAACATCAACAGTGGGCAACGCTGATATAGATATTAGTCATAGTCCATTTGGCTCTATATGTGTTCGAGGGTACACCCAAAAAAATATGCCTTGGCCCCCTGTTGTTTTTTTTACGAAAATTTTTCAGAATTTCAGAAACAATTTATAAACACTTTAAACCAATTTCAAGCAAAAAAATTTTTGGCGTAAAATGTCAAAAATTGTTGCCTTGGTCCACCAAAGCTGATATATGCTTAGGCAAAGGTAGGTCAGCGTACGTTGGGAGTATGACCTCTCTTACTAGGAGAGACCCTGACTGGGACCTGGATGAACTCATAATATCATAATAAATAAATGGGTTCATTCGAAATTCGAGTTCTTCCCATCGTCTCCCTGTGGTTTGTAAAAAAATAAGTACGTAAGGTAGGGCCAAGGCGAAATCTCGGAATTTTCATGACCTCATCCTATTTTTTGACTACACTTCTAGAAGTTAATCAGCCACGCTGAGCACAAATCTGATATGAAAATTAGAGAATTTAGCTTTATTCCTGTAATAAAGTCAAAAGTTTCAATATTCGTGCCCCCATAATTTTTTTCTTTAATTTTCGCCTAAACGGGATGCACAGCGTGTTTCAACATGAGAAAAGCAATCGAATGGTATTTGACCAGGGCTTCGAATGAAAAATTTCAAAAAAGGACATTTGGGTAAAAAAAGGACATTTTGACTGTTTTTGAAGTAAAAGGGTCATTTTATCCAGTGCTTGTTGCCATTTTGAAGCGAAAAAAAGGATTTTGACTAAATTGTCAAATAAAAAAAGATTTGGGGTGCCAAAAAAAGACAAATCTTTTTAAAAAGGACGAGTGGAAGTCCTGTATTTGACTCATATGTTTATCAGTGTTACCCACTGTTGATGTTTACTCGTCAGACCTAGTAGGTCACAGGCTTATTTCAAAAAGAAGCAAGTTTTAAATTTTGAATAAAACTACCAAATTTGAAATTAAAAATGGCAATGCTGCATGAAAACAAAAATGTTTTAACAAAGAATAGAAACAAAATAATTGTTTTCAAGTGGTTTTGATCTGAAAAAGTTAAATAAGGACCGCTATTCTTGGACGTTTTCCTTTGAAACTGTCAACTCAATTTAGTTTGTTCTCAAGTTGATTGGTAGTTATCACTGTAATAAACTTGCATTAAATGCATTCCAAACAATCGAAAAAAAGTTTAGTAGTTTACAACCTTAACTTTTTATGATGTTTGAAAAGACACAAATACTTTTGTTAGCGTTGATGTGTTAAGTAAGTCAGTAAGTCGAGGTAAGTCAAGTTTAAATAGAAGCACACCCCTGATATAACAGCGAAGCACTTGAACCTGAGGCCATTCGACAACCCCCCACTCACTGAATCTGAGTGCATCCAGTCAAATCAGATTGAGGGATCAAGACAAGGACCGACTTCTGAAGTCTCAAAAACTTTTTAAAATTTTTCAAAATTTAAATAATCTATTGGTATGGAAGCTTTCGAAAAAATTGCCTAGGTCTTCTAAGCAGATTTGACTAGAGAGCTAAGGTTCAATTCAGCCTGTAAGAGAATTTTTAAAAAATTAGCTATCTAAACATGAAAATATGTCCTCGGTGGCAAAATCATTATCTTTTTAACCCAAAATTGTGCAAAGGTTCGATTCCACATCGTGGGGCGCTATTTATTCTAGCCTGTTTATTTTATTCAGAAAAAGCATTTTTCTTAATTTTTTGTTATTGTTTGACAAAATCTATTTTATCGCGATGATACGGCTCTTCTTACCGCGTGAAATGATATACTACGTTGTGTGTATACTTCAAAAAAATTCTGTGAAATTAACAAAAAAAAAGGTGCATTTCGTTAGTTTGTGCTTACAAGTGATCTAAACGCCCGAAATGGTACTTTTTCCGACACTTAATCCGTAAAAACTTGCCAAAATCAACTTTTTCTACACAAAATGTCAAAAAAAAGTTGGTTTGCGGAATCGAAGAAACCAGATGTGGTTCAAATTGAACAAAAATGCCAAACTGAAAATTTAAACTAGTAAACTGGCAATTTAAACGGCTGTATGTGAAAACACACACCAAAATACTGATTTCCCGCAGTAAATTTATTTTTTCTCGCAGTAAATTTGAATTTCAAACAAAATACTGATTTCCAGCAGTAAATTACTGATTTCCCGCAGTAAATTTCGCGGGAATTCGAATTTTATAGTAAAAAATGACTTGGATCGCTCAGAATACGACTTCGGAGTGGCTAGAAGCCACTGAAAGATGGTTTTAGGAAGTTTACTAAAGGGGGTAAACTTTTTGCAAAAATTCGATTGGCTAATCAGAATTCCAGTCAGACGTGCTTGACGTGAAAAGGCTGTAACTAATTTACCCCGCCAAATTTTTTCCCCCGCCAAATTTGAATTTTGAGCAAAATACTCGTTTACCCCGCCAAATTACTGATTTACCCGCCAAATTATTTATTTACCCCGCCAAATTTGAATTTTCGTTGAAATACTGCAGTAAATTTTGTGGGAATTCAGATTTTATAGTCAAAAATGACTTGGATCGCTCAAAATGCCACCCCGAGTGGACAGAAGCCCTGAAAGTTGGTTTTTGTTGGGTTTACTAAAGGGGGTAAACTTTTTGCGAAAAATCGATTGAGCGGATCAGATTTCGGGTCCGATAGGCTCAATTGCTCACGATTTCACCCTTAACCATTCTCAATCATCTTAAACCACCCTAAAGCATCCCAAACTGCTCCAGACCAGTATCTAACTACGCTAAATCAGTGCTTAGGTTGGTTTAAGATAGTTGAGAATAATTAAGGGTGGAAACCTGAGCAATTGAGCCCATCGGACCCGAAATCTGATCCGCTCAATCGATTTTTCGCAAAAAGTTTACCCCCCCCTTTAGTAAACCCCCGAAAAACCATTTTTCAGGGCTTCTAGCCACTCCGGGGTGGTATTCTGAGCGATCCAAGTCATTTTTCACTATAAAATACGAATTCCCGCGAAATTTACTGCGGGAAATCAGTAATTTACTGCGGGAAATCAGTATTTGTTTGAAATTCAAATTTACTGCGGGAAAAAATAAATTTACTGCGGGAAATCAGTATTTTGGGTGTGAAATCAATTTGAGCCAATTTAAACTGGCAAACTGGCAATTAGGGTGGCAAACCGGCAATTAAGCTAGCAAAGCGTTAATTCAAACTGGCAAAGCTAGCAAACTGGTAGTGGCACTGGTACTTGTTGCCAGTGTCAGTTTCCTGACAGTGTCAGGCACCAGTGCCAGTTGCCAGCCTGGCAATTGCCGGTGCCAGGTACCAGTGCCAGTTGCCAGCCTGGCAATTGCCGGTGCCAGGTACCAGTGCCAGTTATGGAAACACTGTGTTCAATGTGGTTCAATGCGGTTAAATTAGGCTCACGATTAAGTCAAAGTTTGGACTAATTAAGAGAGTTTTTTCAAAGTGAAATTTAATTTCTTTTATGCACGAAAATTTCATCAGAAATAGCAATATAAAATTAGTTCAGTGAAGTAAACACATATACAAGATGGCGCTTAGTCGTTTATCTCCATTTGTGACATTTTTGACGTTCTGCCTGTAATAGCTGTAGGACTTATGCCTTAATAAAGCCGCCTTATTTTTAAAGCCATATGGTAGTTCTTAAGACATTTTTCATGCGTTCAACATGTGCTGGTTTACCTCTGAGCATAAGGCCTAAGTGGTCACATGTATTACACTTACTACGAAAAAACAGAACGCCAAACATGTCACAAATGGGGGCAAACGCACCTACGCCTACAGGGGGTAGGGTTGGTTTGAGAAATTCTCCTGATTTTAAAGGCTTATATTTTTTCACCGTGTTACGATTGCGAAATTCTGTTTTACATCCATTTTTAGTATCACGAACAATTTCGATTGGTATATAATGTCTAAAAACACGATTTTGCTTGCTCCCTCTGTAAATTGAGTCCTGCTGTGGGCACCATTCTCTGGATGGGTAAGGCCTAAACCACAGAAGAGCCAACCAAAAATCGTGTTTTCGATATTGCCCGTGATTCTGAGAATGGCTGTAGAAACATAACTTCGGAATCACGACAGGGTGAAAAGTTATGACCGTTTGAAATCGGAGGAATTTCACGGTCCACCCTGTATTTTGAAGATTTATCATTAAAGAACTGTTTTGAAAATGAAGAGCCGTGAAAAAGTATTATGCCGAGTTATAATTGTTCACTTTGCTGAATTCAAAGTCCATACAAAAGCACCCACAGCTGCCACTCCAAGCACGGTTCGAACCTGAATTAAATTAAACTTTGAGTGGGTTTTTAAATGTTGTCTAGTTATTATTATTTTTTTAATTTTTTTAACCCTTCTTTAGTACATAAATGATGCTTAAAATTCTGCAATTTTTTTTATCAATTAGAATCACCGCGTGCAGATTGCCCCATTGGTGCATGAGATCTGTGATCCTCGGTTTAGTAGCCAACTCATTAGGGATAGCATTCAATTCATTGTTGACAGGCATTATGCAGAGCATGGTGTAGGGCCAGTACACAGCATTAGCCCAGATCCCACCAACCATCGGTTGTCTCCTGTTTTGTAGGCTAGGGTGGAACCGACAGCTCCAGCAATAAGAGCAAGACCTGCAGGAAGAGTTTGAGAGTTTTATGTTTTGATCTAGAAAATACCTGCTTGCATTGGGGCAGCCTTGGAATACATGGTTTTCCATTGCTCAAGCATGCCTTGAGCCTCATTTATGCTAAGTCTAGAAGGATTGTCGACTAGACTGACATATAAAGAAGCTCCAGCAAATGCGGAAGAGCTAATCAAGGCAGCATGTCCAAGGATTCGAATATCGTTCACTAATTTTAAATTTTATACATAGTCGAATTCCTAAATAACGTACACCTCAAAAGTTCGTTCCCGCCTACAGCCCGACACTTTTTTAGCTCGCTTTTCGAAGGCTTTCGCCGAAACTTATCCCTCAGTCTGGTTCGAAATATCGTAAGGATCACGATTTTGCGGGTCATTTATAAGAAACACAATAGTTTGGCCATTTAGACCCGCAATATTCTCATTAACGTACACCTAAATTCTGAAAAGGTGTACGTTATTGAGAATGTTGCAGGTCTAAATGGACAAACTATTGTGTTTCTTATAAATGACCCGCAAAATCTTGATCCTTACGATATTTCGAGCCAGACTGACGGACAAGTTTCGGCGAAAGCCTTCGAAAATCGAGCTAAAAAAAGTGTCGGACCTAGGCGGGAACGAACTTTTGGGTGTACATTATTCAGGAATTCGACTGTACATGCTTTTGTAAAAACAATTCAAGAAAGCTTACTTTTTGACCGTGTTTGAAGAAAATAATAGAATTTCGCAATTTTTGGTTCAACTTATCCAAAAAAGAACGAAAACAGATATTATGAAAACAAACCTAATGCCAAAAGCGCTTTTTCAGGCTTTTTTGAAATTATTTATTGCCGATTGGTTAAGGTAAGAACATGACAGCATCACGTTAAGATCCGATCACGCTTGTGACAATATTTAAGGTGAGATCGAATCTCCAATTAATTTTGATTTATTTTTTTACAAAATCTTAATCGATAAAACTTTGTTAAATGCAAAAAGACTAGTTCTGAGAGTTGGCTGTATAAAAGAGTTGACTGTATGGCTATACGTTAGGTTTAACTATTGGAAAGAGTTGACTGTATACCAAACTATTTGTTAGCTTTACTCGGCGCTAATGGAGAATGCGGTGAAAATTTCGCCTTGGTGCCCTCTGTTGATTTTTAATGTGATCATTACTGTGATCATGGTGATTAACAACCAGAACCACATTAACCACCACGATCATCTTAGTCGCCCTGATCATATTGCAAATCAACAGGGGGACCAAAACATTTTTGCACAAAAAATCAACAGGGGGGACCAAGGCAAAATTTGCACCGGATTCCCCATTAGAGCCATAATGAGTATGACAGTCGCACAATGTAGACAGTGTGTTTCTTGGTCAGGAACTGAGAAAAGCGCACTATATCAAAAGTCTCACTACAGGCTGTCCAATAAAAACTGCACCATTTTCGAAAAGTATTGTCAAGGGCTTCAGCGGACCGGTGAAAACCCAATTTTTTTTGTTGTTTCAGCCAGCAATTTAAATGAGTTATATTTGAAAAATCAAAAAAAAATTCATTAATTAAGAGAATGTATCCACCCGACCATTTGCGAATAAGAGATTCGTTGAAACTTAAAAGGAAGTGTGAAAAGCAGAAATTCAAAAAATGGTGAAGCTTTCATCGGACACCTTGTATAGCGGAAGTATGCTTTTTTCATGTCTAAATTGAGCCAACCAAATTGGCCAAGCTCGCAAGCCACCAAAACAGAGTTAGAGATGCGCGCACAGACTTACTGACATAAATCCAAGCATGACTATTGATTAAATGCAATTTAGACGTCTTTTTTCAAAAAAAAAACATGGCGAAAAACTCTGTAAGCAGACATTTACGTTGGTCCGCCAAGGCAAAAAGTCAAATTTTTGTCAAAAAAATTTGTGCCAAAAAGTGTCGACAACCATCTAAAAACATGTTTCAAGCATGTTTTAGCTGCTAAAACGTTAAAAATTCATAGTGAAAAGATAGTGACAATCGATTTTAAGCGAGAACAATATACCACAATCCTGCCCATCTACAATATAGTGTACAAAACAACAACTCTAGTAAAAAATTGTATTGAACTTTTTCAAGGTTTGATTGCTGCAGAAATTCTGCAGCAAAATGTTTTGTGCATAATTCAAGTTTTAACCATAGACTCACCAGGCGGCATAGTATAAATAACAAATTATTCAATGCAGCTGTTTGATAAACAAAATTATGAAATCAAACAAAAATTATTCTGTTTTTTAATACAGGTATTTATATAGCTAAAAAGTTTTGCTTGGATTTAGTTTTTATTAAGCTATTCATATGTTTTCTTAAACTATGTTTTTTTGCTTTCTTTAATAATTCTTTGGGTCGAAGCAAATGACAAGAAGCCTATTAGACATCCTCATAACTGTATGTTTTTATAATTTTTGCAAAAAAAAATTCTGAATTTTTTTATTGTTTCAGTTATACTGGGTGGTGTGCCGGCAGATCGGATGCTCTATCCAGGCGCCAACAAAAATTCTACTTAGTCTGAAAATTGTGAAACTTACAGAAAGCAAATTATAAAAGCTTGATAATAGTTTTGAATTAGAAAGATGACAAGCTCAGCTTTGCACTACATTTGGTTGAAATTTTAAAAAATTCTTGGTAATAAAAATTAATAGCATGGATATTGCAAGTGCTTTAAAAAACGACTTATTTTATAACTTTTCCCTCGTTATAAAGACTCAGATTCATTGGTTCTTAAAAATACCCTTGTTATGATTACTTACATAAGTCATTTTGGCTCTACTGGAGTTGTCGGTGCCAAAAACAGCTTGGTCCCACCTGTTGATTTTTTTGGCACCAGCAACTCCAGTAGAGCCGTCATTTTCGACTCAAAACTGTTTTTATTTTACAGGTTGGGCCATTCTTCCGCTGGATTTTTTTGTATCTTTAAAATTTGCTGTGTCTCGATGAGATTTTTTTGTAGTCCAAAGGAGAGCTTCTCGAAAACAGGAAATACCATAAATACAAAGGGGCCCATTATAAACGCCCAAGTTTATCTTTGAAATACCGTATTTGGTTTGATTAGAGCACACCTACCCCACTCCCCCTACCCTTTGGTTCAAAATCGTGTTCTTGGCGCTGTATTTTTGAAATATTTTTTAAAGACTTCTCCGAGGCTAGTTATTAACGATTTCTAGCTTTTCTCACTGGCTACAAAATTGTGGGTAACAATTTGTTCACCGATATTATAAACGGTAGAAGTGACTTTTATTACTTATCGAAAGAGGGTACTCAACAACTTTGCGAATCGAAATTCTTTGGCAATTGGCAAATTCTTTGGCAAATTCTCTGAATAAATATGGATTTTTTCTGGTGCAAAAGATTTCTATTTAGTGCAAATCGGCTCATTTTTGGCCCTGTCTAACAAGGCGGGAGAAGGGGGTGGTTTGGCTTGGGCCCCCTGTTGTTTTTCGTAACATTTTAAGCTTTAGGTGCAGGCAAAGGTAGGCCAGCGTATGTTAGGATAGAGTTAAACATATTTTAGACTTATCTTTGAGTCCGTCCTAACATACATTGGCCTATGTTTGCCTGAGCCTATAAAATAACGAATAAAATTGAATTGGGGAGAAGCTCGGGACCCCCGTGTAGGACCTAGAAAACCTCCCCTCCCTTTGTTGGATAAGGCCAAATTTCTTTAAATGAAGCAATTTTTTGAAAAATTCAGTCCGTTCAAAGACCCATTCTCGCAATTTGTTTTAAACAAAGCTTGTTGGGCATGTGTGTTCCAAGCAGGCCTGTGCACGGGCCGGCCCGGCCCGGGCCGGCCCGGCCCGGGCTGTGATTTTTGAGGCCCGGGCCGGGCCGGGCCCAACTTTCAAAATTGCTTACGGGCCGGGCCGGGCCGGGCTCGAAAATCGACGGGCCGGGCCGGCCCGGAATTTATTAATCTTAAATATACCTTATCAAATCCAACTTTAAAAAAAAATTTTAAGTCTTGTATCAAAATGTAGTCACGGATTTCGGGTTTTCAACAATTTGTTGACTGACTTACTGGAATTTTTAAAAGTTTGAAGAAAGTTCTGTTCATACAAAGACTTGTTTTTGAAACTTTTTTGAAATCGCATTGAATCAATTAATGGCTTGTTAGAAAGCTTAAATCCAGGGCTATGTAATAGTGTGAAATTTTTAGAAATAAAAATTCGAAACAAGTCAAAAAAGTTCCTGGGGCCGTAGTAACAATCGCGGTAACAACTAAAAGTAACGTGGCTAAAAGTAAAATATCTCAAAGCTTACAATCATTTGAATCACTCATCGTGATCGCAGCTAGCACTTAACACGTAAATACCGGTTGTTACATTGGTTTATTTCGATGCAGAGTTTAACGCTGAGCACGCCTGTGTTATTAGTTTTTCAAAATTCGCACTAAGAATATGAGAAACGGCCCATTTTTGAAACCTTGTTTTTCGCGTTTTTAAGCTATCGTTAATTTTCATTTTTCTTATGATTTCTATAAATTTTTGTATTGTTTTTTATACCGTCGGAAAGCCCAGAATTAGAGCTTTCTAACGGTATATCACACTGCCAAAAATAATTCTGAGATATTGTACTACCAGCAAAAAGAATGATTTTCGCCACTTTTTGTAAACGTATTTTTTTGAATAAAAGGTCAAATTTTTTCGCGATTCCAAAATCCTTACGGCTCTACTATAGCGCAAAAGACAGAGCAATTAAAATAGAACATTCTTGTGCAAAAAAATAAAGTAAAACATGGCAGAAAACAGGCTTTCTTAGTGTTTAACAAGACTCCCAAAAAAGTTCGAAAACGATTTTTACGTAAAACTTAAATTTCGCTGTGGAGACCTAGATTTTTTGACATCGGATTCGTGTTTAGCATGGTCAATTTGTTTATGGAACTGCCCTCAAAGCTTACAACTTGCTGTGAAATTTCAAATTCCGCTCAAGACAAAAAAAAGTGAGGCTAAAAATAGAATTTATCGTACATGGTTGAACTGATTACTATTAAGCTTGTTTAGGTTTTTTTCGTTTAGGTAATTCTGAAGATACAACTTGTCTATTTTTGTTTGCAAAAAACTGCTTTGCAAAAAGTGGACTGAATCCCGAGATATTTCACTCCTGACTTGGAACTGAGTATTTTAAGGAATAAAATTAGGTACAGCGATGATTCAATTGATGAAAAAGAGTAGAGAAACTTTTTCACATGATCAATTTTTCTCTATTTGTGTTAGAAAATAAATAATAGAAAAAGTATTGCGTTTCGAGTGATGTTGAATAATAAAGTCTCCACTCTATTTTTTGCTTGATTTTTGAATATGTTGGAAATCGCACTGACAGTTGACCGTACTACGGGCCAGCCCGGCCCGGCCCGGGCCGGGCGGGCCCGGAAAAAAATTAGGTTCGGGCCGGGCTGGGCCGGGCCCAAAAAAAAATGTCCGGGCCGGGCCGGGCCGCGAAAAAGTGGGCCCGTGCACAGGCCTGGTTCCAAGGCTACAAAATGGGTTGAAAAATTTATCAGACCATCACTAAAAACAGAGGGTTTTTATAATTCGGGGCCGAAAAAGAGACTTTTGATGCAGAAAATGAAAATAAAACCATGTAAAAGCCAAATTCTTCGCGTCAATACATTTTATTTTCAACAGTAGTAATAATTATTCAATACAAGTCCAGACAATATCTTGATACTCTAATTTATCGCCCTTTTCTCCACTAAAATCACATGGAAAATCAATTGGACCAAATTTAATGAGTTTTTGCCAATGCTCACCATTATAATATGCTCTTATAATACTTATAGACAGTTCAGCTTTAGTTTCAGTTTTATTCCACAATATTCCTTGGATCCAGTTGCCCATTCTCATGAGTTTTCCTTTTATTTTAGCATCATCTACTGCCAGCACATATGCTAATAATTGATTACAACTTTCTTCTCTAATCTCACTGGTAGGAGTGGTCAGATTGGGGTCAAGACTTCTCCAAATTTCAATATAGGGCTGGACCTTACGGTGTCTGGGTTCATCATTTCTCCAGTTTCTTTGCGATCTCCATTTGATAATTGTTCAAAATGGCCTAAATCAGAGGCTGGCTGTTCAGAACATTGATCTCCCAAAATGGCTTGAGAATCCACTTCATGGTGAAACATAATTTTGTCGTTTTCCAACTCTTCTTCAGTTCCAATCATGGCCCATTCAAAGGGGAAACTGGTTTTAGCTACTGGTAGGGTATTACTTAAATAAGGACGTAGGTCGACAAAATGCTGATCTTTTGGGGAAGTCATTACATAGGTCTTTGTCAGTTCTTGGGCTAAAGCAGGAGGCCATTGAATGGAAATACGAGTGGAAAACACCATCAGAGAACACAATTTGCCGTTGAATATTCAAAAAAGTTTGCCCTTTAATTTGAAAAGTATTTGAAATCAATAATTAATATCAATAACGAACCAATCAATAGATTCAACACAAGCTAGTATCAAAAAAGCAACTTCTTTTTGGTCTTATCTTTCTCAAGTAAAGACTACTTTTATGGCATATTGCAATGTCTGTATATTTCAAACAATATTAAAGTTTTTTTTATTATGTAATTAAGTACAGTATTTACTGTACTTAACTCCCCACCTCTAATAACTCCCACACTCTAATAAGTCCCACCCTACGAACCTTATATCTCAGCCTAGAGCGGAAATTTCGCAAATCTGTTTTTTGCGTTTTCTTAGTTGCCGCGAGTTTACCTGATTACACTTTTCAGATTTCGGTTGAGCACCCAAAAATCTCAAAATCGACCTCAAAGTTTTTCGATTTTTTAGAGGTTGAAAAACTCCCACTTAATACAATAAATACGGTATGCGTACGCCTTTTGGCCTCGGAAAAAGTGCAATTCTACGATATCCTTCTGGCAAGTTTTGTTTATTCTTTTGGCCGACATTGATAGACTCTAACAACTTTTATTTTATTAGTTTTTATTGATATAGCGAACCATTTGTCTCGGCCGGAGTGCATTATGAGCAGTCCCAAAATGACTCAAATGATCTTTTTTGGTGTTTCAAAGGTTTAATGTGTAGGAAATTCAATGTGTCGTTTTAGGTTAAGTGGGGGAAATAGCAATTCCGAGAAAAAAAATTTTCGACTTAAAATCGATTTGACAGGCCATATAGATGCAGTATTTCGTGTAGATCCTGAAACTCCAATCTATTTTTTTCTTGCCTCGCAGGGTCATGGGTAAAACAGCATCTTTGAAAAGTGCACGCATCGAAATTCGTAATTTTACTTTAAATTGGCCAAAAATCCAAAATTCGAACAATAACGTAGTAATTTTTTACAGCGTTTTTATAGAGCTGCTCAAGCAGAGAAGAATAAGCCATATGTGATGGAAGCATAATCGGAAAGGTTTACATGTGTTCATTTTGAGAAAAGTTGTTATTTTCGGTAGTCGAAAAAATTATTTCACTATAAATCAGCATAGATCAAATTTCCACCGCAAATCGGGGTTGACATCTGTGAACATATTCCTCATCGATAAATTTGGAGTTTAATAGTGTGTATAACATGTCTGGTAAAAAAAGTCGGAAAAATTACAATGTCATGAAAACTTTCAAAATTACAGATTATGTCTATTGAAAATTTATTCAGAAAAGTAATTAGTTATTTTTAAAGTTTTATGGTTCTAGAATCATTTTCATGCTCGAAAATCACTACAACAAGCTAAGCTTTGAATTTTACTTTGCTGAATTCAAGTCCACACAAAAGCGCCCACAGCTGCCACTCCAAGCACGGTTCGAACCTAAATTGAATAAAAAGATAAATTACGTAATTCTGTAGTTTGGCCGAGCCTTTCAGAAAAGGAGTGTTCGGGCTTGAAATTGAGATAACACCACATTCGGCTACTTTTTGTGAAAAATTAGCAGAGCTGTGGCTTCTCGATGTTTATATCTCAGAAAAATCAGAACATCTGTTAAAACAGTTTTCGCATAGTAAAAATATTTCATTAGACGCCAAATGAGTTGCTTTTCCCAATCTTTTCAATCTGTTGTTGATTTTGGAAAAAAATGTGTGTTTTGTTTCAGCATTTTTCGAACACTTAGTTTTGGGCGAAAAACCATTATAAAAATCTGAAATAGGCATGCACCCTCTTAAGTATCTTTCAAAACGACTGTGCGTCATTGAATTATCACTAAGTAAAAATTATTTTAATGAATTTACTGGTTTTTCTGAGTGTTCAACTCTGGAGGCCAAAGCTTTGTAAATTTCCTACAAAAAGTGGCCGAATTTGATGCTTACATACTCAGCACATCGCAGGCTTTCGTTAAAGCTCAAGCACGTGATTTCCATTTTCTCAGCGGTCGAGGTGGCACAATCAAACCGTAAAATTAAAAATTGGACTTTGTCCACAATGTGCGCTCCAAAATTTTAGCTTGGTCCCCCTGTTGTTTTTCCTTGAAAAATGCCTTAGGGGGCACCAAGGCATTTTCAATGAAAAACAACAGGGGGGACCAAGCTAAAATTTTGGGCGCACATTGTGGACAAGTTCCCCAATCAAACCATAAAATTACAAATTACATGACTTCTCTTTTAAGTTGTAATCAGTTAAAAAATTGAATCAGTTCTTTTTCTAACAAGCTTTTCGTGCAAATAATCATAAAATTTTGCATAAATCTGTTGAAACATTTCTTATAAGTTTAAAATTAGAGCTTGTGGTTGAATTTTTTTAAATATAGGTCATTTTTCAAATTTGTTTTTCGAGTTGCTTATTTTTTTGAAAAAGTTTTTTATTACTCATAATTACCGTGTTCAATTTGCCCCATTGTTGGACCAGATCTGTGATCCGCGGTTTGTTAGCCAACTCATTAGGTATGTCGTTCAATTCTTTGTCGACAGGCATTACGAAAAGAGCGGAGAAAGGCAGGTTGCACAGAATTAGTGCAGATCCCACCAACCATCGGTTGTCTCCTGTTTTGTAAGCTAGGATAGAACCAACAGCTCCAGAAATGAGAGCAAGACCTGCCGAAAAGGTATAAAATTAAATATTTCAATTGATAAAATACCTGATTGCATCGGGGCCGCCCTTGAATACATCGTTTCCAATGCTCAAGCATGCCTGAGCCTCACTCATGCTAAGTCTAGAAGGGTTGTCGACTAGATCAACATACAGAGAAACGCCAGCAAATGCTGAAGAGCTGATCAGAGCAGCGTGTCAAGAACTCGAATATCATTCATCGAAAAATGAATTTTATTGAAAGGACTTTGCTTGAAAAATCCATAAAACTTACTTTTCGCCTGTGTTTGTAAACAATAACAATATTTAGTAACTTTTGTTGTTTAACTTATCGGAAAAAACAGATATTAAGAAAAACAAAACTTAATGCCAAAGGCGCTTTTTCAAGCTGTTTTGAAATTATTTATTACATTAAAGTTAGAAACAAGATCTCGTCAGGATCACCATGCCGTCTGAACCAATTTTCAAGCTAAAAACCCGCTGTGAAATTTAGTCTGATTGATTACCAAAATTTAAATTTAGAAATTTCTTTGATTGAAAAAGATGAGTTTCATTTAATTTCTGTATAGATTAACTAATTTTGAACCTTTTTTCTGTTGACTGACATGAAATAAGGTGCTTGGTCGAAATTTTATGTGTTTAGCGACAAAAAACATTGAAAACGACCCTCAAAGTCTAAATTCTTGCCATATTCAGGGCCAGCTCTAAGAACAGAACTGGTTAAAGAATCGCCAAATTTTATATACAGGCCGCAATTTGGGGGGGGGGGAGGCTGGGTCATAGGGGTAATTACCCCCCCCCCCCTCCCTTGACCGTGAAAATTAGGCAAATTACAACCCCCCCCCTTGAGAAAGTTCAAGTTGCGGCCTTGCTTATATACAGGTTCGACTGTGTAAAATTTAAAAAGTATCTAACTTCGAAATCTCAGGCGCTAGTGGATTTTTTTTAACATAAGAACGCTCACATTGATCGCTCACTTAATCGCTCACATCAAACACCACGTTTGATTAAAGAATGATGTGATTCTTGAAGCTGATCGAATTACCGTAATTTCCTCCAATTGCCTTCTCAGGGCGCTTATTTTTCGATCGACCTATAGGAAGGGGAAACGGGTTGCGCTTAGCGCTTATTAGAGTCACTGAAATTTTTTTTGAGGGAAAATCCATAATCTAAAATGCAGAATCGGTCCAGCTCACGGGAACTAAGAAAACGTAAAAAGCCTGTTCGCAAGAAAATTCAGGACCGAGATACAATAGCTCAAAGTCGAGAGAGCGGCGGCAATTAGAGGGGTGGGGCGGTAATAAGAGAAAAAACGGTAGCCCTGTGGCATCCAATTCAAGCTTTTAAGCTCTTGTTCTCTTATCAACAATATGCTTGAAAAGATCGAAACTGAAAAATGCCGTCTTCTGACTGGAGAGGGCTGTCTTTCAGCTAAAAAATGCTCTGTCTGTTTTCTTTTTGGAAAGAAAAGTTGAATAGTGCCACTCATCTAAACAATTTTTCAAAAGTAAAAGCACTATGGCACTCTTCAGTTGAAAGACAGAACTTTCCAGTTTCGACTGCTTAAAATGGTGGTATTCATCTGCAATAAAAGGATTCTCAGACATTGGGAGGTGTGAAAATTCAAGATAATGAAATTACAGTATTTCTTCAGCTGGCTGAAAAAATCATTTTGTAAAAATTATGCCACACAAAAATTAATTTTTTACACAACATATTGCATAAAATTGTTTTTTAAAGCTTTTCAACAATAGACTAGCCAAAATAAATTATTTTAGATCATTTCAAAACGTAAACCAGAATTATTAATTCGAAAAAAAAAATAACAATAAAATATTCATTTTTTTGTAAGACAAGTATTTATACAGCCAAACGGATTACTTAGCCTCTTTTGAAGCTGTTCAAATGTTAAAGCTGGTCAAACTTATTATTCTGCTTTCATTAATCCTTCTTTTGGTCGAAGCGGAAACTACAGAACGTCCTGTTCAACATCACATGTGTATAGTTTTTAGTATTCCTTCTTTTCCTTTTTGTTGACTACTTTACGCGAAAAAATATGGCGGGATTCTTTTTGCTACGGAGCCAGAACCTCGTTTTTCGGGTCTAAGCATGTTTTAGGCACAAATAATTACAGGAAATTCTAAAACAAATTAGTGAAAGGCACTGTGCGGTGAAAAGATTTCAGACGCTACTCTCATATACCCCCCCCCCCCCCCCCCCGCCCCAAAGCGACTTTTTTGGGAGTGTCTAAAAACCATTTTTATGCAATAACTTTGCCATAAAAGGACCAGAAAAGCAGTTTAAAAGGGATTATGGGATGTATTGGGAGGGGAAGAAGATGATACAGGGGCCACTTTTTTCAGCTGCTTTACCATGTTTTTCAACTCGGGCCGTGGCAAAAATAGGCTCTATATGCATTTTGTGATCAAGAGTGCTTCTCGGAATCATGTCTAAGGTAAGTGCGTGCGCGCATCTCTAACTCTCAAGCCCCCTGCGCGCCCTTCGGGGCGCAGCGGGCTTGGGGCTTGGAGTTGAGATGCGCACACCACATACCTTAGACACAAATCACTCGAAAGTGACTCTGGATGCATGAAAAACATGCATACCAGAGTTATTTATGTGGTAGGCCCAGTATTCAAAACTATGTTTAACATCCTTGCTTTTTTACCGAAAAGCATTCCCCCTCGTTCACAAGGCCGGGCCAGAGGCCGACATCCACAAATTTAGCCTAGAACTGAAAAAGTGCCAAGCTCAGGTGAAAAGCCGCAGGGTGCACCCTGCTGATCGGCTTGGTCAATGGAAAGTTCATATATTTGCCTGCACCACAAGCTCCTTGGTTTGAAAATACCCTTAGACGCTTAGAGAATCAATACTCTAAGGATCCATACCATCTTAAAAAGTGGCCTCTGTATTATTCCTTCCCCTCTCAATACAGCCCGCAATCCCATTTAAATTGCTTTTCTGGTCCTTTTATGGAAAAATTATTGAGTAAAAATGATTTTTGACCATCCCTAAAAAAGTCGGTTTGGGGGGGGGGTATATTACAGTAGTGCCGATTTTCACCTAAATTCGACTATTTGGATTTAGAAGTAAAAACAAAAAATTTTCAAAAAAAATTATTAGTTGGTGCCAAAATAATTTTTGACGATTTTTAACATGTTCCTAATACATTTTATGATCAAGAGTTTTGCTTAGAATTATGTCTAAGGTAAGGGCTCGTATCTCTTAACATTCAAGTTAGTGTTTGTAGATGCACATACACGCATCTTAGACACGAATCAATCAAAGTGACTCCGGATGGATAAAAATGTGCACATACCAGAGTTCCTAAATGCGCTAGGCCACAGTTTTCAAAACTATGTACAAATTTCATGTTAGGTCAAGATTAAGGGTCCCGAAAACGACAAATCTTTTTAAAAAGGACATATGGCAGCCCTGATATAGAATCTCTTTTTGCCCGGCTCCAGTGACCAAACCTAGACATGATTTCGAGTAAGACTTTTTATCAAAAATGCAAATAGAGTCTCTTTTCGCCACGGCCCATGTTGAAAAACATGGTAGAGAAACTGCCAAAAAAAACATCCGAAAAAATCCTCAAATAAATGTCCCCTACTACGTATAACCTCTATTAAACGAGCACCCTACAGTTAACTTTTTTTCAAATTTGCTTTGCTTTTTTAACCCCAATATTCTTTATTTTTCGAAACGGACGACCACTCATTTTGTAGAGCTTCACAAACTCTACAAAATGAATGGTCGTCCGCATCGAAAAATAAACAATATTGGGCTTAAAAAGCAAAGCAAATTTGAAAAACCTTAACTGTAGGGGTGCCCGTTTAATAGAGGTTATACGGTATTCATTTTCCCTCCCAGTACAGCCTCATCCTCTTTGTGGATTTTTTCAACTATTAGACTACTTGAATTTTATTGAAAGACTAAATCCCATTGGAATACAGTTTAGTTCGATATAACGCGACTCCTCGGGACCGGGAAAAAGTCGCGGTATATCAGAGTTCGCGTTATATCGAACATGAATTTCACTAACTTCGTTTTGCTGAAATCATTTCAACGGAGGCGTTATACCAAGAGTCGCAAATTTAAAAAATTCACAATTTTTTTCACTATTTCAGCAATAATGAACGGTGAGCCAGCAGATCGAATGCTCTATCCAGGCGCCGACAAAAATTTCAATTAGTCTGAAAATCGTCAAGTTGACAAAAGAAAATTACATAAAACCTTATAAATTTCTTTAAAAAATTATAATTAATAACGAAAAATCAGGTTTTCTATTTTCTCTGTATTTTGTAAGAACGATGCTCGATTTTTTTTTAAATAATGAATTTTTTCAATAAATGGCTACAGTTAGTCGAATCACTTACTTAGACGTTCTTAATTTTTTATTCATTACAGTCAAAATTATTCAATACAAGTCCAGACAACATCTTGACACCCTAATTTACCACGTTTTTCTCCACTAAAATCACACGGAAAATCCATAGAGCGAACTTGATAAGTTTTTGCTAATTTTCACCATTATAATATGATCTTACAATATTCAAAGAGAGTGCAGCTTTAGTTCAGTCCTATTCCGGCTGTATCTCATTTGGTAACGCGCAATTTCGTAACAGCTTCATTTCGTAACATTTTTTTCGTAACGCAAGTTTTCGTAACAAATTTGTTTCACAACATTTTTTTCCAATTCCAAGTTCAAGTTACACATGGCCAGGTGGATATCCACCTATGTGGCCTAAAATAAAAAGGTAATTTAATAAAAAATCCATTTTTCCAAACAATTTTTTTGCACTAACTTGAAGGACCATAGCCGTCTCCGACAACGAGAATTTCAAAAGTTTGAATTTGCGCGGGACAGTTCTCTTTCGTCTCGCACTGTACTCTTTTGACTTGCTTCGAATGACTCAAAAGAGTACAATGAAAGACGAAAGAGAACTGTACCGCGTGAATTCCAACATTTGAAATTCTCGTTGTCGGCGACGGCTATGGTCTTTAAGCACGCTGAAGGTGGTTTGACAATGGTAAAATTACGTTTTATCGAGAAATTTTCAGTTATCTTAAATTCATGATAAATCAAAATTTACAATAACTCAAAAACTTCTTGATAAAACGTGATTTTACTACTGTCAAACCATCTTCAACATGCTCGAATTAGCACAGAAGAGTTGTTTTGGAACCCAAAAACGAAAATTTTTTTTATCCAAATGGACGACCACTCGGTTTGGTCACTCTTGATGAAGTTCTGAGCGATCTTCGTATTGAATCCTTTTAACTCGTCCATGCTAAATTAACCACACCATTGTTCAATAAAAAGCATTAATAATGATTTTCAGTTCAAAAAAATTCAAAAAATAGCTTAAAAATTTGAAAAAAAATCCTATGATTTGGGGGGGGGGGGTGCCAACAAGAATAGTGCCGAAAAAAGTTGTGAATTAGAAAATAAAATTAGGGAAAGCCTTAGTTAGTATCACTGTTACAAAATGTTTGTTACGAAATCTCGCATTATGAAAAAATTTGATACGAAATCTCGCGTTACAAAAGCCATTTCTTACGAAATAATCCGGTACGAAATCAGCCCGTTACCGAATGAAGCTGTTACGAAATGAAGCCGTTACGAAATGAAGTACAGCCCCTATTCCACAATACTCTTTGGATCCAATTGCCCATTCTTATGAGTTCCCCTTTCATGTTAGCGTCATCTACTGCCAGCACATATACCAATAATTCACTATCACTTTTTTCTCTAATTTCATTTGTTGGAGTGGTCAGATTAGGATCAAGACTTCTCCAAATTTCTACATATGGCTGGACGTTACCGGATCTGGGTTCATTATTTCTCCAGTTTTTTTGCGATCTCCATTCGATAATTGTTCAAAGTGGCCTCTGAGACTTGCTGTTAAGAAAATTGATTTCCCAAAATGGCTTGAGAATCCACTTAATGGTGGAACATAATATTGCCATTTTCCAATTCTTCTTCAGTTCCACTCATCGACCATTCAAAGGGAAAACTAGTTTTAGCTACTGGTAGGGTATTACTTAAATAAGGACGTAGGTCAACAAAATGCTGATCTTTAGGGGAAGTCATTACATAGGTCTTTGTCGGTTCTTGGGCTGGAGCAGGAGGCCATTGAATGGAAATACGAGTGGAAAACACCATCAGACAGTGAATTTGTCGTAAAATAAATTATAGTTTTCACTTTGAAAACAATATAATTCAATGAATTGAATCAAGAAATTTAGCAGGTATCAAAGGTGGAAAACTTCTTTGCGTCTTATCAATCTTTATTGGTGCAAAGACGACTACTTTGGCATATTAAAATGTTATATATTTCAAACAATATTTTTGATAATTGTGTTATTGGAAAAAAAATTATTGAACAAATCGGCGCTAGTAGCGAGGTGCTTCATTTGTTGATTTTTTAATTTTTTTGTGCATTTCCTAGTCTAATTATTTTTATTTTCCCAAATTTTGACTAAGATATATAAAAAAAGAATTATCTACAAAAGTTCAGTCTAGCTCAAGCTCATTGCAATCCACCGGATTTTTTAGCGGAATCATCGATATTTTGTGAACATCTTTGGACAGGGCTTTTCTCATATCTGAACAAAATACCTTTTTGTCAAAAGTTTCACATCAAAAATCACTAACCAAAAGCATCTTCATCTTTTTCTCCAGAGTAGTAATCAATGATTCGTCTATAGACTACGTAGCCTAGGTTGGTATACATCTTGTAAGCTGTTTCATTGCTCACTCGCACAAAAAGATCAACAAAATAGCAGTTTTTGCTAAATTTTTAAATTTTGTTGCCCAAAATTTTAAAAGGTGAAACTTGCTTACTTTTCAGAGATTCTTTCCAAATAGTCCATAAAGGTTGCGGCCAAACCTTGGCGGCGAAACTCCGGGGCGATCGATACGGCGGTGACATGGCCGTGCCAATTCTCACCTCTTCCTTCTGCTTTACCCATAACTTAAATTTTAAAACTAATTGGTGTCCCATAAGTCTTTGCTGACTTTTGAGCTCACTTTTTAAATACACATATTGCAAGTCGAGAATTCCAAATATACAAAATTGTAGCCTAATCTTCTTCTTACAAATGATATATAAACTCAGCTCGATTCTTTTGGAAAAGTCATCATTTGGCTCCAAACTCTTGTGAGATCATTTTAAGAAGCTGATAAGCATTTTTATCATATTAAGTGATCAAATGTTTTGTTAAACTTCAAGTGTCACGACAAAAACTTATGACCATGTTGTAGCGCAACTCAAGAGCTACAAAACCGTGCTTCAGAGTTTGTCTTTTGATAAACTGAGTTTTGAGATATGGCGTTTTGAAAAAAGTCAATTTCTTGAAAAATGACTAAAATTCGCAAAAATTTGAAAAAACTTGGATTTAAATCATTTTTCAAGAAATTGATTTTTTCAAAACGCCATACCTCAACACTTAGAATATCAAAAAAAAACTCTAAAGCACAGGTTTTGTAGTTTTTGAGTTGCGCTACAGTATGGTCATAAGTTGTTGTCGTGAAGCATGAAGTTAAAAAAACATTTGATCACTTAAAGCGATAAGAATACTTGTCAGCTTCTAAAAATGACCTCACAAAGGTTTGGAGCCAAATGATGACTTTCCAAAAGAATCGAGCTAAGTTTAATATATCATTTTTAAGAAGAAGAGTAGACTACACCTTGTATATTTGAGATTCTCGACTTGCTATGTTTACATTTTAAAAAATAAGCTAAAAAATTCGCAAAAGACTTATGGGACACAGTTATTATTTTGAACCTTAAAGGACCATTGCCGTCTAACAACGATTGTCCTTCGCCAAACCGAAAATTTTTCTTTCATTGAACTTCTGTACGGATTTTTTAGCTTGCTTTCTAACTTGAAACTTTACCTAAAATCAAGTTATAGTCATTGTCTTGTTAGGAAGCAAGTTAAAAAATCCGTACAGAAGTTCAATGATTACGAAAAAAAATTGGAATTAATGGGTGACAATTTATAAAGTTTGACCATTACTTCCGTTTTTAGGTCTGTAATTATTATAGTTACTTTTATTAAAACTTGTGGATAACAATTAACCCAGGGAAGGACGTGTGTACTACAATATGTATTTTGTGCTGAATTATACAGAGATTATTATACAGAAAGTCCCTGGCTTTGAATGGGCCATGGCTTTTTTTTCCTGAAGCGAATTTTAAAATCATGTTTTCGTCAATCGATTTTTCTCACCGACAATATTTTTTCGGTATATATTGCAAAAAAACACGATTTTCGCTTGGTCCTCCTTGTAGGTTGGTCCTGGACTATCTAGATGTCACCCGCTGACCAGAGCCCGAACCGCAGGGGACCAAGTGAAAACAGTGTTTCTCACATTACATACTAAAAATATTGTCATCAAAAAAAATTGATTGGCAAAGTCAGAATTTCGATGATCAATCTAAGAAAAAAATTATGGCCGTTTGAAAACCAAAGAATTTATTGGGCCAGTTTGTATGCTTAACACGATATCTGATAGCAAACAGGACAGATTTCAATAGACAAAACAGCTTTTAAACTTCTAACAAAAGCTTCTTCAGCTTTCTCGACCTTTTAGCGAACTCTTTCTTCTGAAACCAGATTTGTAGTCAAAAACTGCATTTTTAAATTTAATTAGTAACCGTCTGATTTCTATTTCAACTCGAGACAGCAATCATCCGAATAGTATCGGATATTCATTGTTGTCTCGAATGGAATCAAAAATTCGACAGTGACTTTTAAATTTTAGTAGCAGTTTTACAAGCAAATTGACTACGCTGATAACAAATCTAATATACGAGTTAAGAGCTGGCTAATAACGGAAGACAGCTATTAAAAAGTTCATTTTTCAACTTCAGAAGCTGTCTTATCTGTTTTAGTCTGAATTTTCAACAACTATGCCCAGCGTGAAATTCTTCGCTAAATGCATAGTTTGGTAAACATAACCTTCTCATGTAATTCCTAGTGATACGTTTTCAGAAAAAGCATGAAAAAAAAGTAAAACTTACTATAACCCATGATCTGACCATTGGGATGTTCGGCAACTTGGAAATACTCCGGCAATTGATCAAATATTGCAAGTAAAATGGCAATCCATACTAAAAAAATCAAATTAAAATTCATAACCCGAAAAATGTTTATTTACAGTTTCTGTAAGTGGATCCAGATTGCTGAAAATTTATATTTTAAGTAACTGATTTCAAGTTCAAATTCTTGCATCTTACACATTGTTAAAGCGAAACAAATCTTCCGCTTCAAATGGTCTGATGGTCGTCATCCTAGTATTCGAATACTACAAAACCAGTAAGTAAAAAAACTTTTTAATTAATTTTGCGCTACATACAACATTTTAAAATAATCTTTAAATTTATCATTTTTTATCTTGAGTCTATTATTAAGGCGCGAATTTAAAAATAATTTTTGGTACTAACCTACTTTAGGTGTCCATAGTCGTTTTAGATGAGTTCAGGTAAGTTCAGGCGTTTAATGGAAAAATCGAGCGTCCACATGACTCTGACAAAAAAAATTTAAGCGTCCAAAAAGTAAATCAGTCGTATAATCATGTTACAAAGCAATTTCTTGTATTTTACATTTTTAAGGTCATATTTGCTTGTCATAGCATATTATTTAAAAAGAATTCAACACCGGATCATAGCTTTCCATATATTTCAGCATCAAATAAATACATTTCTCGAATAGTTTCTAGCTCGAATATCTACAAGCTATCACAATAAAAACATCTACCGAAAACGAAATGTCATTGAAAAATGACTATGCCTTCCAGTGGCGTACGCAGGAATTTCTGACAGAGGGGGCACCAGGCCATTTTTAGGCCACTTTACCTACACCGTTTTTCAAAAATTTGAGGCTATTTTACACACACCGTTTAGAAAAAAATCTGACGGCGGTACGTGCCCCTCTGCCCCCCCCCATCTGAACCTCCCTCGTGGGTACGCCCCTGATGACTTCTGATATAAAAAATAGTCAAGAAATTCATGTTTCAACGAGAAAGGGATGCATAGTGAAAAGAGAATGCATAGCACTCATCCGAGATATGTTTACACCGCTTTGTAGCTGAGATTTTTCTCTATCGATTGAGTGGTCAAACAACCT
The DNA here is from genome assembly GCA_004194705.1 of Ditylenchus dipsaci. Taxonomy (NCBI): domain Eukaryota; kingdom Metazoa; phylum Nematoda; class Chromadorea; order Rhabditida; family Anguinidae; genus Ditylenchus; species Ditylenchus dipsaci. The sequence continues at coordinate 927,285 of SADC01001227.1, read as the reverse complement.
AATTGAAAATAATTTTTGAGAAGATCACACCAACTTTACACTGAAAAAACGGGTTGAGCCTCATACTTGGTTTTTGGTGTAAAGTTGGTGTGATTTCCTCAAAAATTATTTTCAATCAGGGTGTTTGACCACTCATCGAAATAAGAGAATCTCAGCTACAAAACGGTGTAAAAACATCTGGTATGGAAAAACAAAATTTGAGAAAAAAGGTAAAAATACACTTAACTCTCGCTATAATATACGTGTATATTATAGCGAGAGTTAACTGTAACCGGAAACATTTTTTTTTGGCCAATTTCACTCATATATTGTATTGAGTGAGACATTGTTCATAAAATAAAAATTTTTCTTTTTCATATGTAGCTATTCATGGTACTTGAAATTGATGTTTGTATTTTATATGGAAAATCGTGTGAAATTTTTATTAGTCATATTTTATGTTAATTTTTTTAATTTGTTGTGTCTACATGTGGTAGTCTGAAAAGGAAAATTTGTGACGCATGCGGAGCCAGACCCACTTCTATTTTCAGTGTGCCCTACTTTTTATAGACGCCCCTTTACATAATAGACGCCTTTTATTTCAAAGTTGGTTGGCATATTCGATTGCTAGTCGAATCAGTACTAGCGAAAATTTCGATATAATATAAAAATCAAAAAAGTTAGTTTATTCTTTTATTTATAGCTCAATGTTCTACAATAATCAAGTTTTTTCGAGTTTAAATACAGCGTGTATCGAGTTTTTTAACATTTCCTGAACGGTCATAATTTTTTCCCTAGACCATTTTTTCAAAATCTGTTTTTCAGAGCAACTCAACTCGCTCTAGCAATTTTTTTAGTATAAAATGTTAAGAATACGACTTTTGCTTGGTCTCTCCTGTGGTTTTGGGCTTGTTCATACAACTGTGCCTACAGGCCAGTATTAAAACCACAGGAAACCAAGCAACAATCGTGTTTTTAACTTTATATTCCAATAAAAGTTGATAGATCGAGCTGAGTCTTTATGAGGGTACTTATCCCGTTTACAATCCACACCAGCCCCCCACATACCCTCAAATTTTGAAAAGTTACTTAAAACACATTCTGAGCTACTTTTTTTCTAATTTATACGATGCACGAAATATTCTTAATTTTCGCTTAATAATTTTAAACGTTTTCTAAAAATTTTGACTTCAACTCTTAAAAACCAGATGGTCTTTTTAATGCATTTGAGGGTCATGTTTGACTAATTTGGTCAAATATGGGAAAATGTAATAAATTTTGAACCTGTTTTACTTCTCAGGACTTACCGCGTATAAAAACCATGTTATGCACAGGTATAGGTAATAATAATGCCGTTTTGTTTATTACCGCCATTTGACTTAGTCCCCCTGGCGTTATTTTAGGCTTTAGGATTAGGCGAGGGTAGGCCAGCGTATGTCAGGACGGACTCAAACATGTTTTTCCTACTCTTTTTACTGCGAGAAATATTTTTGAGCCCATTCTAACATACGCTCGCCTACCCATGCCTAAGCTTAAGCTTAGAATTGTGAAAATAATTGAAAAATGACCCCAAAATATCCCCAAAAAGACCATTTGGCCTTCATGAGTTGAAGTCAGAAAATTTTCGAAGTTTTTAAATTTTTTTTTGGTAACTGTTTGAAAATGTTTCTCGCATCGTGTTGAGCAGAGAAAATACCTTAGGACGTGTTTTCAAGTCAAAAATTTGGGAGTGGGGGATAAGTAACTATATGAGAAAACACATTTTGAAAGTTACGAGGTTTTAAAAGTGCTATAAAAGTTTGAAATTGCCAAAAAGTTTGATACCCCGTAATAGCTCAATACTTAGAAGATCAGAATGATTTCAAAAAGCAACCTGTTTTATTTGAACACTGCGGAAGTAATTATAAGCTTGGCTTGTCAACTTTTATCTATTACTCTATTTTCTTATATGTCTTACAACTTTCCTTTTAAATCTAAAAGTCACAAATCAAAGCGATTTTCAAGTGCTATGCTCGTCTGTATTAATTTTAATATTCTTTTTTCTTCCATGGCAGTTCCTTATTTTTGTATAGCTTTTTTGGGAGGAATGCAGGTAAACTTACTATTTCGCAGGATAAAACGTAAAAAGATTTTTTTACAAATCTAAGTCTTTTTTAATATAGTTGTAAAAGTAATGATTTAAAAAAAGTTATTGTTTTTTGGACTAATTGCATACAGTCCACTTTCAATGTAGTGTACCCGATTTCAGGTTTACTTGACAAAGTTTTGGTTAAACTAAATGTGAAATTTCCTACATCGAAAAACTTGCTCTCTCGTCCTCGCATCCATCCATGCATCGAAAAACTGTACTCATTGTTCTTACATCTTCGACCCTATCAAATTTCATTACGGCGGCATTATCACAGTCGTTAACTGTGGTTCAATAACTTCATTATTTTTCTTCTCACTTTCAAAAACCAAAACGAAAAATAAATCGAAAAAAAATTGGCGCTACCCCTTTTCGCCTTGGTCCCCCCTGTTATTGTTTTTGAGATTTTTTTAGGCTTGGGCAAAGGTTGGCTAGCGTATGTTAGGACGGACTCAATCGTATTTTAGACTCATGCTTAACATACGCTGGCCTACTTTTGCCTGAGCCTTAGCCTGCAAACTCACAAAAAAAACAACAGGGGGGGGGCTAAGGTAAACCCCCCCCCCCCCCCCCCATTGAGGAATAGGGCCGAAAAATTCTAGCTACTTATATTTAGGACTATGAAAATGAATAAAAAAGGTGTTTGACTAGATACCTACTGCCTTTCCAAAATTTTAACTAGGCTGCAGAATAGGCCAGTTTCTTTAATATGGCCAAATTGGCTCTATAGGTATCCACCTTTACCATGATCACTGTCAAAAAAACAGGGGAGACGAAGGAATATTTGTTGAAATATCAGCAGGGGGGACCAAGGATTCTCCAGTAGAATCGTATTGGGGCAGGACCAAGGCACATTTTTTTCCGGAGGGCCATTAACAAATAAAGGCCACCAAGTGTTCTTAACCTGATTTACTAGCATCAAACATGAGTTTTTTTCAGATACTAATCTTTACAATCCACACATACTTTTTTGGCTAGGTGTGCTTATGACGTCCTACGCTATTGCTTTGACAGTGCCTGTACTATTTATTACTCTGGACTGATGCTTTGCCATCAAATTTTCACTGCAATACAACCGTAACAAGAAAACTTGGCTGTTTAGAACCAGTTGCTTAGTTATTTTTGTCGTTTACTGTTCTTGCTTATATTTTTCCTTTCTAGAATTACCGCTAGACCTACCTATAGGTTTTCGAATATTTTGTTTCCAAACTCCCATTTAATTAATTTTAGTGAAATCCTGCGAGCAAATATCTTGCTTATTGAACAAATACAAGTCCAAGCATCAATTGCAATTAAAACTATTCATTAGTGCTCTTAATATAGTGTGCACTTGCTACTTATTTTTTCTTCTGCGAAAGCAACAACTATCTAATGTGGTAAGTCAGAAGTCCAAAATGACCAACCAACTTTTTTGACTTGCCTAATTAAATGCATGAAAAAATATTTTTAGGTCGAGTCATTAGTTTGCACGCTTTTGTCTTAGTAGTCCTGCGATAATTTTAAACACACAAGTTTGGCACTCAACTGAAAAAAAATTTGGTTGCTTTTCTGTTAATCTGCCTTGCAGCCATAGTGGACAAATCTGAAAAATAGGATGGCCGTCCCCGTCTCCGTCTCACTAATTTTTTTGACTTGCCTAATTAAATGCATGAAAAAATATTTTTTGGTTGAGTCATTAGTTTGCACGCTTTTGTCTTGGTCCTCCCTGTGATAATTTAAACAAACAATTTTGGCACCCATCTGAAAAAATTTTGGTTGTTTTTCTGTTAATCTGCCTTGCAGCAATAATAGCAACTTCGTAAAAAAAGCAAAAACAAATTGTGGTTTTCTATCTAGTTTACTTTAAGCTTGATTTTTTTTCAGAAAGATACAGTTGCGAAAATAACTGCATCTACAGAGATTTTACTAAATACACTACCTACTTTGTTTAATGTTTTATTTATAGAGGTGAGTTTTTATCACTTAAAATACTAAAACTTTGGAAGTCACATGTTCGAATATTTTTTGCAGTATAATTTTTGAAATAAAAGTTAATTTCTAAAAAAATTTTAGACGCCGGTCTTTAAAAATATCGGCACCACTAGCATTAACTTTCGAGTACAATGCTAGATGAAAAAGCCTTGATTCTGTCTTTGAATTTGCTGCAAGCTCTGTTCAAGAAAAATATTGAGCAGGTTACTTTTTTCCTCACACGAGCATGCTGTCGCCTGTGGAAATATTTTGAAAAATGGGGTACTGGACAAAGCCAGTCCTAACAAAGGGAAATATTTTTATCCAAAACTTTTTGTTTTGAAGCACCTTAAAGGGAGGGATTCTTTTGTTGACTGAATATTTTGATTGTAGGGTTCGAATCCGCACTAGAACAGATTAATTTTTCCGTTTATTTTTTACAAGCTTTTATCCCCTCTAGGCATGATTTTTTATAAGGAACACGAAAATTTTGTTGGTTTTTTCGGTTGCCCATTGTAAGTTGGCTTAATAGTATTACTAAGTCTGAACTTGTGAAATTTCTAAAACTAACATGTTCTTAGTCCCCTTTTTTATAAATTTTTTAAGTTTGCAGATCAGAATTAGTTTTTCTCTCTTTAGCTTGGATCCTCAAAAAAGAAGATAAAATCAAGATAAATCAAAAGGGAATCAAAAATTGCAATTTCTAGCATTTTAGAGGTTCAGACTTAATAATTCAAAATTCACTGTTCTGTATTTTGCAAAAAAAATCAGATAGCAATAGGCAACTGAAAAAACTACTGAAATTTTCATGTTCCTCATGAAAAATTAGGTCTAGAGACGATGAAATCTGTAAAAATGAAATAAAAAAAATAATCTGTTCAAATGAAGATTCGAACCCTACAGAACCCTACTTGAACCTATTCGAACCTATTCGAACCCTACTTGTACAGTCAAAATATTCAGTCAGCAAAAGAATCCCCCTTTAAGGTGCTTTAAATTGTCACCACTCAAAGAAGGTAGGCCGGGATATATTAGGGCGGATTCGATAATAAAATTAGAGTAGTTCACGGTCGGTTAACCGACCCGGTCGGTTAACCGACCGACCGGATATTTGGCCAAAAAAACCGACCGAAAAACCGGGTACAAAAAAACCGGGAAAACCGAAAACCGGGTACAGCAAAATTTCGGTTAATTTACGACAAAAAAAACCGAAAACCGGGTACAAGCCGGTTAACCGACCGAAAAAAACTGAAAAACCGTAACCGAAAACCGGGTAGCCAAAATCCCGGTTAACCGAAAACCGGGTAAGGCCCAATTAACCGACCGTGAACTACTCTAAATAAAATGTAAAAGTTTGAAACAAAAATTAGTTCGTAATTTTGTAAAAATGGTAGCTAACAAAAAATTTAAAATATGACTATTATGTTTTATATATAATTTTTAATTTTTATTTGTTTTCCGGTGACTGGTGTGAGCGTGACAAACTACGCTGGCCTACTTTTATCAACTCTTTATTTACTGGACGCAGCTGTTTGTAGCATAATATATCTGCGAATTTTTGTCAGGCGAGATGTCATTCAAAAAAAGACGCCGTTTCTTAAACTAGCCACATTAACAAGCTCACAGGCTAATGTTTTGAATTTTATTATGAATAGTCATAAAAATTGAAAAGTATATTTTACTTGCATAAATGGTGCTTTATTCGCAAAGATGACACTGACGTTTAATATTTTCAGAAAAAAATGGTTGGTGGTTTTGAACGTTTTTAGAGTTATGACGTTTTTTCGAGCCAACCAAGTTATGATTTACCGTATTTCTCTAATTTAGCCCCGGGGCTAAATTTTTTGGATCCCATTCAGAGGGGGGGGGCTAAATTAGAGGGGGAGGCTAAATTAGAAGGGGGGCTAAATTTTTTGGGCCTCCTCTCGGGTGACAAAAATTTTGACCAACATTAACAAGTTTATTCGGATTTCATAACAACATAAAACTTACAGGGTAGCGCGAATTTTCGCCAGGATTTGTTTTGCTCATATCTTCTTTCATTGATCGTGTCTCGACGAGATCTTTTTTCACATGAAAGAATACGTTTGGGCAATAGGATGATACCTCATTCGCCATTTGTTAGTTTTGTTAACTTGCTTTGCTTACGTGTTGAACATTGCTTGATTTCATTCCATGCCATCATTTTATTTGGGTGGATGAAAGACCAAGTTTACCAAGACAACTAGCCGATCTCAATAAACTGAAGCAAATAAATTTTCGATTTTTTTCCCTAAAGCGTTCCAAAAAATGGTACACACGAGCAATTATTATGAATAGTCATAAATTAACAGCTACGGTCGGCTAGTTCAACTATGCATTGATCTCCAAGGAGGAAGCATTGATAAAGACTTTCGGAATATTGAACAAGATTTGTTGTTTTTCATTGTTAAGATTTGTTTTGGATTTTTTTCGAATGCAATTATGCATGTTCGATGTCATACGATTGCCCGGAGTGTCCTCTTTCAAATAAAAAAATATCTCGCCTAGACACGATTATGCAAGAAGATATGAGCGAAACAAACCCTGGCGAATATTTGCGCCACCCTGTACTAACAATTAATGTAAAATTTTGGGTTCGAAATGTTAATATCACCGTCATATATAGGGCTAGATAAATCAATCCAGTCAGTTGGATCGATACACTTTTACGAATCCATCCAATTGGACTGATTCAGCCAGCTGAACCAATACAGTCAGAACGAACCAGCCAACTAAAGTAATTCAACCATAAAACTGATCTAACACAACCGCTCACCACAGCACAAAACCTAAGAATGAATGAAATGACTGACTCCACTGGTTATATACCCCAAATGACTACGAAAAATATTTTTTTCGGTTAGGGTGGGGGGGGTGGCTAAATTAGAGGCTGGGGCTAAATTCCTTGGATCCTCTCTTTAGGGGGGCTAAATTAGGAGGGGAGGCTAAATTACAGGAAATACGGTAAATAAAGTACAATGAAATTAGCTAATTAATTTTTTTTAACGCGATTTTTGAATGATTTCATGTAGATGTGACTGAGGAACTGAAAATTTAGGACGCAACAAACTCGCTAACGAAAAAACTCGCCAACGACAAAATTCGATTAAACGACCCCTATGGCCGGTCCTAATAAAGGCCGTTTAATCGAATTTTTCGCAGGCGATTTTTCCTTGACCTTTTCTTTTCATTTCATTGATCAACATAAAGTTTGTTTTTTGTCCTGTAAAAAACTCCCACCCTTTAATTTTTTAATGTTGATATAACGAAGCCCTCGGGCCAATCTGGTTGGATTTGACTAAAACATAATCAAGTTGACCCTCGATATAATAAAACTTCTGATATAACGAACATTTTTTTCAAAATTTTGCAGACAAACATAACCTTGGTATAACTAAACCTTTTATATGACTAACATTTTTTCAAAAATTTTGCATAGAAAAGTGTCCATGTAACGAAACTTTTGAACTAAAAGAGAGAGAGCACATTAGAAAGGGCGGTAATTAGAGGAAATTCCGCGTTGATGATAGAACGACAAACGTTGGCTTGCGCAATATTAGGCGAATGTAGTAAAACCTCGATACAACGAACTCTTTATTTAGTTTTGGTTAGAGTTGGGCAATTTACCGGAAAATACTTTGGAGTAATTAACCGAGTAATTAACTGGGTAATTACTCGTTAATTACTCGAAGGTATGCTAAATACTACTGCCGAAAATGGCAAGTGGCGACAGGGCTAAGTAAATCAGACGGTCGAGAGAGTCAAACACATTAAAAAAACAAGTGATGGACACCAAGACGAGTTTTATTATAACTATAATAACTAAAAGCCGACTGTTTTTCCTTTTCCATTTTCTTTTCTCCACGCGATTGAAGTACGTCCAGCACCAAGAGAGCGGCTTACATCGCGAAGACGTTTCAAAACTGAAAGAAAGGAATTACAGAGAGAATGAATAACAATAAAATATGAGACAGAAGACCGTACCACATAAACAAAATAATTCGAACTGAAAACTTTGATATCTCACTGAGATCTCTACCCATATTTTTACGGCAGTTCAAAAAGTATTTGTCCGATTTTTTGTATGAAATACTCGAAGTAATTAGCAGTGATTAGCGAGTAATTACTCGGCTAATTACTCGGTTAATTACTCGTTGGCCAACCCTAGTTTTGGATATAATATCTCGATATAACGAATCCTCGATATAACGAACATTTTTCCGTCTCCTAGATGGATCGTTACATCGAGGTTCGACTGTAACCTGACCCCTCGATAACCCAACACCCTAGGCCGGTTCGCATAAAGGAAATTTCCCTGGAATAAAAAAATTTTAAAAAAAAATTCCCCATAAAATTTCCCTGATTTTTCACTAAAATATTCGCGAGAAAATCAAAAAAGTTAAATTTAAATTGGCGCCAAAAATTTTCTCCGATTTTTTTTCCAAAAAGTTAATCCTGTCTTGTCGTCTTGATTCTTTGTCGGCTTCATTTATTGAGGACTGATTCGATTATTATTTTTTCAATGAGTGCTCGTAAGCAAAAGCTGTTTCTATTATGTTATTGTTGCTATTTGTCTGAATAAAGTGAAAACCTCGATAAGCCGACATCTCTGTCTTGGAATGAATGTCAAACCTGTTAAACCCGACACTCCGATAACACGACACCCTGAAGCCGTATCCTGGGTTATAAGGTATCAAGGTTTGGCTGTATATGATCCGTAAATATTTAGAGATACGGTTAACAGACCCGGCCATCGAAACCACAAAGGCGACCATTCGAAAATCGTTTTTTTCGCAAAATGTACTGCATGTACTGAAATGTTTTGGAATGATTTTTGCAGAGAAAATTGTTTTTAAATTTCATTTGCCAACAACTACGGTCATTTTGAGCCTCTGATATACATTTAAAGCTAGCCTAGTTCAAAAATTGTCAAGATTTCGATTTTACCAGTCATTTCTGGCTAAAGATTCATTTCTGGCTACTAAAGAAGCTGCGGGCTGAGCGGTGTAAAGCCTATTTATTTTAAAGAAAGTCTTTGCTCGAGACCCGAGCCGTTGAAAGAATGCCAATCGCTTTAAAAAATCATAGATACCGCCCCCTCCCAAACTTCGCCTTCGAAGGCACAGAAAACAATTTTTTTAGCGAAACCACAATCCCAACAGAACAGTTCTCGATTCTCGAAAAAGAATTTTGATAAAATTACACTCGGAGAAATATTAAAAATGCTGAGTGATCGTTACGACCACATAAATTAGTATTACTTACCTTGCCAAATACTATACAGTCGAACCTCGATTTAGTGACACCCCGATTTAGTGGCACCCTGAGGGCGATTTGGTTGGCCAAACTTGGCCAAAGTTTACCCCGATTTAGTGGCACCTTGAGTTAGTGGCACCTAAGGCTTGGTCCCTAGGGGTGCCACTAAATCGAGGTTTGACTGTATTGGAAACAAAACATTGAGAATTTTGACGTAGGTTAAAAAAGAGCTTGTTTGCCTTTATAAATTTTAAGCCAACTAATTTAACAAAATTTGTATTTAGCAGCTAAATAAACAATAAATCAGAGAAGTACTCTTGATCCCAAAATGCATATAGAGCAGGGCTGCCATATGTCCTCTTCAAAAGATTTGTCTTTTGTTTGGGACCTCTAATCTTTTTTTTTTTTGAAGTTTTTAGTCAAAATCTTTTTTTTAGCTTCATAATGGCAATAAGCACTAGATAAAATGGACTTTTTCCTTCAAAAATGGTTTAAACTTTTTTTGCCATTTTTTTTCTTTTTTTTGCCGTCCTTTTTTTGCCTAAATGTCCTTTTTTAAAATTTTGAGATGGCAACCCTGATATAGAGGCTCTTTTCGATATTTCGCAATAGCATTGCGAAATATCAAGTATTGCCACGTGCCCATGGAGCAAAAAGGGCGGAGCTTAATACCCTTTTGTACTCTGGGCTTATCTTCGGAAGTGGCTCATAGGTATGGAGCAAAAAAGCTGAATAATTTCAAGTGCGAAAACTTGGTGCAAGTACTGCTGACGCCCAAACTGATTGGACGCCTAAAGCAACGATGGACGCCTGAATAGGTTAAAGCCTAATTCCACTTCATAATCAGAGAAAAATATTAAGAGAAAATAGCAGAGAGAAAAAATAAGATGGTGCAGTCGAATGAACACACTGATTCAAGCAAGCATCTTGCAGAAACTTGGGCATGGGCAATAGCTTAGCAATCATGCACTATTTTGTGTTCATCCATGCTTGCACTCCACAAAACGCGTTATATGTGAAGTTTAGCTAAATGCGATTTTTTGCCCTTTTTGACTTTTTTTGAGAAGCTAACAAGGTAGGGTTAGATAGAAAAACAAAATTGGCTTGAGATAACAAGCAAATTTAGCCAGAGATAAAAAGAAAAATATTGGAAAGCGAAAAAAATTGTCGAGAGAACCAAAAACACGCAGCTTGAGAAAATTTTTGTGAAATACAGGGTGGCCTCATGTAATATAGGCTCACCTTGAGACTGACTGAAATTTTTCTGATATCAATTGATTCTGACAAAAATTCAAACTGGCAATAATTTGTCTTGACAAGATCTATTTTGAATAAAACTCATATTAGCAAAACTGTTTCGAAATTAAACATTCTAATGAAAAATAGTCTTGTGTTGAATTTCAGACATGTGCACGGGCCGGCCCGGCCGGGGCCGGGCCGGCGGGCCGTAGTTTTTACGGCCCGGCCGGGCGGGCTCATAGATTTCAGAAGTGGCGGGCCGGGCCGGGCCTAAACTCGATCGGGCCGGGCCGGCCCGCCTCGGCCGCCCAATAAATAATTTTTCAAAATTCCGCCTCTTCAAAATCACCCCTTTTCAAAATCCCGATATTTTCAATGTCACACAATTTTCAATCGTTTCCAACTTTTTTCTCACTCATCGCCAATTCTTCTTCAGAAGCAAGAGCAGACGATGAACACTACGGAAGACCTTAATTGCAACGACAAGGAAGATTCTGGAGAGCCTTCGGTGCCTTCGTTTAGTACAACTCTATTTCAGGAACGCCATCTACGAACAAAGCGGCTGCCGACTTGACAAAGGACGATCTAATTGAGATTCTACAATCGAAGCCGGCGAGGATCTTCTTCAAGCCCAAGGACAATGATTAGCTCTTTCAGCTGTTGAAGTATGACCAAGAAGGGAATTCGGAAAAGGCTGAACTTACAAAATTTCTGGCGTGCAAGCAATGCAGGATGTTTCTGGCTAACACTCACGGCGGTCATATTTCGTAAGTTCGTATTTTTCATATTGAATGATTTATGTTAAATATCTTTAGTCGGCATCGATCTACTCACATCAAGGTGAACTAATCTGGATGGTCTTCATAAATTAATGCACCCATTATACTCAATTAATAAGTATTACTAAAGAAGCATATATTTCATTAGCCCACAACACATCATACTCATTTTTTCATGTGAAATCCAAATTCATAACAAGATCTTGAAAAAAATCACAGAAGACGTATAATTATAGAAGTTTATAACAGAAATGTATATTTAAAAAAATGTGAAGTAATGTTAGAATGTCATTTTGGCCTTGAAATTTACGATGGATGAAAACAAATAAATTTGCAAAAAAGAGTACTCACGTAGCTACGAAATAAGTTATGTATTATAGTTTCACCATGTGAGTGCTGAAAGATATGAACAAAAATACAAAAATTACTAAAATTTTTTGACCGAAAATTTAAATGCGCGCCTTTGAATTTTTTTTCAAACAAATAAGACTGAAAATAACTTATACTGAAAACAATTCTAAATGCTTTAACTGGAAGGTGTATACTACACTTGAGTAAACGATATTAGCCGCTATAAACTTAATGCATTTATTGGCATCATGGGACCGGAGATTTTCCGCAACATCAGTGCTCCAAGAAAGGCTCAAAAAGTTGGAACAACTACGAAAAAATCAGTTCATCAATTTTTATTGATTCTTTTAGGCTGTACCCCGAAATTTAAGCGGCGATTTGCTAAGTGGTCGATTTGCTAAGCGGTCGTTTTGCTAAGAAAAAAATTTAAGCGCGAATTTGCTAAGAATTCACAATTTAAGCGCCAATTTGCTAAATGGTCGTTTGCTAAGATTTTTTTTTGCTAAGTAGTTGTTTTGATAAAGATCTTGTTTGTTAAGCTACATCTTCTTCAGTTCGGCTTAATTTCGGGGTACACACCTAAAAACCCAAACGATTCAATCAAAATAATGTTCTAAAAATGGTTTAATTTTAATCGGGTCTCCTACTCTGGACTGATTGCACCCAGAGGGATTCGAACCAGTAACCTTGGTGATGAGTATATGGACCTCTTCGCCAAGTAACACTCAAAATTACGATAAAAAAGGTATGCACCCAAATGGATGCGAACCAGCATCCTCGGCGGTGGCTATCCAAGTGGTCGTCCACTTGGATCAAAAATTTTTTTTTACGTTTTCGGTTTCCAAAACAATTTTTCTGCACTAATTCGAGCATGCTGAAGATGGTTTGACAGTGGTAAAATCACGTTTTATCGATAAATTTAGAGTTATTGCTAACGATTGATTTATCAAAATCAAGAATTCACGATAACTCAAAAACTTCTTGATAAAACGTGATTTTACCACTGTCAAACCATCTTCAGGATGCTCGAATTAGTGCAGAAAAATTGATTTGGAAACCGAAAACGTAAAAAAAAATTTTGATCCAAGTGGACGACCACTTGGATAGCCACCGCCGAGGATGCTGGTTCGAATCCACCTGGGTGCACACTTTATTTTTTACCGTAATTTCAGATATAAAAAGACTAACGTTTGACCTCTCAGGTCATTTAGGTGAATATACCCCTACTCTTGAGTTGCCTGGATAACAACCTGTCCAGGTGGTAGCCACCCCAGGTTGGGGTCGGGTAGGTAAAATCGCACTTCTGGTCTTAATAAGCCCAATTTCTCACAAATTTTTTAGTTTAGAAAAATGGATTTTTTTTATTTAAATTACTTTTTTATTTTTAGGCCATCCAGGTGGGCATCCACCTGGTCAGGTGATACCTACACCAGGTATAATTTGTTTATATATATATTTTTTGTCCAAACACTTAAGTAAAAACTTTTAAGCGTATTTGATGGTTGATGAGTGGGATTACATGGCCTATTTTTTATTTTTAAGAAATTTTAATCTTTCAGGTTTGGGTTTGTTTGGGTATTTAGAGTGGTTTTAGGGTACTTGAGGTGGTATAGAATGGTTTGTGGTAGTTTGGACACAATCTGAAAATATCAATTTACCTAGATCCCATATTCAAATCAGTAAAAAAAAAAACTGGCCGAAAAATGACCGTCGGAAAAATCTCTAATCCCCTACCAGAACATTGAGAAAAAGGAAAAGTACAAAAAGGCAGAAAAGTTCTTAACAAATCGGGATTTAAGAAAAGAATGCCTTAGCAAATATATTCTTAGCAAATGGGCGCCTTAACAAAAAAAATTCTTAGCAATTTGTCGCTTAGCAAAAAAAATTCTTGGCAAAACGACCGCTTAGCAAATCGACCACTTAGCAAAATGCCGCTTAAATTTCGGGTACAGCCTTCTTTTATATGATTTGACAGATTGTTTATCTCAGAGGAGCTCTAGCGATTTAACTTTTTTGATTTTTCACTCAAAATATCGAGATCAACCTCAAGTTTTTCAGAATTTCTGGTTGTTGAAAAACTTTTGATGAAGGATATACGGTAATACTTTTATTTTCAAAGTAATTTATATATTTTATTGAAATCTTGATTCTTGCAGTTCTTTCAAAAAAAAACTATCATACGTGTATTTTGGATTGCCTCTACTTCTTTTTCGTCTCCACCCAACCAGCATATCTAAAAGCTGTTAGCGATATGGGTATGGAGAAATCAATTGACTACGGGCTCTATCTTTTCTTCACACAGTGTTGTGTTCTGTGCTCATTTTAGTGAAAGAGTATGCAGAGAAAGAGTCAACAGAAAAAATATCATCTAAACACCAAAGATATAGACATATTACGCCCTGCTCAAATCGCAAAACTCTAAAATACAGAAAAGCCTTGCAAAATTGACTCTTTACATGCGAAAATTCAAGGAAAGACAAGTCGCTGAGGACTGTGCCTTAGACCTATTGATTGAAAAAGGCTCTAAGAAAGACTCTGATAGATGGGAAGACGAAAATTTTCAAAAAACTAATCTTTGAGTCTTCTGATTTATATTGAGATAAGAATTACTTAAGATGGTATTTCTTGAAATTTTTTATTTTAAATTTCGTATTTTTCAATAAACTAAAACTTTTTTAGTCTTTTGAATTTAACGGTTTTAAATTTGCAATTTTTTTCATGAACAAGCCCTGCGAATTCTGTTAAACGACCATGGAACTTGATAAGCACAGCAATTTGCGGAATTCGAATTCGTGCGGGACCACCCTAATTTTGTCCATAACGTTTTTGAATTGTTTTTTTGTTTGCGTGTGAATTACAATTTTATTGATAATTCGATTTCCAACACTGACTCATATACAACAGGTGTAGCGCCATGTGAGTCGACTACCTCGTTCGATCTGGCAATATCGAGTAAAGTTTGGCTCTACTAGTAAACGGTTATATATTTTGGAAAAATTTTACATGCATACAAAAAAGAATTTGAAAACATTTTTGACAAAATCAGGGTGGTCCCGCGCGAATTCAAAATTTCCAAATTTCTGTGCTTATCAAGCTCATTAATGCCCGTTTCCATACAAAAACCAAATGCGCCACCGCCGGAGATTTTCGAAAATGAGCGCTGCCTACAAAACTTTGCCGCCTCCGCCGGCGGAGCGCCGACCACCGACCCTTTGAAGGTGCTTATTTTTCCCGGCGGGCTTTGGTGGAAGGTGCACCACAGAGAAAAGTGAGCCATATTTGAAAAAATTATTCTTGCAACAGGAACATTATGTCTTAAGCACCTTTATATCTTTTAAAAAAAATTTCGTACATGTTTTAGTGATCATTGTTACTGATCAAAATCAAAACTTTTTTTACAAAAAAGTGTAATGAATGTGTAAAAAATGTAGTCTATAAAATGAGCTGCCTCCGCCTTCACCGGTACTTTGAAAATTTTCACCGCGCGAACTACTGTCCCCTTTTATTGAAGACGGGAACTAGCGGTCACTTTATATAAGCCAGGAACTGTCGTCCCCTTCTATTTAGAACGAGAAATATCGGTCGCCGGGAACTATTGACACTGTAGCACTATTGACACGGTAATGGCCATTCCCTGGATTTACCTAAGCCTAAACGCCTGAGCCTAAACTTAAGGCTGAGTGAAAAAATTATTGTGGAGGGTATATGACACCAGCGCCAAAACTTTTATTAATTAATTTTTTAGGTCCAAAATGGCAAAATTACTAACCTTTCTTTCTATTTTACAAATAATTAATAAGATCCCATTTCACTCTGCTTTAATTATTGAAAGGAATCGTGAAGAAGCTCAACCTTTTTTAAAAAACAGTCTTTCTGAAACTGAGGACGGCTTAGAACAAAAATCTCACAAAGCTAATGATGCGTTTGAATATAATGCAGAGGAAGCTGAAATGATGTTGGCTTTTTCAGCAGCCACTTATGCTACAAAGAAAAGTGTTGGCACAAAGGACTGCTTAGACAAGTAAATTTTTTGCAAAAATTAAGTACTGGTGCTTCAAAAGCACGGAGATCATGAAAATTTTTTAGCTAAAATTTTTAAAAAAAAAGTTGTTTTGGCATGTTCACCAGTTAAAGAACTAAAAAAAGGCGCTACTGGCTGATGCCCCCTCCCAATCTTCGGACCTACTGGCTTATACCACCGCCGCCCCCTTCCAAAAAAATCAAGCTTTTTTAGAGTGTCTAAAAATAATTTTTAAGTAATAATTTTGCCATAAAAAGACCAGAGAAGTGGTTTTAAAAGAGATCAAGGGCTTTATTGGACGGAAAAGGACAAAACAGGGCCACTTATATGAGATCCTATAAGTAGCGAAGAGCATTAATTCTCTAAGCGTTGAGGGCACTTACAAACCCCGCCAGTTGTGGTGGAGAGAAAAGTATAAGTACTTTCGCCGGATCAACTAATCAGCGAGGGTTGTCAATTACCCCGCGCTCAAGAAGTGTCGGGCTATATTTTTGGATGGCTGAGCCTCTGGCTTGAAGCCTCCAGCCAAAAAAAAAGGAAGAACCCCCGATGTTGAACAAAGTTTTGAATACTAGGGCCTACCGCCTAAATAAACTCTGGTATGAATGCTTTTTCATGCATCCAGAGTCACTTTCGAGTGATTTGTGTCTAAGGTATGTGGGTGTGCGCATGTCAACCCAAGCAACCAAGCCCCGTGCGCGCCCGAAGGGGGCGCACGGGCTTGAGGGCTAAAGGGGGCTAGAGCTTAGTGGCTAGAGCTAGGGCTTGGTGGCTATACATTGTGTTTCAAAACCCCTCCCCTTTTTTTAAAAAATGATTGCCCGGCCGATTTCTGAATTTTTCGGAAACCTCCGCATATAAGGTCTTGGGTTAAAACACGATATAAATGTCATTTTCCATGAAAAAAATTGCCGAAAATTGGATGAAAACATGGTAAAGCTGCTAAAAAGTGGCCAGTGGGCCACCGGTTGATCGGAAATAATCAAACAGTTGATGGTGGATGTGGCGTTCGATTACTAAAAAAAAATTCTCAACCGGTTGATCAACCGGAAATCAATCCACTGGTTGATGGTTTATATTGAGGTTCATAAAATCCAGGCCTCCACAAAGCTCGACACTAAGTTCACAAATTTTACCAGTGGTCACTTTTAGACTTGCGTGAATTTGTCAATACTTCATTGATAAAATATGTTAAACGTCACCTAAATTCATTTCACAAATTCTCTCAAGTTTTTAAGAATATTGCGTGAAAACATAAAAATCTGGAATGCTAGTTTTTCACTCACTACATCAAAATGGTGGTGAAAATTCCACTGTATAGTCTTGGGGATTGAGCATTGACAAAGTAAAAGGTTGTCCTAAGCTCAAATTTGTAAAGCTCAACTGTTCTGTGACCTGCAAAACCGTGCAGTGAAAAAAGTCACTAATTATCAAAAACTTCTGACAAATAAGTTATTTTAAAGAACCATGTTGGTCCCTGCTCATGTTGGTCTTTCCCAATTCGAAAATTTTCCTAATCGTTTAACTTCAGTTTGGATATCTGAACTTGGTTTCTTACAAAAAGTTTTAATTTTCTTAGAAAGCAAGTTGAGAAACTCGTAAGTAAATTTAACGATTAGCAGAAGTTTTCAAACTGGCGGCTGAATAAATTTAAAAGCGTGGGCATAGCTTTTTAAAATGGATTGAAAATAATTGCTTTTTGCAGTATCAACAAAAAACACAATATTGATTCTGTACACTTCGGAAGGCACAAGAAACAAATTGTGACATTTTTGGAAATACCTGTTCAGTAGATATATCAATCGTTCGTGACAAAAAACAAATCATCATTGCATTTGAAGGAACTAATCATCACTCTCAGCTACTCAGACAAGCCTTTTCGGTCCTTTTCCAGGATACCGTGGATGTGCATGGATCTGAGTTTGGCAAGGTAAACTCACTATTTATTAATTGAAGGCTGTAGACTAAGATAGGAGCCTCGCATAGTGCCCGTAAGCTACTGAAAAACCTTATATATATTTTTATAATTTTCCTTTATTTTTTTTTTCGTAATATCGACAGGGAAAAAGCCAAACCAGGAGTCCTTCGAATATCAACATCAGAAATTCCTCTTTTAAAATTGGCGCATTTTTATTTTGCGGTAATTTTACAGAGGGAAAGTCCACCAAGAACACCTCTAAAATCGAAATTTAACGCTCTTCCACATGGCATAAAGTTTTAATTTTCGACATAGAATCTGAAGTAGGTTTTTGAGCCATAATTCGGAAAAAGCTCAATTTTCAAAAGATGGAATCTTTTTACTTTGAGTTGTCTTATTTGAAATTTCGAAACGTATACAAACGCTTGATGTGTCATTTGAAAGCACTTCTAAGTGGTTTTTTCAATGGTCAATAAAAGCAAGCTAAAATCTACAAAAATTGGGAGTTATTGTCCTTTCAATGATAAGGAAGCTACCAGAAATTACAATTCTCAAAAATCTCGTTTTCTACCACCTCGTTTCGACTAAAAAAGGAAAGTGGGAAAAGAAATCGGATTCTCCATTAAATTCTGCACCAGAATGTATATAACAGATTCGGAACATATAAAGTACATAAAAAGTTATCACCCTTTTTTGCATTTTCGTGCCAAGATAAAAATAAAAAAAATTACGAATAATCAAAATTCTTGCCGAAAAATTTTCAAGCCGAAATTACCAACATGTTCAGTCTAAAATTCTCTATCCGGTAAGCCAAAAGTCGTGCTCGAGGATCGGAATGCTCAACAACAGCAAATTTAAAAAAAAATTACAATTGTGGTTCAGGTGAATAGATACTACCTAAATGCGGTCAAACAACTTTGGCTAGATATTGAAGGTGCATTTATTCTATATCCCGTAAGCTTGTATTTATTATATCCACGGAGTTTGAAAATAATGTTTAAGGACTATGCACCAATATTTGTAGGCCATTCAATGGGTGGTTGTTTGGCTTCTATTGCTGCTTTACTTTACGCCATAGAATGTAAAGTAAATAGCGAAGAGAATGAATTAAATAAAAAAGATATTAGTAACAAAGAACATAAGCCCTATTTTAATGAGGATCAGCTTGAAAAAATAAAGCAATTAACATTTGGAGAACCACGTCATGGCGATAAACTCTATGCTAAGAAACACAATGAACTTATTCCACACAGGCAGGTTACTACAAACTTTTATGTTCTTTCCAGTATTTTTGCTTAAAAATTTGATACAGTCGACTCTCCCGGCAACGTACACTATTCTAAACACCGCCCTCCCCTGTAAAAAAGTTTTTCCGCCTAGGGTCACTTAGCTTAGACAAAATTTCGAGAAAGACTCATGATAGAAAATGCAGAAACTTTTAAAAGACCAAAACGGTGTAAAATATCTTTATATTTTTATACAGTCCACTCTCAATACAGTGTAGCTCGTGGGGATCGGAAAAATATACACTATATCGAGATCTACACTATATCGAGGGTACACTGTATCGAGAGTTGACTGTATAATAATTAGAGATGGGTGCGTGGGTGGGTAACGCATTTGAGTACA
Source organism: Ditylenchus dipsaci (assembly GCA_004194705.1). NCBI lineage: Eukaryota > Metazoa > Nematoda > Chromadorea > Rhabditida > Anguinidae > Ditylenchus > Ditylenchus dipsaci. Next base: position 908,014 of record SADC01001227.1, on the reverse strand, counting down.
TGTTTGGTCTGAAGGAAAAAATTTTTTAAGTGAAATTTTTCGTTAGGTAAATTTATACTTATTAGAAAGCCTATACAATGTAGATTTGACCTTCATTGTTAGATTTGGGTACAGTCAACTTCCTCCATAGTGTAGACCCCGCCATAGTGCACACCCGGTTCCGATGTGGTTAGCCAGCACAGTGAACTCCCTCCATAGTGACCCCACGCCATATTGCACCGCCCGCCATAGTGCACACTCCTTGGATGCCAAAACTCATTGGGCGTTTAAAGCGACTATGGACGCCTAAAGTAGATTAGAACCAAATTTTCGATTAAAAAAACCAAAAATTCACAACTTTCAAAAATCGCATTTTTTACCACCTGGTACAGACTAAAAAGGAAACTGGGAAAATAAATCGGATTCTCCATTGAATTCTGCACTAGAATGTGCTGGTCTCACAGTTCGGCCTTCCATGTTAATGACATTTCAGGGTACTTACCTTAGAACAAACCCCACCCCCCCCTTCCCCGAACCTCATTTATCAGTCTAGTCGGAAATATCGCAAGGATTCTGATTTCACCTATCGCTTTTGCAAAAGACAATAATATTGCCACGTTGCAATCCAGGCAGAAATAGATTGCTTGAAAAATTAAGAGTCCAATTTTCAGCATAAGATATGTAAATGAAGAAGACGTCATTGCTCAAATGCCATTTTGTACAAAATTTCAAACTCTTTTTGCACCAGTTTTGAAAAATACTGCACTAGCTTGTGAGGCGATCGGATACTTGCATCAAGGCCAAGAAGTGTGGTACGTAGTTTTTGTCTCTTATATATTCCTTTTTATTTATGATATTTTTTGAACAAAGTATAAAAATTTAGGTTTAAATTTGGCATGAAAAGACCACCAATAATATGTCACCCACCTACAAACCTCGTTTTAGAAGACAACAGTTGCAGTGCTAGCCAGGAATTTCATCTCAGGGACAGCAGCAAAAGGGAAAAGTACATTAATGATCACCAAACCTACTTTAATAGCTGGGTAATTATATTAATCAAATACAGTCAGATCTGGATATAAGGTCACCCTGGGACTTGCCAAAAAAAATTACCTTATATCGAGATGACCTTATATTGGGACTAATTGTTCTTCATTTTCTCTGCCGCTAAGCCAAACCTGATTTAAAAATGACCTTACCGTATTTTCTTCAATCGCCGCCCCGAGGCAATTAAAAGCATGTAATTTTCTCAAACTTCAAGTGGTTCGAAACTACTGTTGCTGCTGAAAGGACCATACTTGTTGATGACCGTAAAAATTAAAGTGCATTTCGCCCGTTTCAAAGAGTATTTTTCTCTAAGCCTGCTATGTTCGGTTCCCTTGGTTTTTTTTACATCAATTCATTGCGATGTGGAGAGTGCTGCTCTTTGGCTGTGAATAGGCCAAATACCGTTGGTAAATATTGTAGGAAACACAAAAAAAATATTGGGAAGGCCATTTGCGAGAAAAAAAAATTACAAAAATTTTGTAAAAAACTTCAAACTCCCTCTGGTAAATATTTTGAAGGTACCTAGATATCTATGAAAAGGTATCCAACCGCGTTTTGATCACTGAAGCTTGGCGAAAAGAGTGTTTATATGCATTTATGATCAAAAGTACTTCTCGGAATTATGTCTACGGTCAGTGAGTGCGCGTATCTCTAACCGATCAAGTTCCCTGCGCCCCGAAGGGACTTGGTTGCTTGGAGTTGAGATGCGCACACCCACATACCTTAGACACAAATCACTCGAAAATGACTATGGACGCAAAAAAAGTATGCATGCATACCAAAGTTTCTTTACGCGGTAGGCCCCAGTTAACAAAATTATGTTCAATTTCCTCTTTTAGTCTTTTCATAGATAGATTGGGTGTCATGGTTTTTACAAAAAAAATATCGGAAATGGCCTTCCCAGTAGTTTTTGGGTTTTTTCTACTCATTTTAAGCCATAAAACGATGGCAACTAAAAAAGTGCCTTTATATAAGCTAAATATGCATCACTTACAAACACTAAAATGCGGTATAAATAAATTTATTTAGCATCCATAAACTCAGGTTACAAATATTTATGTTATTGAACCACATTTTTCGTCATCAGAATATCCTAAAAAAGAGAGGAAAAAATTTTTTCAGGTATTTTATTACGGAGAAGCTGGCTGTGATTCCGAAAAAATAAAGCTGCATGTTGACCTTGTCGAACCACATTATAAAAAAATGAAGCCCTCAGAGACATCTGGAGAGAACATCAATACAATTTGAGCTTACGTGTGTAAGCAACGATAATAAAAACTCTTTGTTTCAATAGCTGATTTAACCATTCAAATATAAATTGAGAAAAGATTCAAATATGTCAATATTTTTTTTCAAATTCGAGTCGAATAATTAGTATAGCATGCTGGCAATAAATGATGAAATTTTGTTTAAAAAATAAATAAATAATTGTATTAAAATTTATGACTGTCAAATCTCTGAAAATCCACTCCTCATAGAGAGTCCCACTTTGGGTGTCAATCAGTGTTGTTAGTGGCAGCGGTATAACACCACCAGCTCACGGCACCGCACCAGTGCCATGAGTTTTTTTTTTTGAAATTTTTGAAGTTGGGTTCTTTTATTATAAAGAATATTATAGCCATGAGCCGGTCTTTTCAGGGTCGGTGCCACGAACTGGTGCCGGCGCCAGATTTTTTCGAGATCGGTGCCGCTGCAGAAAATCTAAATAAAATTGATGCGGCACCGGCACCTTTGACCTAGACGATGCGTATAGTAAGTTCCCCCTCTCTTTGAAATAAAAGAAATTTGGCGAAATAAAGTAAAAATTAGTCATTCTTCTAATTATTTAAAATTTGATTTTTTTTTAATTTTGAGTCTCAAATAGAGTACAGTCGAACCTCGATAAACAGGTACCCGTTTATCAGAGTGTCTATTTTTTTCGAAGTACCGTATTTACTTTATTAACTTTTCAAGGAGAGTCATTTTTCAACCCTCATGCGGGCGTGAAAAGTTATTAGGAAGCAGGGAGTTATTTTTTTTTAACAAAATCAGTCTCAAAAACAATTTCAGCCTCAGAACTCACGGGGCTTCTGAATTTTGAAAGTGAGTTTGTCATCAATTCTAATTTTGTATCATATCAGCTGAATTTTTTATTTTTGATGACACCCGATGAACTAAATGAAAGCTGTGAATCTTTTTTTTTCTTCAAAAAATACAGATCAAATGTTTCAAATCAGATATTTTTGAAAAGTAGAAAAGGCTCTATTGAAATAGAAAATGAACTGACAGTGGTAAAAATAAGGCCCTAGTCAACTTTAGGTCCCCCCCCAAATTTGCCTTGGTCCCCCTGTGGTTTGTTATTTATTTATTTATTACTCTCAGGTCGGGTCCCTATGATTCACTTTTATAACCATTTATACATAATCGAATAAACGGTTCCTACACACTTTGCCGCATGGCACTTTGCCGCAGACACTTTGCCGCGGACACTTTGCCGCATGACACTTTGCCGCAAGACACTTTGCCGCATGACTATTTGCCGCAGACACTTTGCCGCCGACACTTTGCCGCACTTTTGTGTTCTCAAAAAAACTTTAAAAAACTCATTACCCGAACAAGTTATCAACCACCAATTTATCGACAAAGGCAACAAAATTAAATAAACAATGTGAGATCAACAATTAATTCCAATATCATCTTCTTCTTCAATAGAATCTTCATTGACAGCTTCATCGCCATCGGCTCTGTCTCTAACGAAAGGAAAATCAGACAAGTAGTGTTGCACAGCTTTCGGGATTTAATAGTCGTATGTTTTTCGCTGAGCAAGCATCTGTCTTAGCAGTTCCACGACACCGAACTTTCATGCAGCGCCAATGCCGGATTTGTCCCATGTTTACGAGTCTATCTTTTTTGTATTCGAAACCACCGGAAATTAGCAGCTCATTTCCCTTGCTCGATTTTGTAAGCTTTCCCTAAAATTACAGGTGAGCAAAAAAACCCTCAAATAAACAATCGACCTGGAGAGAAGTTTGCGGAGGACCTATTTGAGTATCCACGAGATCAAACATATTAGCAAGCCAATTGAAATCAACACCGAAAGCCATTGTAACTTCTGTAAGAAGTATGGTTGAAAGGAAGAAAATGGTTAAGCGCATAAAGAGAGCAGCTACATTTCTGACCAACAAAATTTTTTATTGAATAAAAGAATGAAAAATCAAAAATTTCAACAAGATAGTATGCAGAAGACAGATTTAATTCAAAAAAAACTTTGTGAAGGAAGACTCATTAATAATTGTGCGGCAAAGTGTCATGCGGCAAAGTGTCTTGCGGAAAAGTGACTGCGGCGAAGTGTCATGCGGCAAAGTGTCTGCGGCAAAGTGCCATGCGGCAAAGTGGTTGTGTACGGAATAAACATATACAGTTACATAGAGTTACTTATATTGTAGATCAAAGATGTTTGCTTCAAGAATTTGGAAAGAAGATCTCATCCTTTTGCTTTACAGTTCTGCCGAAATACTGCTTCTTGCACATAGCTTGAGACATGAGCGTCGCTTGTACCGAATAGCCGTTTGATTTTGTGCTTCATATGGGCCCATTGTCCTTCGCACTTGTTGGTGTGGATCCTGTGCTCAATGCCTGTCCAATAGAGTTATATTAATGTTGTGGTCATGGTGATTATGGTTAACATGATCACCTTGAACATGATCACCTTCAAAACGACAGGGGGACCAAGGCATTTTCAAGAAAAAACAACAGGGAGGACCAAGGCAAATTTGGGGGGACCTAAAGTTGACTAGAGCCAATAGTAAAAATAAAGGCTTGGTACTTGTGCACTGGGGGGGGCCTTTTTTGGTTGACTGTAAATATGGTTTAAACGTCTCCTAAGTAATTTTTATACGGCAGAAACGCTAAAAAAGTTGTTTCCTAACAAATTCCGCACTTAAAAGTCAAGTTTTTTTAAAAAAGTTGGCTACCAAAGATTGATCAACTGCCTTGGTCCCCCAAGGTAAAATATCGTATATTAAGGTATCCTACCACGTTTTGGTCACTGGAGCTGGGCAAAAAGAGTCTTTAATGCATGCATGATCAAGAGTCTCTCTCGGAATCATGTCTAAGGTAAGTGAGTGCGCGCATCTCTAACCAACCAAGCCCCCTGCGCCCCCTAGGAGTCGCAGGGGCTTGGTTGCTTGGGGTTGAGATGCGCACACCCACGTACCTTAGACGTAAATCACTCGAAAGTGACTCTGGATGCATAAAAACAATATGCATACCAGAGCTTCCTTATGCGGTAGGCCCCAGCTAACAAAAATATGTTCAAATTCCATCTTTTTTGGTTTTTTCAAGATGTATAGGTACCCTTTTTAGTGTAATTACCTTGGGGGACCAAGACAGTTGGTCAATCTTTGGTAACTAACTTTTTATTGAAAACTTCACTTTGTAGTGCGGAAATTGTTAGGAAACAACTTTTTTTATCGTTTCTGGCGTATAAAAATTACTTAGGAGACGTTTAAACCATATTTACAATTAACCAGAAAAGCATGTTTCATGTTTTTATGTTTTCATGTTTTTATACACTTTTTTGTCTAAAATTTTGAGCATGTCAACCTGCGATCGAAAGCTTGGAATGTCAGCTACACGATGGTTTAAAAATTTCTTAGATAAGTTCAAAAAAAATGTATCTATTTCAGTGAAAACGTTTTCGGGTAATTTCGGGTAATTTTGCCCGAAATTACCCGAAAATATTTTCGTTGAAATAGATACATTTTTCTTATATAAACCAAGAAATTTTAACACTGTCGTGTAGCTAACATTCCAAGCTTTCGATCGCAGGCTGACATGCTTAAAATTTTAGACAAAAAAGTGTATAAAAACATGAAATAAGGTCAAAATTTTTCAAAAAGCTGAGTTAACTGTGTGCCAATCCTAGTTGCAATCTTTCTGGAAAGAATCTTTTTCCAGAAAATTTCCGGAAAGTTTCCAGAAAGTTTCCGAAATGTTGGAAAGATACTTTTTCGATCCTCCCTTCCATTTTATTCGGGTCCTTCCATTTTATTCGCACAAAGCCTCTGTTACATCCACAAATAACATCATAATATTCAAATCAACAATTAATCGAAGCCAAATAAATTATTCTCATCATAAAGTGCAAAATCCAACAATTTTTTTCGGATCTTCGTCGCGTTTGAAATACAGTCAAACCTCGATGAGCCGGCACACCTAGGGACCGACCTTAGAGTGCCGGTTTATCAAAGTGCTGGTTTAAACAGGTTTGAAATTTATTTTAAGACAAAGGTGCCGGCTTATCGAGGTTTTGCATTCAACATGAGAACTTTCCACAATTTATTATGGATCAACATGAGAGAAATTTAAACTTTGATGATAACGTTCAATTATGAAGATCAGTTCTATTAATAAATCGGCCATGATGAACACGAATACGGTGTCGAAATTTCAGGTTAGTTTAGCGGTGAAAAAATTTCCTGTTTGAATGTTTTTTCAAATATTCGTTAAATTTTTTAAACGGTCACCCAACCCTGTAAAGACTTGTTTTACTATACTTTAAGCCATTTTTGGCGCAGTTTTAGTTTTGCATATTCTAGTAAAAAAATCGTTTTGGAAAAGTGACACAATCGTTTCTTTGGGCCGATTATTTTACACTATGTTTTCATAAACCGTACAACAATATGTGATTGAAAAGCTGATTTTTTGTGCTTTCTAACGAGATCTAGAAGTTATGCATGTGTATATAAAATATTCAAGTACCACCTGGTTTTATGTACATACCCAAGTCACATTTCAAAAAAAAACACCATTCAAAAATTGGTCGAAATCTCAAGCCAAACCCATTTTTTCAAAAACAGTTTGCAGATTCGTATTCTCCGTGAAATTCTGCACCAGAATGAGCTCGTCTTACAGTCAGGGCTTCCCGTGTTAAGGTAAAATTTTAAGGAGTGCCATTTTCTTTGTGCGGACCGACCTTAGGGTGCCGGTTTATCGAGGTGCCGGTTTATCGGGGTGTCGTTTTGTTGATTTTCTCAGTTGGCCAGCCAAACTGGACTCAGGGTGCCGGCTTATCGGGGTGCCGGTTTATCGAGATTTGACTGTATCTCCAGATCCAGCTTATTGGCTTTGTTTTTGCATTGCTGAACAAAAGGAGAAAAAGACAACTGCCGACCATCCAAACTGCCGACCCCCAACTGCCGCAACTGCCCAAGCGCAAGGTTTCACAGCTGCCCTGGCTAAGATAAAGGACAAGGCCTGCCCGAAACCTGCTTTCTGTCTATAAATCTATCATTTTTGTGTTTTCCTTTGATTGGTTTCATTAGTATTTGCTGATTTTTTACAATTAAACATGTTTTTGTACTAAGCATACTGCTCAAAAGCTCAAAAGAGGCATTTTCTGAGTTTTAGTCTATCAAAAATTGAATTTCGAGACCACCCAAAAGTACACTTTTGAACATTTTTCAGAGATTTAGGGCTGTATTAGGGTGGAAAGAGACCGAAAAAAGCCAATTTTGTTCAAAAAGGAAGATGTTGAACATAGTTTTGAATACTGGGCCTACCGCATAAATCAACTCTGGTATGCACGCTTTTTATGCATCCAGAGTCACTTTCGAGTGATTTGCGTCTAAGGTATGTGGGTGTGCGAGCTCCAAGCCCCCTGCGCCCCCACAGGGGGCGCAGGGTGCTTGGTTGGTTAGAGATGTGCGCACTCACTTAACGGTGGGTCAATGTGGGTCAAAAAAAGGTGGGTCAAAGGGTCAAAATGGTTTACAAAAATTTATTTGACAGATTTGCCTTTTAGTCATATTTACTCGAAAGAGTGGGCCAGAGTTAGTTAGAAAATTTATAAAAATTTACATTTGTACACACATGGCTACGCAGCGTTGAGAAAATAGATAAAAGATTCTTGAAGCGTTTGCCTTGGTTCAGCCCGAGAGAAAAATTAAATTTTAGTCAGAATTCGATAATTGGTCGGCAGTTGTAATGGTCGGCAGTTGACCCTCGTTCAACAAAAGCGACTAAAACAAAAGAATAAAGTGAGCTAAATACAGGCAAATGAAAAATGCCAAAATTTGAGGACAGCAATAATAAGGACATGTTAAGACATTTGAGTTCGCGCCCAAAAGAATCTTTCCAAATTTCAAAGCTCTGGAAAGAATCTTAATCCTTTCCGGAAAGTTTCCCGAAATTTTCCGTGGAAACTTTCCATCACCCAATCCTAGTACTCAACCCATGCAGAATTAATAAGAAATGTTGCAACAATCAACCGCCACTATTTATGCTTGGCGTATGAACTTAGAAATTCACGCTGACATAATCATGATTTCAGTTTAAAAACCGATGAAAATAATTTCTTGGACTCTCAGCTCTTCGATTTAACTCGAAATTATGGGAAGCTGTGATGGCTGTAACTTCAAAATTTGTCTCATAAATAAAAGAGTGCACATAAGTTGGCAAAAAACAGAATCATCGCTTTTATTATCAATGAGAAATAGAGTGTTAATCCGTATAAAAATATGCTTCAAAATACAGAATTTTCATTTTTTATGCAACCATTCCATTTATTTATTCAATCAGAATTTTTACTAGACAAAAAAGTGATTCATCACCAGTGATGTAAAAATCTCCGGCTCTGGCACCAAGCAGGAGCCAGAGCTGGAGCAAATTTTTCAAAATATAGAGCCCAGAGCAAGAGCCAAAGCAAATTTTTTGAACTCGAGAGTCCGGAGCAAATTTGTTAAAATAAAAATCTGTAAATGGAGTTTGGTAGACTTTGAGTTGCGCCACAACACGGTGCTAAATTATTATTAAAGCGTTAAGGCAAAAGCTAAAATTTTAATCAAATATCTGGTCAACTTGTGAAACAATGACATGTTTAATAGAGTTAAAATCTGTTATAAAATTTAATCGAAAATATTCGCATATAAAATGGCGTGAAAGCCCAAGTGCTCGCCTTCCTCCAAAGAGTATTTTTCTCTAACCCTACCTTTAGAGGGGGCGGGCACTTACACTGCTGTCATAAAATGGCATAACCTTAGCTATTGATTGAGTGGTGAAACGCTTCTTTGTCTAGTCAAAATTCTCATTAAATAAAAAATCTAATACCGTATTTACTCTAATAGTAGCCTCCTTTAATGGTGACCCCCTCAACTTTGAGGGTCTGTATTTCGAAGCAAAGTCAATATTTTGAAAAGCTGTTTATTGCATTTTCTTAACTCCCACGAGCTCTACCGATCCCTTCTTTTCGATTTTGGTTGGGCACCCAAAAATCTCGAGATCAACCTCGAATTTTCCAATTTTCGGTAGGTTGAAAATTAGTGACCCGGGGCTACTATTCGAGTAAATACGGTAATGGGAAATTGTAATGCCCTGTAATGTTTAAGCGTTTATCCACTTTCGCAGCATCTTCTTGATGGCTCTATGGGCCAGTTTCACCGCCTGAAAATCAGTTGAAGCATTTCAAAACAGAACGGGAAAGGGTACTCTTGTGTCCTTGTCCAACATGAACATGTCTTCGCAGTGAGAACTCCCGTCAATCCGTATAGAAATAACAGACTTGTCTTTGGTTTGTACACACTAAGTGGATTCCATGGGTCTTCGCTTCCATTTACCTTAAGCAATCAAGTTCTTTTTTTGTTTTTAAAAAGTAAAGAAAACAACTTACAAATACTACATTAGTACCCTGAATTTTTTTTCACTTTTTTATTTAATTATTTTGCTTGGTGTGGATTATGTACGTTGTAGTTGTCCTGGCCTCCATAATAATCATTTGTAAATTTAACATGCGCATCTATGTAGTTGCGATCTTTTCCATAAACATCAGTGCAAATTTCAACAAAGTGGCTGAAAATTAGTTAGGTGCCGCAAAAAGCTGGAATATTTGCACAACGCAAGTTTTTTTATGTAAAAAATAGTTTTTGGAAGTAGCCAGTGAAATATCTGAAAATTTCTCCACTCAGACGGAAAACTCACGAACTGTGAAATTGAATTATAAAAATCTGTTAATCCTATCTTATATAGCATAATCGATTTACTTATTGTAGTCGGAAGGATTTTTTCCCATAAATTAAAAAATTAAGAGTTCTCAGTAAAAGAAACATGCGGAAATGCCTCGCAGCACTACAGCGAGTACCGGTTGAAAATTATTTTGTCATTATATAAGGGGTTTGCACGGACCGGCCCGTGCCTGACTTACTTACTTTTTGAACACATATGTCGGCTACAAGAATACATTCTTGAAGCTGAGATTCTAGGCTACAAAAAGCATTTTTAAGAAGGGCGCTGACAAAAGTATGCAGGCTATTTTTGAGAAAAATCTCATAGTTCTCAAAAATTTTGTTTTCAAATTCAAATTTTGAATGAATTCAAAATCCCATTTGTAGGCGAGGAGGCGAAAAAGAGTAGGTGAGTTCACAGGTGGGGTGGATGATCTACCCTAACCATTAATGCACTCGAACGATTTATCTACCCGAACTACTTATGTAAATGAACCACTGATGTTCCCAAACCACAGAAATAGTGTCCGAACCACACATGTTCCCGAATGGCGTTGGCACCGACAGGCGCCTGTAGATTCTTGTTTCTATAAATATTGATATACGTATTATAGGTTAGAATCTCAGCTACAAGAATATATTCTTAGGGCCGACATATGTGTTCAAAAAGTGAATCAAGTCCGGCCCGGTTCGGTCTGTCCGAACGGCCAGCGGGCCGGCTCGTGCACACGCCTACAATATATATTTAAAAAAAATTGTCATCAGAAATTGAGTCGATCTGTAACAAATATTTTTCAAAAACGCGTTCAAGAAATAGTTATAAGCGAAAAAAAAGTTCAAAAATTTGTAAAACACCCTGTAAAAAAATTTTAAAGAAAAACCAAGGGGGACCAAGGCATTTTTTCATGTTTTTTTCACTCAAAACTCTCACTTTTTTGATTTATGGGAAAAATACTTCCGGCTACAATATGTAAATCTGCTATGTTCTACAAAATGAGATTAACCGGTTTTTCTTTTTCAATTTTACAGTTCGCGGTTTTTCTTGTCAGTACAGTTGTGACTGAAGACAAGGCGTAGCCTATTCGGGCACAATGCTGACTGGCGGTCGAAATACAGTCTAATAAATCGACTGCGTTGTATCCAGGCAAGTGCACGGGACCGCCCGGGCCTCAAATTCTTTTGAAATTACTTTCGGGCCGTGCCGGGCCTGGAAACAATGTCCCGGCCGGGTCAGGTGCAAAAGTTTAGAAAAAAACAACAGGGGGACTAAGCTAAAAATTCGGTATCCACTGAGGGATAGGCTCGAAAATTTTACTTGACTGGGAGAGCACTTTCGAACATGTTGTAGCCAAAGTTGGTGGACTGGGCAACTCCTAGTTCATTGCAGTTTGCCAGACCCACCCTCTTTCTTGGGCTTAACCATTTATTATTTATAAAGTGGCTTGAAAAAAAACCAATAAAAGCTTACTATCATATGGGCTGACCTCTTTCATCATGTCAATGACTAGTTTGTAGCTAAAGTTCACACATTCATCGACCTCTTCTAGAAAATCGCCACATTCAGTCATAAGCTTTGAAAAATTCGGCGCTAGTAGCAAATACACCCTTTAAATCGGACCTTTTAAAAATTGCTGTAACTACCCTTTAAAACAACAAGTTTAGGCTTAGCCCTTAGGCTTGGGGTAGGCCAGCGTACGGAAGTTGTGACTAATAAATAGTTTACGTACTTTTTCCAGGGTTTAGGATATCTATTCGAGTACTTGTTAAGGCGGAGGAAGCCATTTAGGTTTGCAAAAGTGGCTTCCGTGGCGCAGTGCGTAAGCGTTTACGTTTTTTGACCCAAAATAATGTTGCAGGTTCGATCCCACGTAGTGACACACTATTTTTCTTGCTTGTTGGCTAGTTTAGAAGTAATTAGACTTTTTTCACGCCAGATTCACAATCAGCGACCCAAATTACGAATAGAACTGGTTTAACAAGCCAAAATAAATAGCATGCATCCACGTGGGACCGAACCTGCAACAACGGGCCAAAACGCTTACGCACTGCGCCGCCGCGGCCACTTTTCCAAAGCTATTCCTTTCCCCCTTTAATAGCATTTTATAAGGAAAAATTCATGGGGGCGGGGGTGCACAGCCCCTTAAAATTCAAAAACATAATCACTTTTGAATTTTTGCGCCAAATAGAAAAAATTTAAAAATTGACTGAAATGTTGAAGCTTGTAATCCATGTAACCTGAGGTTTGTTGCTGATTTTATTTTTATTTATATCGCATTAGTTTATTTGCAAACGGTTCTTCACATCAAGAGCATTAATAAAAAGCCATTACTCGCCCCGAAAACACGCAATTTTTGAGATGACAGTAGTTTTTTTGGAATATATGCCAAAAAAGTTCATCTGGTTTTGCAACTGTAACTGGCCAATGTCTGGACTATCTTTTGGTATTTAGATTATTGTGAAAAGACTGTTGATTTGCACTTTTCGTCTGTCGTTTACGTTGTCCAATTTTTTTTGTATTTTCAGGTGGTTCAATGGTGCAAACGGGACGTGCTTCTGTGGTGCAAAAACAGCAAATAACAAAGCAATCTGTTGCGCGGAGAACTGTGGAAGCAACAATGACTATTGTGGAAGCAAAAAGAGTGAAAAAAATCTAAAACAGATGACTCAAACAGGTCAGTTTTTTATGTGATAGATGTTTTGGACTGAGGTAGTGCCTCAACCGCTTATAGTGTCTCCATGTTACCACATGATTTTTAACGTGTTCGTCCTTCAGATATTCGCTAGCTCTGCAGTCTGCTGAAGTGTTTTGTCTGAGCAAATGACTGCTAGAGTAGGGCAGATCGTGTCGATGAAGTGTGCCAAGGATGTCGTCAATGCTGGAGCTGAAAAGGCTGGATATGTTCAGGTCGGGTTTGTGTGAGGCTTTCTGATTTCCCAGGTGATTTCTCCTGAGTTCGTTCAGAGCGTGTGGAGCTTTTACTTCTTTGCTTTCAGGGTCTGATAGTGCATGCAATCGTCTTCTGGAAGCTTTCTTATCGTGCGCCGTCCGTTAGGAGGAAGTTTTGGAAGTGCTTCTTCTGTCCAAATGCTGATGGCTCGCTCAAGAAACAGGATGCGTCGAAAAGAACGTGTTCCTCCGTCAGTATCAAGAAATAATTATTCTTTCTCGTTATTATTATTGTTTTCTCCGCTAATTTAATAGAATTTGTCGTTTCAGACGAATAAAGATAGAGTTTTAAGTCTTTTTGAGACAGTAAAAGCTGTTAAAAAGCAAATCTTTGCGATAAAAGCGTTGAATTGCACATTTCCAAAACTGTTGAAAGAAACAGCATGACATACCGTATTTCTTCTAATAAGGCCCCACCTTCTATCGAGACCATACCTTCTAATAAAGCCCACTTCTTTAGAGGTGTTAAAAAATAAGGCCCAACCACAAAAAGGCCTAATAAGGCCAAAAATAAATATTCTAATAAGGCATCACCTTCTAATAATGCCCCACCTCCAAAGAGGGGTTGAAAAATAAAGCCCCGTGGGTCTTTATTAGAAGATATACGGTATGCGCTTCTAAATTTGAATTTTGCAAAAAAATTCTTAAACCATTAACTTTTAACTAGGATTCAAATTCAAGTGGCCGTGAAATTTAAAAAAAACATGTTGCAAAAAGTTTTTTCAAAAACTCTTGGCGTTTTGCTGTTTTGAAAGTGATTATGATTTTGAATTTTAAGGGGCTGTGGGTGGTTTTGCTACTAGGCTCAAAAATTCTAATTACTACCAGAACCATCTCTTTCAAACATCATGCTTTTCAATTCTTTCTTGAACTTTTTCTTCAAACCCTTAAAACTACTGTTTTTGGTGTCTGGTGGCGCCAGAACATAGTCGTCATATTTGGAGAAAAAATCGCATGTTTTTTGGATTCGGCTGTGTGCTGCAAAAATTTTTTTGTTGATGTTTTAAATTTATGCTACCTTCATCATCATACTGCACAGTTCCAGCCATCATCATTGCAAATAGGCCAATAAAGAACTCAGAGTCCTTATCATTGATGTAGTCATTGTCCACTTATCACATAGATCGAACAGTTCAGCTATCAAGTTGCGTCCTCGTATTGTTGTCAACTGTTTTTGTGCCAGGTAAAAAATCGATGGACATTTTGTTGACAGTCTTTACTGCCAAAAGCTTTTGTGGAATTTTGGACTACTTGCATGTATTCTGAAAAATTCTATGTTGTATATAGGTTTTTGTTAGCTGAAGGAAGAAAAGTTATGAATTAAACACACAAATTCTAAATTAAATTTTTTTTTAAGTAAAGCAAACTAGGGTACCCGGGGCCCGGGGATTGTGATTATAAAAAAACGCTACGCGTTAGACCTGAGCCTAGGGGAGGCCATAAGGCCTCCAAAATATGATTTTTTAAAGCTTTGTTCAGAAAATTGTTCAGAAAATAATTTCTGCCAGTAAATATCAAGATTAATTAAAATAAAAATATTTATTTTTACTAACCATGTTTAACACACGCTGGCATAGCCTACTTCTGAAAAAGATTCGTCAAAGCTGAAAAAACACTTTTAAAATAAGACATCAGAAGGTGGTTGCTAAACGCCCTTGTGTCTTCGAGAATTGTACTTTCAGCAGATATGTTACAGCGGCCCAGCCATCCTGCTTTTTGAAAAAGTACAAAGGGGACATACAAAAATTTTATGTCAAAACTTTGAACTGGGCACCCTGATAGGGCAAGGGCGAAACCTTGCTTTTACAAAACTATCATTGAACTGTATTCATATATTTTCTTTTTAGAATCTCAAACCCCTTGCGCAAATATTTTTCAGCCTTATATGACCATTGACACGTGGTGCATTAGGCGCCCAGATACCAATGCTGAAAGCTGTTCTCACTCTTGAAAAGCCACATACAGCTGAACCTGGCGCAAAAAACCTCTGTCGCCGCAAAGAAATTCCTATTCTGTCCATTGTCGAACCTTGAGATCTAATTATCGCATTGTGAAATGCCAACATTATGGGGAACTGCAATAAACCTTGAAAAGATTTTCATAGTGATAAGAATCAATAAATCAGGCCTACGTGAATTCCGAAAGAGCAACTACAGCGCAGAAAAACTTCTTGCATACTGCTTTTCCTTCTAGACGAAGCTTTATGCCATCTTGACTCACGCGCAGGATGAAATAAGAAAAGAATTGCTGGTAGCGGCGATCCCTTACGTCACACGAAAGTCGACTACGAACTGTGTAGACATCAAATCTAGGTAGCAATGATAATAAGATAATTAAAACGAACATCGAAAAACGACCATCGCATCTACCATGGCAGCAAATTCGATCAATCAATTCGACGAACTTCAGCGTTTCACTTCACGTTTTTCAAATGATTTCATGAAGCGCGAATGTTTTCTCTTTCACATCGATGGCACCTGAAAGTTTTTTGATCGTTGTAGAACTTTAGTATACAAACATACCTACTATGACTGCATCACTGCTACCTACCTCTTGTGCGCTGACAGTTGCCATGAATGCTTGAATTTATCTATAAAGCAACACATGCGCGCGTTAAGAAAAGTTGCAGCAGATTTCTGAAAGTATTCTTTGCTTAAAAAATCAAGTCAGCATTACTAAATTATAGAAAACAACAATTTTATTACAACAACAAAGCGATTTCTACAACAGATTTCAGATATATCTAATTGTATAGACCACTAGGACAAGTTCGCTTTGTATGACCAGCAACTCTACAGAGAGTGCACTTGACAGGAGAGCATCATCGGAACTCATGTGACTTTTGCGAAGAAGGCACCTACGGCAGCGAGCTACTTTTCCATCTGAGACATTGCACATGACATCGTTATGAGCATAGTATAGGCAGCGATTACACTTGACTAAATAAAAGCTTAAATCCTGACTCAGGATTGGCACCGTGCAGATCCTGACTCAGGATTGGCACCGTGCAGATCCTGACTCAGGATTGGCACCGTGCAGTTCCTGACTCAGGTTTTGCACCGTGCAGATCCTGACTCAGGATCCGCACGTTCGGTGCAAAAACACGAGTTTTGGAAAAGTGCTTTAAATTCACCTTGCCATGGTGCTCATCCAGAGTAGTCTCGGAGTGCTCTGAATACGTACCGTCGGCAGTGCGTATTCAGGCGATTTGAGCAATTCTCAATAAATTGTACTGTGCATAGTGCACAAATCATGATTTTCAGAAATCACTCGAGATTTAAACCACGCTTGGTGCAAAATGTTCATTTTGGGCAAAATGTTTGAAATCTCTATTTTTGGTACGGATCCTGAGTACTTCACAAATTGCTCTAAATCTGTACCGAGCGTGGTGCAGATTTCGGCGTTTTTGAGCCTACACATTTCAAGATGGTGCAAAATAGTGCCAACCCCCCCTAAAGTCAGACAAAATCAAAACTTATTTTGAGGCGTATTATATGTAAAATGACCGATTGTTCCCGGGTCATATAAGGGACAATTCTTCCCGGCTAATAAAGACAGTTTTATTTTTCAAGTTTTTGATTTATTTTCGTTATTGCTGTTATTATTTACCTTTTTGACCCATATTTACCTCTTTTTATCTACAAATACTTTAGTGCTGATATGGATTTTAATTTCATCGCTAATGTTCTTGCCTGCATTGATCAAGCTGAGCAAGTGGTTGCTGAAAACGATGTAAGCTGTTAGTTCTTATGCTCCAAAATCAAGATTGTCTATGTGCTTCCAGGATGTCATTTCGATGGTCAAGTCAGAGAAAGGCAACGACATGGCTACACACCGTGGTTTTCGTTTCATGAAGCATTAGAAAAGTGGTAATGGCACAAAGCAGTATTGAAAATGCGACAAAACATATGGTGGTAATGGCGCGAATGTAAGGCTCGACTTCATGTAGTATGCCAGCTTGCCATATGATTGTGCGCCAATGTGATCCGGCACCAATGTGACGCTGCGCCAATATGATGCTGCACCATATTGAATTAGGCGCCAATTAAGTTGGCGTCATTTTGTTGTTTGTGCCAAATGATTTGGCGCAGTTTTTCTATTAGCGCCAATTAGCTCTGAGCCATTTTGCTATTATACCATTGATCAGGCTACAACTATTCTATTTTGCGAGGCTGCGCCAATGGTGGGTCAAGTCAAAATGATTTCCTGACATCCTCAGGATTCAATCACCCGAATTTTTTTTTCTAATCTCAGAATAAAATATTTTTCCTAAAATAGGTTTTACCCAAAAATTCATGGCGTAACCGGTTTGTTAGGACCAAAATTTCGATTTTGGCCACCGGAATCCCGAAATCCAAGGTAGATACCTTCTGGCCAGGTGGATATCAATCCATATGACCTGGAATTTTTTCTTGTGGAATTTAAAAACGAGTCATTATATCATACGTGAAATTGTGTGACAAATCGAATTTGATACGACCAAAACTACGAATTCACCCACCCGAACCCGAAATTTGGGATGGGTACCCCTGGTCCAGGTGGATGTCCACCTGGATGACCTGAAAAATAAATTTTTGTTTAAATCAAAAGCAATACATTCTATCATATGTAAAATAAATATTTGACAGGACTAAAAATGCGATTTTACCTACCCGAACACTGAAACCTCGTGTCGGCACTCCTCGTGACAGGTGGATATTCACTTTGATAGCCCGAAAAATCAAAATTTGGTATTATTCAAAGATGTTATTCATACGCCGTTTAGTAACTTTAATAACTTTCATTGCTACTCCAATTAGTGACTCTCTGATCCTGGTTCACGATTCATTTCAAATTCCACATTCACGCTCATTCCAAATTCGACCACTTACACGGAGTCAAATACATACATACTCGAAGGACTGCGGATCTGCATCTGGAAACGCCAACCATTGCTGAATTTTATGGTTGTCAGCTTCTTCTTCATCACTTTCATTGTTTCTGTTTGCTAGCGAAATCGGCGCTAACATTTGCATTTGCTCTGGGAATATTTCATCACCACTGTCTTCGAAAGAGTACGACTCGAACATATCCATGGCGTTTGCTTCCTATAAAACGGTAAATGTTGACTATGAAGACACTTGAGAGAAACAGGTTTTGGTTGAAACACTAATTGGCTCAGCTTCACAATTCAAAGAATTGACATCGATTCATTTTGTTGCCAGTCAAAAATGGCGACAAATCATTTGTCACAAACAACAAAATGGCGCTAAATCATTTGGCGCAAACAACAAAATGACACCAACTCAAACGGCGCCAATAGCGATTGGCGCAGCATCATATTGGCGCCAACAACATTTTGGCGCCGGATCGCATTGGCGCACAATCATATTGGCAAGCTGACATACTACCCGAATTCACACGCTGGTGGCCCAAAATCTCTTTTTGAAGTTTTATTCCGCATGACTCAATCCGTTCTCAAAAATTCTGGAGATTCAAGGGAGATTCTGGAGCAGATGGTGAAGACTCTGAACGGTAATTGTTTTCCATATTCTTAATTGTCATAATCAACTGTGTCTTCTTAGTGTGTTGCTATTTGTAAGGGAGCGCAATATCAATTGGTCAGCTGATATGCAGGCCGTCTACATTAACGGAACTTTCTCTATAACCCCTGAGCCTTTTGCACAGGTAAATTTTCCTTTCACTATTTTTATTTATTCTCGAATTATTACTTTCAGGTTCACGTCATACTGGCAGGGCCGCAATTGGGGGGGGGTCATAGGGGTAATTACCCCCCCCCTTAGGGTGGCCGAAGGCCACCCTAAGGGGGGGTATTCTCTAGAGGGAGACTGCTGTAACCAAGGTTTTGTGATTTTTTTTCACTATTTTGTAAAGTTTTCACTAAAAAACACGTAATTTGCACATATTTATTATATAAAAAAGTTGTAGGTAGATTAATTGGAATGTGTCAAAAATATAATTATAATTCAAAGTTACAAAAAATGAATTTGTGAAAAAGTTAATTAAGAACTTATTTGCTCACTACATTAAGAAGCACACCTGAAGGGCCTTCAGTGTTTGAAACAAATAAAAATGTTTTGAGAAATTCAATGGCTGATGAACGTCTAAATCATCTAGCTCTTATTTTTGTTCACAAAGACATAAGTTTGCCAGCTCAAGATATAATTAACGAATATGCTAAGTTTAACCATCGTTTATGCTTTGCTTAAATCTGTTAAAAATAAATAATTGAAAAAATCTAATAAATATTGAAAAAATTACAAAAAAAGATAAGAAAATACACAAAATCTCATTTTAAAAATTACCCCCCCCTTGACTTGAATCTATAGGGGTAATATCAAAGAAATTACCCCCCCCTTGAAAAAGTTGAAGTTGCGGCCCTGCATACTGGCTGAGCGTTCGGCTCGTGTGGACAATAGAGGAAAATGGGTATTTCCAGTGCTTTTTGCCTTGCTCAAAAACAAATCTCGCACAACCTATTTGAAGCTATTCCGAATGATTAGAGATCTTTGGCCAGATTTGAATTTGAATAAAGTCAGTTATAAGCATTGATGAAGCGTATCTTTGTAAGCGGGAGTACACTCTTATAGTACTGACAGGTTTAGAACGGGTTTTTCATGTAAACTGGGAGCAATTGGTCCTTTTATACCAGCCGGGAACAATCGGTCGCCGGGAAGAATCGGTCATTTTACATATGCCGGGAACAATTGTCCCTTTTATACTAGCCGGGAAGAATCGGTCATTTTATATATGCCGGGAACAATTGTCCCTTTTATACTAGCCGGGAAGAATCGGTCGCCGGAACAATCGGCGCCGGAAACAATTGGCCGTATCCGGGGGTAGGAGTGCACAATACAAATGAATTAAGTTATGTAAAAATTAGACACAAGCGGTTTAGACACAAACGGCTTTAGACACAAACGGTTTTAGGCACAAACGTCCGTGTCCCACATAAATCAACCAATGCACGATTGCCTTTCATTAAGAATTATAAACTATGCTACCTTTGATAATGACAATAATAACTTTATTGCGACGATATATAAACCGATATTCACCATGAAGTAGATTACCAAATTACAGATCAATCGACATAATAAAGTTGGTTTGGGGACCATCGAGGTGTGTTAATCGTATTAGAACAGCCATTTGCGGGTTTCTTCGCATTGCTATACTCGAATTGATTCTAAGAGATCGAAAGAACGAAAAGTTCGGCACACTGCCCGACCGCCCGATAACCAGGCCAAAATCAAGACTAGACAAGGCACACCATAGAAAAGTTTAGGAAGGAAGAGGCAAAATGGTGGTGGCAGGAATCGAAACTGCAGCTTTCAGTTGTCCGGGCTGATGTGCTACCATTACACTACGCCGCCACCTCTTCCTTCTTTTTCCTAAGGGTCTATGCATATCTGCTCTCTTTACACCTCCCGTATTTTTCTGAGACTGTCCTCAGTCTGCTATCATCTCTCTGGTTTTCTATGAGCTTACCATCAACTCTCTGGTTTTCTATGAGCTTACCATCAACTCTCTGGTTTTCTATGAGCTAACCATCAACTCTCTTCTGCTGCGAAACATCTCGCAGGCTCTGCTGCGGAACACCTCGCAGGCAAAGGGACTGACCTAGACAGAGCAGATAGCTACAGAGACCCCATGTGGACCCCAGAGATCATAGGACTGTATGTTGTGAACTTTGTTCACCATCCTCCCGCTGGATGAACCACTCGCTGCTACCAGAAAAGTTTAGGAAGGAAGAGGCAAAATGGTGGTGGCAGGAATCGAACCTGCAGCTTTCAGCTGTCCGGGCTGATGTGCTACCATTACACTACGCCGCAACCTCTTCCTTCTTTTTCCTAAGGGTCTATGCATATCTGCTCTCTTTACACCATCAAATAAGATTATCATAAAGCACAATACAAACAGATTAAATTTTGAATTTTTGATATTACTGTGAAGAAGGCTTTCTGTTGGCCCAGTACGTTGACGATCTCATTTCAGTTAGCCGTGATATTGTGCGGGAGAATGCGAATATTTCTTCGGAGCCACTGAAGACATTTGCCGATGCAGACTCCTGAAAAGAACTATTCCATGTGCCCATATGACGGAACATCAGGAAAAAAGTGCTTACGTCATTATCCCTGAGATTAAGGTCATCCATAAGAACCTTAAAACAAACGGTAAATTTAGGATAGACCGAGACGACAATATTTAAGGCCATACTCTCTGATGATCGCTTAGTTGAACATCCTCATTCTCTGATATCCGGAATAGAGTCTCTGCAATGCAAATAAATCCTGCGTACATTATCGTATACCAAAGAAACTTCAAACGAACCTATTTCATCTTCAGCGCTGCAAACAATCCTCACCTTAATACATTATCCTGATGACAAAATATTCAATTTTATCACTTCCAACCTTTTGATCATAGAAGGTGTCAATCAGTGTGATAAATCGGCGGCACTCACTAAAATATTTACAGGTTTTTCAATAAACGAACTAAATAATCACCTCAGATGAAGACGGGTGAACACTGGCACATTCCTAAAACAAATGCGATTGAATGAATAGGGGCAAAACCCTTTCTGAATTACCTGATCAAGACAGTATGAAAGACTCTAGAGATGGCCAGGTAATCATTGGACGACAGTGGACGATTGCAGAGCTGAAAACAGTCGAGTGTAAATAGAAAGAAGGTGAAAAGGCTGGAACCTCATCGAAATCCATGTCGGCGACCCGACCGCAACACCTAAACCCACACAGTGAACATTTTATAAAAACAAATATGTCAACCAACTTTTCAATCTTTATCACCCTTCCTAGAATTTGAATTGTCTTCGCACGAACAACTGTAATGGAATGTGTAGAAAAGCGCAAAGGATGACAAAAAATAGTTGGACGTTTTCTTGACACCTCACCGCAAATGGCGATGGTTACAGCTAGAGCATCTTGGAAAATTCTTACGTCGTTTTCTTGAACGCACAGCTTCTTGAATATGATGTCTAGTTCTCTATCGACGCTGTTTTCCCTTGATTTGACGAAGTAGGTTCCGGCTTCAGTGGTTTTCCGTATTTTGTAATCTCTTCCAGAATCAAGGCAAACTAAATAGATTGGGTTTAATCGGAAACATTTGAGGAATTATTTAACCTACCAGTTTGGCATCTCTGTTTCAGTAAGTGTATGAACGGAACGAACTGATGCCTGAATGAATTTCAATCAACACCAAAAGTGCATTAAGAAAATTTTACCTTTGGAGCCCATTTTTGTAAAGATCATCTGGTGGCCTATGAACAGAAAAATTATTCAATTCAAAGGAAAAAATTAAACAACCTACCTGTTCGATGTGCACACGATCACAAGTCCTCTAGAGAAGAGCTCTGTGAATAGAAGCTTTAGGATCATTGCATCTGCTAGAAAATGAAATAATTGAAAATTTACAATTTCGATAACTGAACAGACCTATATCAGTCACCTAAAACCATCCACAGTTAGAAGAGTTATATTCCAACAATCTCGACCTGGAACTCATCAAAACAAAGTAGCTGGCTTTTCTCGATTATCATGTCTGCCAAGACCGGAATCACATCAAATGCTTTGCCGCCGCTTCTCTTTGTGGGAGCACCATCTAATTTCAGTTGATGCAACTCTGAAAATTCATTAGCACTTTATTACCTATGTAAATTTTTACTTTACAAACTTACGCTTGTGAACGATACCCTAAAAGAGGTAGTTTTTACAGAATTTGATATTGAAAAGAAGCAAACCAACCATAAACTCATGAAAATGAACTCTTCTTTCCTTTTCGTTGGTGCAACTTCGTAAAACAAATCCATCAACATAGTCTTGCCACAACCTAAAATTTCAAACGGCCGTTTTCTTGAAAGCTTAACTTGAAGTAACTGACCAACTGTACCATAGAGATATCTGAATTAGCTACAATTAGATTATAATAAGATTTTTTTGCAAAATCATACATTCCAGGAGTAGAAGGAACAGACTTTTCGTAGGAATTCAACTTCAATGAGGATGCCAGTAACCTCAGGAAGGAATTAGTAGGTGATGTGGATGGGATAGCTTGCTGCTCGGATAGCCGGTTGCGTAATGAGTCGAACTTGGTCACGATTTCCTTCTAAAAGACATATCTTTAAAAAAATCTGTAGATTTGCCACCGACTTGTTTAGTATCATCACTCAAAGCTCCGCTGTGCACCAGCATCTGATATCTCTAAAAATCATTAAATTCAAGAAGTTTGCAAGTCTGACCAATAAATAAATTGACGTACTTGAAGGACAGCATCCAAGGAAGTAGGAGAGGCCACGGTTGTACTGTATCGCTTGACAAATTTTTGCAAAAGGACTAAACACTAAAACAATTAAACAAAATCGAAACCCGAAAACAACTACCTTTCACCAGCGGATAATAAATCGCCATCCAAGTGTTAAATGATGCCTGGGTCAGTGCTGGAAAAGGAAAACATCATAATTTTGCATTTTTTCCCTCGTACTGCACAGTGTGGGTTTTTTGGGCCTGCTCAGTTTTCGGTTAACCGACTTTGGGCTTTTCTCGTCGTAAATAAACGGGAATTTAGTGTACCGGTTGTGCGCGGGTTATTAAAGGGAGACAGCCATTTAGGTTTGAAAGAGTGGCGTCCATGGCCCAGTGCGTAAGCGTTCGCGTTTTTCGGCCCAAAATGGTGTTGAGGGTTCGATCCCACGTGGTGGACAGATACCCAAGTTCACAGCAATGAGAAACGGGCAAAGCTTTTCCTTGCTGCTAAAAGACGGCTGTATTGGTTTTCGACGTTATTTTTTTCAAAAAGCGCCAGTTTCAAAAATTTCCGTTTTCGGTTTTTTCCGTTTTCGTTCTTTCCGTTTTCGGGTGATAAAAGTTGAACTTTTACCGTTTTGGGAAAATTTTTTTTGGATATTTTCGGTTTTTTTAATAATATTTTTTTTGAAAATTTTCTATTTTCTGAAAATTAACTTGGGAATTTTCTGTTTTCGTAAAAATTAGTTTGAAAATTTTTTAACATCGGAGATTTCTGTCTTTACTCACTCTTTTCACAATAACCTTGCTTATTGCGACCACATATATACTTCTTTTTTTTAGCAATCATATTGCTAACTTTTGTGATTGCTGTCCTGGTCAGTGTTTCAAGTGGCTTAAAGTGACAAAGAACATGTTCTTAAATACCCACCTAGGTAGCTATTTTCTCTTTTTTATTATAAAGCTGGATCATATTTATACAGCTAGATTACTTAAAGAACCATGATCACTGGATCATGGATCGCCCAAATCAGCGGATCGTTTGTTTAATAATTTTTTTTAATTTTATTCTCGCCATAAGCCCTATGAAAAATTGAGAAAGACATTATAAAATCAAAGAGATTTATTTCCAAACCGTTTAACATCATGAATCAAGACGAAGCAACAATAATAATCAACATTAAATAATAGACCAGGACACGGCAAATTGGTATAACAGGGGAGATTATTGAATTCGCCTTCTCACTTGATTCACATCACCACTGGCTGACTGCTGAGGCACTCTTATTTGGCGTCGAATAGCACGTATACCTACGATATCAGCTGAGGCAACATCGCTAAAAACAAAAAGAATTTGAGGTCACTGTAAAAAATATTTACGTCGAGCTCTTATTGGCTGATTCCATCGTTGAGAAAATGCAGCTTGAGAAACACGGGCGAGGCTCATCTGTAGCTGGCTTCGGTCGAAAATTCTCACTGCTTCTTGCAATATTGTAGAAACCTCGTAAAAGGCGAGCCATCAACGTGCTTCATCCATGCTTCTCGAATGACTAATGAGGCTGGATCAGTGAAGCCTTGCGGAAATACCTTCTGCAATAGTTTCGCTAGTGAAAAATAAAAGACAAGGCAGAACACAAACCCTTCGCAATTCACTCAAACGTTTGAAAAGTTTCGTTCTATCCAATGCATATAGTAGCTCTTCGGACACACCTTCAGTTGCAGCCGCAAAATAGAACGGTTCCTTGCCTAAAAACAAGTGAGATCAGAAACGTTAGCAATAGATAATTTACCATTGGATTGGCTTCTGCAATTTTCAGAGCTCTATCAACGATGACATCAACTTCAACTTGAACTGAATCTGTTTCATGGCTGTGGCCTTCAGTGGTTTCGAATAGATATTTGGGAACTGATTCTTCTGGATCAAGTTTAGTCCACACTCTTTTGAAGCATTTCAGCTCTAGACAGTGGAAGATGACTTCTGTATGCGAAATTTCTCGATTTTCGTTAAGAATGCTGACTGCTGATTGTTGGTGAAGCTTATATCCTAAGAGAAAACATTTTCCACACAGAACTCAAATTTTTTTATTTTCATACCCGAATAAACCATGATCAGTTG
Source organism: Ditylenchus dipsaci (assembly GCA_004194705.1). Classification (NCBI taxonomy): domain Eukaryota; kingdom Metazoa; phylum Nematoda; class Chromadorea; order Rhabditida; family Anguinidae; genus Ditylenchus; species Ditylenchus dipsaci. The sequence continues at coordinate 882,685 of SADC01001227.1, read as the reverse complement.
CTTTCTCTTGCTGTCAATGAACCTTAGCACGGCCCCTTCACAACGTTTGCAAGCAACGCGAATACCTCGTGCAGAGCTTTCAGTTCCTAGATCCTCATCACTTGAATCGACAAAGACATCGACTTCCTCTTCACTTTCACTGGACATTTTTGCGCACCTGAGAATTTAAAATAATCAGCGTAATAGTGACAGGGCGTTCACAATAAAGGGTATCGATCAAACTAGGTTCAAAATACAGTGTAACTAAGTAAATCAACAAAATCTCAACCACACTGATTTTTGCAAAAATTCTTAAGGAGATATACATGCGTGAGTATAGGGTCAAAAAGAGATTTATACCGAAATTTTCCAAGCAAATTTTCGCCCACACGGATAGGTTTTATAACTTATGTTTTCGAAACTCATTTATCTCAAAAGTTCAAACGTTTAAACTCATTTCTCTGTAAAATGTAAATTCCCAAACTCATCTTACTATAAGCGGAAAACATTCTAAAAAGCTCCGGAAAACGGAAAAACCCGAAACGGAAAGAACCGAAAACGGAAAAAACCGAAAACGGAAATTTTTGAAACTGGCGCTTTTTGAAAAAGATAACGTCGAAAACCAATACAGCCCTAAAAGACTTCTTTTTGCTCCCAAAGGACTTTTTTTTGCTGCTAATTTTTTTGCTGCAAAAAGACTTTTTTTTGCGCCAAAAAGACTTTTTTTTGCTGCAAAAAGACTTTTTTTTTGCTCCCAAAGGACTTTTTTTGCTGCTAATTTTGTCTGCTGCAAAAAGACTTTTTTTTGCTCTAAGAAGACTTTTTTTGCTGCAAAAAGACTTTTCGTGCTGCAAAAAGACTTTTTTTTTGCTGCTAAAATACTTTTTTTGCTGCTAAAATACTTTTTTTGCTGCAAATATTCTTTTGTTTCACATGCCTTCTTTGCAGCATTTTTCACTAGAAATATCAATAATTATACATATTTTGCGGTCAATTTGTCCACAAAACTTTCATTATTTCTTAGGAACGAATAAACCATGCTATTCAACCCAAAATTGTGTGCTGAAAACAGTTTGTTGAGACCAAAATCCTGTTTTGACTACCTAGAATCTTTAATACCCTGGGTTATTTATTTAAAAAAACAGTACCCACTTTAAGGTAGTCGCGACATATGCACTTGGACGGGGGGGCGCACTTTATATTGATTTGAGAAAAGTGTTTAAACATCTGCTAAGTAACTTTTTTACGCTCAGAATGATGTAAAGCTATTTTCTGACACCTTCCTAAATGAAAATCAATTTTTTGGAAAAAAATTCAACCAAAATTTAAGTTTTTATTTAATTTTTGCCCCCGAAATGCATAAGTACCAGGTAGTCGACCTTAAAATTAAGGGAATCATTCAGATTGAGGATGTATATAATTATATCATGCCTAGAGCAGTGCCTTGAGTGATTTAGTGTGTATGAAAAGTCGGTTTTTGCCGCGAAATTTTTAGGCGGTACTTAAGTTGTTCAGCCGGACCCACCTGGAGAATAAGGAACTACCTAGGTTTCGAAAGTGTGATTAATTGATCTGTGGACGAATTGACGTGTGGACGAATTGGCGAATGCACGAATTGACTGTGGACGCATTGACTGTAAACGAATTGACCGCAAAATATGTATAATAATTGATATTTCTAGTGAAAAATGCTGCGAAGAAGGCATGTGAAGCAAAAGAATATTTGCAGCAAAAAAAGTATTTTAGCAGCAAAAAAAAAGTATTTTAGCAGCAAAAAAAAGTCTTTTTGCAGCACTAAAAGTCTTTTTGCAGCAAAAAAAAGTCTTTTTGGCGCAAAAAAAAGTCTTTTTGCAGCAAAAAAAATTAGCAGCAAAAAAAAGTCTTTTGGGAGCAAAAAGAAGTCTTTTAGCAGCAAGGAAAAGCTTTGCCCATGAGAAACGGATGGGTTCAAGTTGAAAGAAGCAAAAACCTCTCTATTTGCCTTATTTTGGGCCATTTCTTGCCTCTTTCAACTTGAACTCATCCGTTTCTCATTGCTGTGTCCACACGAAACAACGATCGATATGTCATTTTGTAGATAAATGCAAGAGCTTTCAGAAAATGCATGAAAAGGTGAACTTCGATTTTGGAGCTTCAAGAAAAAGTCTTATTTATTAGGTCAAACAACCATTTTTCTTAGATTTCCTTTGACTTTGACTAGAAATGGACACTTTTAGTTTAATTATCATAACTTTTTCTAGCTTTATCCGAAAAGTAAGTTTGATCTACCAAATTGTAGCTGAGAAACAGGGCTTTCAAAAAAATGTACGCTTTGACTTTACACATAATGAAAAAGATCATCATAGATACTAAGGTTGGCCTCCCTAGCGCAAAAGCCTTCCTTATCCAAAAGCCTTCAGATTCATTCTAGACTGCTGTTTCAAAAATTTTCAGTCCCGAGGCTTGTAAATTAATCACGCACCCCCCGCCACTGCCCCCCGCAAAAAATTTGGCCACCTCCCCCCGCTTCTCCCCCGAGCAAATTTTTTTAGTCTAATCTATATTTCTTTAGGTTTTTTTCTTTACATTTTATGATCAAGCCTGATTCTCGGAATCAGGTCTAAGGTAAGTGAGTGCGCGCATCTCTAACTCTCAAGCCCCCTGCGCCCCCTTCGGGGGCTTGGAGTTGAGATGCGCACACCACCATACCTTAGACACAAATCACTCGAAAGTGACTCTGGATGCATGAAAAAGCATGCATACCAGAGTTTATTTATGCGGTAAGCCCCAGTATTCAAAACTATGTTCAACATCTTCTTGTTAGTGGGCCCTCTATGATTAGTGACCCCCTTTTATTCCCTTCCCCACCAATACAGCCCTTATTCCCTTTTAAATTCAAAAGGCGCCGAGAGGGGGTGCACTTAGGGGGGAGCACTTGGGCTTTTATGCACGTGGTGACATGCTATTTATTTTGGCTTGTTTGACCAGTTTAGGGGTGATTTGGGTCGCTTACCGTAATTCCTCTAATAAGCCGCCCCCCCCTAAATTCAAAAAACTGGTTTCTGGCATTGTGTTTTTGACCTATGTTTCGAAGACCACTGTTAGGCAAGTCACCATCTATTTTGTAGCTCATCTTACTGGCTACAAATTGAGGGGTAACTTGCCAAAGAGGAGTCTTCGAAAAATGCGTCAAAAACACAATGCCAAGAACACGATTTTGAATCACAGGGGGGCGGCTTATTAGAGGAATTACGGTATTCCGAATCTGGACTGGTAACCAATGTGGGGGTACGGGGTAATACCCCTACCCCCTACCCTTTACCCCCTTCATTAACCCGTAATCAATAGTCGTAATCATAGTTAGGTGGTAATCAATAGTTTCTACCCCTATTACCCTTTACCCCTACCCCCTCATTTCGGTAATCAGTATCAAGGGTAGGGGGTAAGGGGTAGGGTATTACCCCCTACCCCTATCCTCTCGGTAATCAATAGTTCTACCCCCAACTATTGATTACCGACTTTACCCTTTACCCCGAGGTACACTTTTAAGATAAAATCTGTACCCCCTGCAGGGGGTGGTTAAAGATTCTACCCCTCGGTTTTTTGTTATATTTCTCTGCCTAAATCGACTCCTTAGACCCAGTTTTTTGTCGGAAAGCTCAAAAATGCATTGAATTTTGTTTTGTTGGCTTTGTTGAATAAAGGAGGCTTTGTTGAATAAATGTAGACATGATTATGGTTTAGTCGAATTATTTTGCCTCCGCCCTTTGACCCTGCTTTACCTTTTCGGCAGGAAATAGTTGTACCGACCTACATTAACCCTACCCTACATTAGACGGTGTGTTGTCATGGATGGTTGTCATGGTTGTCAAGGACGATAAGTTTTGGTTTGGGTGAATTGTACAATACCGTAATTCCTCTAATAAGCCGCCCCTTATGATTCAAAATCGTGTTCTTGGCATTGTGTTTTTGACCTATGTTTTGAAGACCACTGTTAGGCAAGTCACCATCTATTTTGTAGCTCATCTCACTGGCTACAAATTGAGGGGTAATTTGCCAAAGAGAAGTCTTCAAAAAATGGGTCAAAAACACAATGCCAAGAACACGATTTTGAATCACAGGGGGGCGGCTTATTAGAGGAATTACGGTAACTACCCTGATTTTACCCCCTTGGTAATCTGTAGTTCAACCCGTTACCCCTAACCCCATTTTGGTAATCAATAGTTTACCCTTTACCCCTACCCTACCCTTTACTCGGTAATCAATAGTGTGTAGATTAGCCTCTACCCCTTACCCCATACGGTATTGATTACGGTTAGAGGTGAGGGTAGAATTACCCCCTTATTCTCTACCCTCTACCCTATAACCCGTAACCAATTTGACGGTAATCAATAGTGAGGGGGTAAAGGGTAGGGGTATTACCCCCGCACCCCCAAATTGGTTACCAGTCCTGGCGTCAAAAAATTACAATCACCCCTAGAGCTGGTCAAAAAAGCCAAAAAAAAAATAGCATGTCACCACGTGAGATCGAACCTGCAACATTATTTTTGGGCCAAAAAACTCAAACGCTTACGCACTGCGCCATCGAGTCTACTTTTTTTAACCTAGATAGCTCCTCCTTTAAAGGTAGCTACTTACCGTATATTCTTTAATAAAAGACCACTCTCTAATTAACGAGCACTCTCTAATAAACGGCCCCTTTTAGGACCTATATCTCAGCCTAGAGTAAATATTTCGAAAATCTGTTTTCAGCATTTTCCTAACTCCCACGAGATCTAGCGATTCCACTTTTTAGATTTCAGATTTTCACCCAAAAATTTCAAGATCGATCTCTCATTTTTCAGATTTTCGAGAGGTTGAAAAATAAGCGACCATGGTCTTTTAATAAAGAAAATACGATAGGTTAGAAAAAGTGGCCTCAGTGGCGCAGTGCATAAGCGTTTGTGTTTTTTGGCCCAAAATGGTGTTGAGGGTTCGATCCCACGTGGTGACATGCTATTTATTTTGGCTTGTTTGACCAATGCTTAGATATAATTTAGGTCGCTGATTCCTAATTTGGTGCTAATAAAGTCGAATTACTTTAATAAATTCGTTAAAAAAGCCAAAATAAATATGTGCCACCACGTGGAGTCGAACCTGTCCACCATTTTGGGCCATAAAACACAAATGCTTATCCACTGCGCCACCGAGGCCTCCTTTCAGACTGCCAACCAACCCGTACAAAAACTAACTTGATACACCGACTCGATACATTGTCAACTCGATACACCGACTCGATACATTTTTTTACCTCAATTACTTCGGCCATTCCGCTCATATCACTACCCACTACTTAGAAACCGTTTTAGAATATCGTGATTAGTACACGAAAGGTTAGGGAAGCCGAAATAAAAAAATTTCGTCAACTACTCTATGATTTCAAACCATAAACAAAGGTGGCCTAGATAGATAAACACCTAAATACTGAATAGGTAATCACGTCGAGAGAATGAACTATATCAATCCACTATATTACTCCACATTTACTATATATTAATCCACGAATAAACTTAATAGAGTGGACGACTACTTGGTGAATTTGGGTGTCCATTTGGTGCATTATTTGTTTTGTTTGGCTTCCATTATCATTTTTGTGCGCTAATCACGACATTTCAAAATGTTCCGTAAGTAGCAGGATGTCTTATGAGCGGAATCACGAAAACTTGAAAATACCACGGAAACAGAATTTGACCACTGTCTTCCCATCCTTAGAACAATCAAATTAGTACAGAAAACAAGTTTTGGAACCTGAAAACCCACCAAAAAGGTATTTGAACCAAGTGGATGACCACCTGGTTTATTGACGCCTGGAGCATTAAGTTGGTTTATAGATGAGTCTTCGAATTAACAAGAATAATATTCAAGACAAAAATATGGAAAAAATAATCTGAAAAACCGGTAAGAACTGTCCTATGTCCTAAAATAACGGTGCTTGAGGTAAAGATAGAAAAAGTGTATCGAGTCGGTGTATCTAGTTGCCAATGTATCGAGTCGGTGTATCTAGTTGCCAATGTATCGAGTCGGTGTATCTAGTTGCCAATGTATCGAGTCGGTGTATCTAGTTGCCAATGTATCGAGTAGGTGTATCTAGTTGCCAATGTATCGAGTCGGTGTATCTAGTTGCCAATGTATCGAGTCGGTGTATCTAGTTGCCAATGTATCGAGTCGGTGTATCTAGTTGCCAATGTATCGAGTAGGTGTATCTAGTTGCCAATGTATCGAGTCGGTGTATCTAGTTGCCAATGTATCGAGTCGGTGTATCTAGTTGCCATGTATCGAGTCGTGTATCTAGTTGCCAATGTATCGAGTCGGTGTATCTAGTTGCCAATGTATCGAGTCGGTGTATCTAGTTGCCAATGTATCGAGTCGGTGTATCTAGTTGCCAATGTATCGAGTAGGTGTATCTAGTTGCCAATGTATCGAGTCGGTGTATCTAGTTGCCAATGTATCGAGTCGGTGTATCTAGTTGCCAATGTATCGAGTCGGTGTATCTAGTTGCCAATCTATCGAGTCGGTGTATCTAGTTGCCAATGTATCGAGTCGGTGTATCTAGTTGCCAATGTATCGAGTCGGTGTATCTAGTTGCCAATGTATCGAGTAGGTGTATCTAGTTGCCAATGTATCGAGTAGGTGTATCTAGTTGCCAATGTATCGAGTCGTGTATCTAGTTGCCATGTATCGAGTCGGTGTATCTAGTTGCCAATGTATCGAGTCGGTGTATCTAGTTGCCAATGTATCGAGTCGGTGTATCTAGTTGCCAATGTATCGAGTCGGTGTATCTAGTTGCCAATGTATCGAGTCGGTGTATCTAGTTGCCAATGTATCGAGTCGGTGTATCTAGTTGCCAATGTATCGAGTCGGTGTATCTAGTTGCCAATGTATCGAGTCGGTGTATCTAGTTGCCAATGTATCGAGTCGGTGTATCTAGTTGCCAATGTATCGAGTCGGTGTATCTAGTTGCCAATGTATCGAGTCGGTGTATCTAGTTGCCAATGTATCGAGTCGGTGTATCTAGTTGCCAATGTATCGAGTCGGTGTATCTAGTTGCCAATGTATCGAGTCTGTATCTAGTTGCCAATGTATCGAGTCGGTGTATCTAGTTGCCAATGTATCGAGTCGGTGTATCTAGTTGCCAATGTATCGAGTCGGTGTATCTAGTTGCCAATGTATCGAGTCGGTGTATCTAGTTGCCAATGTATCGAGTCGGTGTATCTAGTTGCCAATGTATCGAGTCGGTGTATCTAGTTGCCAATGTATCGAGTCGGTGTATCTAGTTGCCAATGTATCGAGTCGGTGTATCTAGTTGCCAATGTATCGAGTCGGTGTATCTAGTTGCCAATGTATCGAGTCGGTGTATCTAGTTGCCAATGTATCGAGTCGGTGTATCTAGTTGCCAATGTATCGAGTCCTAGTGTATCGAGTGTAGTGTAGTAATTTAGTCACTTTCTCAGGTTAAGGATCTCTTCGACCGCTTGCTGGATGAATCCACCCGCCTGGTCAATTATGGCAAGACTCGTGCGCTTCTTTTCGCGAAATGCAGACTACCGTTCGTCTCGTCATGCCTGGAGAGTGGCCAAGCACGCTATCTCGGAGGGAACCAAAGCTATGTCCAAGTACAGTGCTTTGTTGGCTATGCTTTTTAGGCAATCTTCACAGGGTACAAGCGCGGTCAGAGAAATCAGCATTAGCACGCGGCGCTTTTGACTCTTGATGGGGTTTTCAACAAGGTCAGTTTTTCAATATTTTACAGTCGACCCTCGGTTGTTGGCCACCACAGTTAACCGCCTCCCTATGCCTGAGCTGTGGGATGTTGGTAAACCGAGATTCGACTGTATGTCGATTCTATCGTTATAATAATTTACCCTATGCCTTTCAGGAAGATGCTAATTTCTACGTCGACAAGCGTGCGGTCTACGTCTACAAAGTCGCAAGGGCAGCGTATTCGTACCATTTGGGGCCGCATCACCCGTGTTCATGGCAACTCTAGCTTTGTCCGAGGAAGTTTCATTACAACCTGCCGCCGCATGCCATTGGAAAGCGAATCTGTGTGATGCTCTATCCAAGCACCATCTGAAATTGTCTAGAACTCTCATGATTGGAATTCCCGTGTTATCCTCCTCGTTCATGTTACCGCCGCTGAATGAAGTTTGATAAAGTGTTTTGGTGCTCTTAGTTTCGTATTATTGTTCCCGCTGCTTTTCTTCGTGGATGTTCGGCTTGAAGTCCAGACTGTCTAACTCGCAACCAGACTGTCTAAATGGGAGTACTAACGCGTTACACTGCAAATTAAGGCAAAACCACCAATCACTTGTTTCAAATGAAATTTAATATTTATGATGTTATCCTACTTTTAAAAAGTATGCAGAAAATTTTCGTCGGATGAGGTAGAACGAGAGCAAAAAAAATAGCAAGAAAAAAATTGCTGGTCCCCACCGAAAATTTGCCTGATATAATTTTCCTGACATTTTTAGTACATTTATTGACATGATGCATAACTAGTTATGATATGCCAGAATATTTTCACGGAGCTCATGTAATGGACAAACAAGATTTTGAAAAAGGCATACGATGTAATTTCTAAGCAAAAGATCTTTTGGAGTAAAAGACCCTGTGCTTTTTGCAAAAACAGTACATTTCGGTAAAGAAAAGACAAAAAATTAAAAAGCCGCGTAAAAACGGCAACTTAATTCTTGGCGTTTTGTTTGAGTTGAACTACAAGGAAATTCAAATTTTGAAAGGCTGTGATCCCTACATATCAAAGTGAAACTAGAGTTCAGCCAACTGACTCTGGAGGTTCTTCTTTGTAAAAAATCATTTATCTCGCAGTTCTTTGGACCATTTTGTTAAATTGATGAAGTACCGTATTTCCCCTTATTAGCTCACACGTGGGTTTTTTTTCAACCTCCGAAAATCTGAAAATTTGAGGTCAATCTCGAAATTTTCGAGTGCTTGACTAAAATCAAAAAGGCGAAATCGGTCGAGCTCGTGGGGGGGGGGGGGTTAAGGAAATGCATTGAAATGCTTTGCAGAAAAAAAATTTGAGCTGATATGGTCCTGAGGTCCTCAGAGTAGGGGTGTGGGTTTATTATAGGGTAAGAGCTAATTAGATATAATAGGGTATTGCTCAAAACGGCAAAACTTTTTTTTTATCACAGATTCACTTTTTTCTGTCAAAGATTTAAAAGGGGGCCTGGGAGGGGGTAGGGGTGTACACATCGAGATGCGAATATTTTGAGCTCTCAAGTTCAATCCCCAGTGGGTGCACACCCTTTTTTATCTTTTTTAAGTCGCAAGTTTGGTGTCAAAATGATTCTCAGGCTCTTAGCTATCCAACAAAATAATCACAGCATGATTTCACAACATCTAGAGCTGATTTCTAGGCCAAGACCTGCCAAATTTACGAAAAATCGTTCGATTTGGGGGGTTCAACTGGTTTGATTGATATTCTCTGACTTTTTTCTACAAGTCATACGTTTCATATACCAAAATGTAACCAAGATTATAGGCTTTCATTTAAGCTATTAAACAGAGAAAGAGTTAGTATAAAGTAAAACTAGGATTTAAAAAAACATTGAATCACGTCCACTTCCATGCCATTCTACCTTGGACTATCCCAGAGCTTTTGGTATTATTTCAGGCGATATAAAACTAAGTACGCATCATTTTGGCTGATTTCCCTTTATTTTGATGGTTATTTGCTTGAAATCGAAAAATTGGGGGCAGTAAGTGACAGTATAACAGTGTTGGAAATAATTGCAATCGATCGCTCGATAATTTTTGGCCCTGTAAGTTAGTGAACTTAATAAATGTACAGCATCCACTGAGAACCGAACCTGAGAGTTCAAAATATTCGCAATATGATTTGTACCCCTACCCCCTTTAAAAATGTCTTTAATCGGGTTCTTGAACTTCAAACTTAGCTGACTAACCGAAAAGATTTTTTATGAGCCATGAAAAATTCCAGTGTAATTGCAGACAAATCTCCTTGAATCCACAAAAATGTTATTCAAAATTTTTGGATAAAATACGTTTTGCCAAATAAAAAAATTATGAAAACGTTTATTTAGCTTGTAAGAGCAAAATTTATAGCTTTGTTTATTGGCAATCACCCAAGCCTACGTTTTATATTTTAAGGAGAGCCACGAAAAAGGTGAAAATAGTTCTCTTGAGCTTGCATACTGCTCTAATTTTCAAAATCACCACGTCGGCTTTAAACACTTCTCAGACCAGACAGCCTAGTCGAGTTGTATGTTGACCGGAATGAATTTTCTTGTCAAATGGTGGAACTATCTCCTACTGTGATATTTTTTGCTATTCTGCTTTCTGTTCCAATACAATTTTACTTGTCGCCAAGATCCTCTTCAGATGCAAAGTATATTTTAGAATTTTTTTCTCACAGTTTTTTACATTAGAGCAGCCGGGTCTGGGCTTCGATTTCGAAATTTCCCTCCGGCTTACCTTGAAAGGGATGAGCTGTCGGCACTTAAAAGTTGCTCCGGTCACCACCTGGTACTACCTGTAGTTTTTCCGCCATTTTTTACCATTTTGATAGTTATTAGTAATAATTATTTTTAAAAACAAAAAATACAGATTCAGGCACTTACGTGGGGCGCTAGGGTGAATCCACCATCCAAAGCCTGAATTTTTTAATTGCTAGGGCATTTTGAAAATTTTGGATAAAGTGTAATAAATAACTTTCTCGGCTAAATACCTCACCACTCGTAAAATTTGTTTCTGGACCCACCTGGATGAATTTACGAACCCAGCTGGGGGTCAAATTTCCAGTAGCTCCTGTCTAGAGATTGTAAACTCAATAAAAATTATCTGTTTCAGATACTATGTCTATCGGTTTGTTGACCAAATCAAACGTGTCTACAACACTTTCATCTCAGAGGCTGAACACTATAGTGCCAGGAGTAGTGAAAACACTGGAAACGGTGAGCTCAGCTCAATAATCGATGAGTTTGGTGATGACACTGTGGATGAGAATGTTCTCAAAGAGGACAAGCCTTCCATCTCAGACCTTTTGGAGGTTGGTCATTTTAGCATTCCCACTGACGATTTACACGAATACTGGCCATATGCAGGATCTGATAAACCTAGAGATCCACGCAATCCAGCAATCAAATATCGGGTGGGTCAGGTGATTCGCCATCGACTCCACAACTACAGAGCTGTTATCATAGGTATGTTAAAATTTTGTAAAAAGGTTGATTGAGCTCTTCTCTTGGGAATAAGTATAAAAAAAAGTGTAGTTCAATAATTTTGATAGATCAATAATGGAGTAGTTGAAATAGACGTATGTTAGTTGTGTGTTCCACAGGATCATTACCGAAAAAATTTTGGAGGATAATATGGAATTTCGAAAGGTGTAGAAGCTGCTGTTATTTCTCCAATTTTCTTAAAAATTAAAAACTGTAGGGTTTTTCGCAGGTGCAATCTCTACTCTTTTGTTTAGTTACAGCCTCATGTACCGTAAAACCCCTATCAATTCCCCAGGAGGATTATTGTAAACAAAAAAATAGCCTTAACTCTGTAATATTCATCAAAAAATGGGGGCTAGGGATTATTAGAGGTTATAAGGTATAAGGCTTTGAGACAATTTTGCAAAAAATCGTTCTTTTTAGCATGGACGAAACAGCCAAAGCTCCAGAATGGTGGGTGAGAAAAGCACACAAGGACAGAAAAGCAAGCTTTTCTTTAGCAATTTTACATTAAAATCATATAAAGCACAAATTTTAGGATCTCCTTGACCTGCCTAACTATACCGTCCTAATTGATACCCGGGACCGTCTACACCCTCAAATGGGCTATGTGGCTGAAGAAAATGTGGTGTTGTCTAGTGGAGGTAATTTTTTTAGCAGCAAAATTTTTTAATTATGTAAAATGGTTGTGTTTCAGCTGTGGTACACCCTCTTGTCAAGCACTATTTTGAGTCCTTTGATGGCAAGTGCTACAAGTCAAGACCATGGCATCAAAAGGTCTATCCCAATGATTGAGTAATGAAACAAATTGAAGTGAAAAGCCGCAATTGAGAGTCTTTTAACTTTAGAGAATGGCTGATTAGAGCTATGATCTAAAGGTTCTGTTTCACAGTTAACTTTTCGTGCTACAGTCAAGTACCGAAAACCCGTGATTTCTTAGAGTTGGATCCATAACTGGATTCAATGTTTTTTTACATAAGAACCTTTTTGGCAAAATTGATCAGTTGATTTACATCCCTAAAAGTAGTAAAAATTCCGGTTTTAAGAATCTTTTTTGTGTAACGATTGCATATGATTGGAAAATTAAATTTAAAAAAGTTTCGGACCCACCTGGGACTCGAACTTGAGGAGGTGGAATCTTATCCGGACTTAACTGTAGAAATCAGTTTTTCTCGTTTCAGAAAAAATTAAAATTTTGAATGTTTCTATAAACAATCTAAAACTATCTTTTTACTCAAAATTTGCGTCGGTAGGATGAAACGGTAGAATCTGCCGTTTTTGCCGCGGATCCGAGTTTTTTATTGCTATTTTTCTTAAAATTTTTGTTATCATTTTCAAAAACTTTTTATGTTTTCTTGTGGTCCTGAGTCTTGAGTTTCTAATAAGCTATCAAACTCCGCTGGGTAGTTTGAGGAATGTAGAGATGAAGAGGTTTTAAATAGATGAAAAATGCCTCTCAAGCTCTTTTCAAAACCTCTCAATCTCTACATCCCTCAAACTACCCAGCAAAGTTTGATCGCCTATTAGAAAGACAAGACTCAGGGCTGCAAGAAAATATAATTTTTTTTGAAAATGATAAAAAAAAAATCGAAGAAAAATTGCAATATAAACTCGGAAATTTGGAAAACCGCGGCGAAAACGGCAGTTTCTGCCGTTTCATCCTACCGCCAAATTTGCAACCGGACATTTTCCATCACTTTCGAATTTTAAGTAACCCACTTTTCGACGACCGGTTGATGTGGTTTTTTCAGGATCAATTGAAATATCTAAAATGAATAAGTCTTGAAAGAAAGGCCGATCCGTCGTCGAAAAGTGAGTAAAATTTCAAAACGCGAGAATTCGAAAATTACCGAAAACGCTCGGCTGTCAAAAAGTCTTTTCATCAAATTTTTTAACTTTTATCAGAAGATCAGTAAAAAAGAGTTCAAATGCTTATGCAAAAATCACCTTTTTCCAAAAAGTATTTTCTAAACCTACCTATACAAATGTTGTGCATCTTTTTTTGTATTATTTTCTGTCACAACACTGGAGAAAAATTTATTTTAAGTGCAATTGATCTGTGGAACAGATTAGATTCTTCTAGATCATAGCCTTGATGCTAATCCTAATATTTCATGTTGTTTCACCAAATCATCTATGTAATTTGATCTAATGTTTATGCATCCCAATGTTTAGAAAGCTAGTCTGTAAAGCCAAATCCCCTTCCCACTTTGTTGTGCCTTGATGCTTGTTACACAATCTATGCTTCAATTTCGTTTGTATTTATTTTGTAGAATCGAGAAGTTAACGGATTTATTTGTAAGGCTATATTGTGGGACTGTTGTTGTAACTTCATTTATATACACACACATGAAAATCGGGTTGTCCTATTCTGTTTTGTACACCAATACTTGGATAAATAAAGCGTAGATTCTGAGAGCTTGCCTACAAAACTCTAATCTTGTCTGGATTTGATTGAAAGATTGGAGTTTTTCTCCGTAATTGAGTAGATGTTTTGCAGATGTTGGTTTTCCTTACGCAATTCCTGAAATTCGAGAATACAGTCAACTCCCTCCAGAGTGGTCCGCTCAAATATTTCGTCCCAACACCTTGGCTCCGACGATTTTTTTACGATTATTTTGAAATCTTATTTTGACAGTCTGGTTTCACGTATTGTAATGATTCCGATTTGGCTAACCCTTGTTTCAAGAAGTCTGCCATTTTGCCATTTAAAAAATAAACTTCTCTGTGTTGAGTCAACAACATTGTTGACCCCCATTTTCAAAAAGGGTCCCTATAGAATTAGGGCAAAGTTTTGAGATTTTTTAAAAATATCTGCAAAACCCGAATCTTTATGTTATTACCAACCATACTGGCAAAACAGAATCGGTAAAAGAATTTTAAAAAATCAAGATTCAGCTGAAAGCGAAACTTAAGGTCGGGTAGTATAGAGAGAGTCGACTGTGAAGTTATTAATATAGTCAAAAAAGTTAATAAAATAAACTAAATACAGAATATTCTCAAAAGTCAATAGAAATTTCATCTCACATAGAGTCTAAAGGTTTTAAGCGGAAGCCTCCGAAAATTGGGCCGATGAAGTGTCGAACACTAGGCAGAAACGAACTTTAATTGTGTCGAACTGAGCCGAGCAAATTTCGAAATTCCTTGGGTCTTGGCCATTCAGATTCTACCCTGGTCTTTAATTTTTAAAATTGCCAACCTCAAGTTCCAGAGTCAGTTTGTGGATTTGATACTCCAAAGATGATATATATTCCTCTTTTTCAAGCAATTTGCCATTTACATTCTCTAAAATTATTTAAAACATTCAAATAATTTTTTCAATAGATGAATAATATACCCTTCAAATTAAGCAGAATTTCTTCCAACTTTTTGAACTCCTGCGCAATTCATTCATCCCTTGCTTAAATCTTCCGAGAATTGAGAAATTTGGATCTATTGAATCAATATAATATAAAAGTAGTAGTATGCCACTTTAGTTTGAGGTGCTAATAATTTATTGATAGAACCAGCGAAATAGCTCTTCGATATACACTCGTCCACCAAAAGCTATGAATAAAAAGTAGACTAAAAACTGAATTTTTATATACTTAATTTTTAAAAATAATTTGAATTTTCTACAACGCTTTCCCATATTTGTTGAATTTAAAATTTTTTGTGAATTTTTTGTTAATATTTTTTCTATTCTTTCATGTAAGTAGTTTTAAGGAATTAAGTGCTACCGGCTCTATCCCACTATCTGTTGCCAAGAATATGGCTTGGTCCCCGCTGTTGTTTTTTCTTGAAAAATACCTTGGTCCCACTGTGGTTTGGAAGGAGATTATGTTAAATATGATCATGTTAACGATAATCTCCTGATAACCGTAATCATAGTGTTGCCATAATCATAATGAGCCAAGGCATTTTACAAGAAAAACAACAGGGGGACCAAGGCATATTTTGGAAACAGATAGAGAGATAGTACCGTGCTACCTATATTCAAAACTTTTACCATTTACACGTACAAATCTCAAACACAAAATCCATGCAACGTTTTCAGACCACCCAAAGGATTTCGAAAATCTGGAAATAACTGTCGGACCCATCGGAGGGTCGAAGTTGAGGGATGTCGGGAAATTTTGAATTGACTATAAAAAGTGTAGTTCACAGATTTCTACAAAATAGCATATCTGCGCAACCACAATCTTGTAGTAATAGCCTGTTTTACCACTTGTTGCACAAGAGACTTGACAGAACTAGACAGTACATGTGTAACTAAATAAAAGATGCTCACACCTGCTTGCTAAACCAATAAACTTTCTGATTTTTTGAAAAAATCAGGAACAGTTTTGGTATTTATCTACCTCGAAGAGGACTACTTCTTTACGCCACAGAAAGACTGCTGTGCCACATATTTAGCTAAATGGAGGTAGGAACTTTTTTTGTCTATCATGGCTTTAAAAGAATTTTTTTTTAAATTTTTATAGCATGTTGAATGTATACTTGCCAAAATTCATTTTTAACGAAATTTGCCTTAAAAAACCAAGGCAACCCCAAAATTTGTTGGAACCCGAAATATAACTTCAGTAACCCATTACAAATCTTTTACGAAGCGTCAAAAATGCTAGAAACAGTAATTATTTTAAAATTTTTGTCTGTTTTCCAAATTTTTTAAAACCATCGTGTAGCCTAAGATTTCAGCTTTTTATCTAGCTATCAAGCTCTACTGAATGATTCAAAAATGTAGAAAATTATGGTTTTGAAAAATTAGAGAAAAATATAAATTACTCCATCCAAAACTCTCAGTCTCTACATTTCTTAAATAATATTCACTCGAGTTTGATAGCTCATTGGAAAGCTAAGATCTTAGGCTGCACGACTGCTGAAAAAAATTTGGTAAAAATGCGAAAATTAAGAAAAGATTCAATTTTAATTAGGGGCATTTTTCAGCAAATATGGGGTTTTTCGGTAATTAGGGGAGCATAATTAAATATTACTCAAAAAATTGAAAGTGCTTTTGCTCCCTATCTTTTTTATTGAATTTGCGGCAAAAAGGTATTGTCTTTCACAAAACCGAAAAGCAATAAAAACAACGTCATTTATTGATGATTTTTGAGCAATAAAGAAAGAATAAGTTAGACCACTTGTAATTTTGCTATGAAGATAAAAAATAGAAGAGCATTTAAAAAGTGCAAAATGCACAAAAGAAAGGTGAAATTTTGAGTTCAGAATGAATAGAGAGAGGGATTATATGAGAGGGAGGAATGGTAAATAGCCCGGTTAGTTGCAGAGCAGCAGCAGGAAATGTTTGAATTAAAATCGCCTATGCAGCGCAACAGTGAATGGTTATTCTTCCGCTCATTGAGCATTCCTGCTTGATTACTAGCTACTAATGCTGCTGCTGCTACTCAACGAATCATCTGGGGAAGCATTTGAGGACTACTGCAAATTAATTAGAGAGGGTGCAGAATTGATTAGATCAGTCAACTATTGATTGAACTTTTTTTATTACTGTATTTCCTCTAATAACTCACCCGGCTGACAAGGACCCCATCGGAGTGTGATTTTGAAGAAACTATCGCGGGAATTTTTTTTATTGCATATTCTTGTAGAGTGTGTATGACTTTCTCGTAAAACTAGGCCAGTGATATTTTTTAGGTTTCAGCCAACAATAACGATTTCTAGCAGAAAATAACCTGAAAATATCAAATTAACAAAGATTATACATTGACCCGACCATTTGTGAACTAAAGATTAATTACAGTTCAATAGAAAACGCCAATACCCGGGAATTCAAAAATGGTGCAGTTTTTATTGGACACCCTGTACAGGGGCCACTTTATTTTGGAATAATACCGAACTTTCTTTGCCAGAATAACCAATAGAATCTAGCAAACATTTTAGTAAACAAAATTGAGTGAGTCCATACAAAAACTTTAAAGACAAGCAAAGCCAAGTCACATAACAGTGTTTCACACTCACATTCTGTTATTTGACTTAATTTTGCTTTTTCTGAACTAGGGAGGCCCAGGAGCAGATATTGAAAATAAATAAAGATAAAAAATATTAACTTTGTTGTATATATAAACTTTATATAAAATCAAAGATTTTTTACTACCAAAATGTTCGCTAGTTTCTAGCGGTCATTTTGAGTACTAAGTGCACACAATTCTAAAATGAAAATTCTGTGAAAAAAGTCATTCAAGAAAAACTCCAAAAAAACCATGACACCAGGATCAAGGGCATTTCATAACTTTGATTTAGGGGTTATACCACTTTTGTGGTAATATCACTGGCCTAGTTTCACTAGGAAGTCATACATGCTCTACAAGAATATGCAATAAAAAAATTCCCGCGACAGGGTCTTCAAAATCACACCCCGATGGGGTCCCTTGTGAGTAATTTTTTGAATGCTCCACAGAGGGGACACGGACAATTCGCCTCCAGGACAATTCGCCTCCAGGACTATTCGCCTCCAGGACAATTCGCCTCCAGGACAATTCGCCTCCGGGCCGATTCGCCTCCGGGACAATTCGCCTCCAGGACAATTCGCCTCCGGGCCGATTCGCCTCCCGGGACAATTCGCCTCCAGTACAATTCGCCTCCAGGACAATTCGCCTCCAGGACAATTCGCCTCCAGGACAATTCGCCTCCGGGCCGATTCGCCTCCCGGGACAATTCGCCTCCAGGACAATTCGCCTCCGGGCCGATTCGCCTCCCGGGACAATTCGCCTCCCGGGACAATTCGCCTCCAATTACATTTTTTATTCCCTGCTCAGTCTGTAAGTTCACTCCACGAACAATAAGCTTATTCTTAGTTTGTATTTTTGCAGTTAAGGTAATGTTGTAGTTGTATTCGAATCATTTTTTTTTAACTTTTCTGTCAATCCATTACCGGATCGCCCTAATTTTCTCATGTTGTTGTCCACAGGTTCATTTAGATGGTCCACTTGGATCATGGAGGTCTCCAGCTAGTCAAAAAAAATTTCAGCCACTAAAGTTACTCAAATTTTAGATAAGTTCATCAAAACAGCTAGTTATATAAAATATCTCAGATTTAAATGGTTTAGATAAACTGACAAACATTTGACGAAATGGACACTCATATGAACCAAGTGGATATCCACGTCGTGTGTTTGGTGTTGCATCTCTTTTTTAAATTGAATTTTATACCACGTATTCACCGGAAACCTGTATAAAATGGACAATTGCTCCCTGTTCATAAGGCATTCTTACCCTGCTCAGATAATAGAGACAACAATTATTTGACTTCAAAATTTATCAGGCTATAACCAACTTAAGCTGCCTTTCTTTTGATCCAAGTGGACGACCACATGGTTTAGTTAGTGCATGGACTATCTAACTAGAACTAAAGTTGGATCATAGAAAAACATTTTAAATTTTAAAAGTTCTTTACATGACGAAAATATTAATATCCGGGGCTAAATTGAACTATACCCCCACATCACTACCTGAGTACAACAAAATCAAGTGGTCGTCAATTTGGTGCAAAATTTTTTTACGTTTTTCATATTCCGAAACATGTTTTCTGGACTAATTTGGGCATGCTGAAGATGGTTCGATAATAGTAAAAGAAGGTTTTATATGGTATTTTTTAGTTATTGGGAAATAATTGAACTTGCCAAAACTAGAAAATAGCTTACAAAACGGCATTTCATTACTATCAAACCATCTTCAGCATTCCCGAGTTAGTCCCGAAAATAGGTTTGGAACCCAAAAAGTTAAAAAAAATTGCTCCAAGTGGACGACCACTTGCTTTAGTCGGTTCAGACTACAAAATTTTTCAAAATGTACGAATTTGAAAAGTGTGGACCATTTTGTGTGTGGACAAATTTGGTATGGATCAGTTTGGTGTGGATCGATTCGCTTAACGCCCGTAAATGAATATACACCTGGAAGAGGGATACCTACCTCTAATTGTGGGGATCGCTTCAGTGAACTCAAATTGTGATATTATCAAATCTGATTAACCACATGATTTTACATTTGATAGCATGGTTGGTTTTCGGTTTAATTTTTTCCCCTGGAGGCGAATTGTCCCTGGAGGCGAATTGTCCCTGGAGGCGAATTGTCCCGGGAGGCGAATTGTCTTGGAGGCGAATTGTCCCTGGAGGCGAATTGTCCCGGGAGGCAAATCGGCCCGGAGGTGAATTGTCCCGGGAGGTGAATTGTCCCGGAGGCGAATTGTCGCGGACCCTCCACAGAGGGGTGAGTTATTAGAGCATAGTGAGTTATTGGAGGAAATACGGTATATTTAGTGTTTTCGCATCACATTTAAAGGGCCATTGCCGTCTCCGACAACGAGAATTTCAAATGTTTGAATTGGCGCGGGACACTTCTCTTTCGTCTCGCACTGTACTCTTTTGACTTGGTTCGAATGACTCAAAAGAGTATAATGAAATACGAAAGAGAACTGTCCCGCGCGAATTCAAACATTTGAAATTCTCGTTGTCGGTGACGGCTATGGTCCTTTAAAGTTATTTATGGTGTAAATATAGAAATGATTCCGCGATAAATATCCATGTGGGAAATTTCCAATTTTTTTGTTTAAAAAAATCATGACATCAAGGCATTTCAAAGAGGTATGCTCGCGCTCGGAACAGTAAAAACCGGGCGGTTTAACATTATACTGAGGTTTAAATGCAGTCAAATAAATAAAATTAACGTAAAATTATTTATTTTGCTGAAAAATATTGTTCATATTGAAAAGACAAAAACCCTAAATCCAATTAAAAGTGATACAAGTGACTATATATGAATGACTATTTGTAACTATCACAATAAAAATGATCACAGTTGTGCAAGAGAACATCAACTATGTATATACAGTCAACAACACCATCCATTTTGACTAATGAGCAGCAGCAGTAACCATCAATCAATGAGTGTAGCTGATGCCGTTCTCTGCAGCCATTTGCCAGTCCACCAAGTGGAGTACATCCCCCAGGCGAGCACTCTCCCCCTCCATTGCACTCATGATCTACAACAAACAACACTCATCATTACTGCAAAAACCACTCAATGGCATCTAGAAGCACAATGACATACCGATAAAGTGCTGGAGAGTGCCATGATTTGAGACATTCGGGCCAGGACTTTTGAATGCAGGTCTTCGTTGTCTGATTCTAGACCTCCTTGCTGGTCAAGCTCCAGTAGTCTTTTGTGAAGGATAAAGTTGTGAAGCATGCTCACAAAGTGAGTATGGTGAGTTCCCATGAGGTGATACTGTTTTGGGAGAGAGGCAGAAGTTCTAAAATGGTCCTTTTGACTGTATAGTTGACTTATGGTATCCAATAACCCCTCAATTTCGGTCTCCTTGGGCCTAAATATTCTTCACCCTACTTTATTTACCACACTTCATTATTTTAATTCGAAAGTTAGAACCTTTGTGTGGGGAAAGATCCAAATTCAGAATTTTTGCAATTTTTACGTGACATGAACAAACAAGTTTAGCAAAGAACTTTAAAAAGGGTGTTTAACCTGATGTTTTTGAGGCTACACTATGATCTAAGACTCATACCATAGTTGTGGAATAGGGCGATGGCGAACAGGATGCAGTTTTCCACTGTATTTGTCTGAAGCTTCTGCATTGGATTGACTAACTTTTTGACGATATCTTCAGCCATATTTCTGCAAAAATATAGAAGTAATTATTTGGTAATATGCAAATGGCACTTCTGGTCAACCTAGTATTAATGCTAGTTTCAGCAAAGAAGGTTCCGTTAGAGTAGACCAGCTGAAAATTGAGATTTATTAGTTGTTTTTTCATTTAAAAAAATAGTGTGCAGATAGTTGAGAGTGACTAAAGACGGTATGATTACAGACCCAGTCAAGTTATCTCCAAAAGCTTTCCTATACTAGCGGGATGTCGAGCGTATTTTTTTTTTGGAATTTTTTGTTTTGGTCCGATTTCGGTAGCCAAAGGACACAGTG
This sequence comes from Ditylenchus dipsaci, assembly GCA_004194705.1. Classification (NCBI taxonomy): domain Eukaryota; kingdom Metazoa; phylum Nematoda; class Chromadorea; order Rhabditida; family Anguinidae; genus Ditylenchus; species Ditylenchus dipsaci. The sequence continues at coordinate 861,554 of SADC01001227.1, read as the reverse complement.
CCAACCTCTTGCCTATTTGCTTGAGCCGTCCAAAAGGCAGTGATCCACCAATGAAAAGTTGAGAACCGATTTGGGCCAGAACTACCTCAAATGACATTAGTAATTGCAGGCAGTTATTAATATTGGTTCACCTGGTCCTCTCTGCTGAATTGACAAAATTCAGCCAGTCCAACAACCAGTCAGAAAACAGAACAAAACTAAAATTTTGAGTTAAATTGGGAATTCAACCAAAGGTCATGTCTACCATCTTTTCCAATCGTCAATGATGTCCTTCAGAGTTGCTGGTTTCTCTCCATTAATAATCAACTGGAAATTGAATAATTAAACCAATTAATCAGCCAAGTCTTTTAGATTACATACTTTTTCACGTTTGGAAATCAAACAGGGATTGTAGAACCTAAATAAAGACTAAAGTGCCTCCGAGGAAAAAATTCCAGCGGAATTTACATAAAAGGTCCGATTTCAATTTTTGTCTGAACGTGTTTTCAGTTACCAGGGTTATTATTTCAACTAGGGCTGCTGAAGTTTTCCGAATTTTCGATATGGCGTATACAGTCGAAACTCGATATAACATACGCTCGATATAACATACGATTTTTCGTTTTTTGGCAAATACTTTTTACCGTAATTCCTCTAATAAGCCGCCCCCCCCTAAATTCAAAAAACGGGTTTCTGGCATTGTGTTTTTGACCTATGTTTTGAAAACCACTGTTAGGCAAGTCACCATCTATTTTGTAGCTCATCTCACTGGCTACAAATTGAGGGGTAACTTGCCGAAGAGGAGTCTTCAAAAAATGGGTCAAAAACACAATGCCAAGAACACGATTTTGAACAGAGGGGGGGCGGCTTATTAGAGGAATTACGGTATTTTTTACTTTTTTTTTTAAATTCTGAGGATACCCACACCCCTCCCCCCCTTAAAATTTTGTGCTTGACATTTCTGTTTTTTAGAATTTTTCGTTCCCGAAAAATTTTTGAGAAAATGCCCGAAACTCGAAATATTCACTTCGGGCATTTTCTCAAATTTTTTTTCGGGAACGAAAAATTCTAAAAGACAGAAATGTCAAGCACAAAATTTTAAGGGGTGTGGGTATCCTCAGAATTTAAAAAAAAAGTAAAAATAAAAAGTATTTGCCAAAAAACGAAAAATCGTATGTTATATCGAGCGTATGTTATATCGAGTTTCGACTGTAGTGGAATATGGCCGACAAATTTCAAAATCGCACGCCATTTTCCCAATTCTAGAAAATAATCCAGAAGATATGTTAATAATAGTGGTCATTTTAATATTCGTAGAACAATTTGTTGAGTATATATTTGGACAAAGATTTTTTTGCACTAATAGTTTTGAAACACCATTGACGAAACTGTGAAAACCTCATTATGCGCTAAACATTCAGGTTTTACAAGTAGTTGTCATTCTTGACAAATAAAAACTAGGTTATTAGCCAAACCCTAGTTTTTCTCATTGGGCTATTTACGATGATCGAAGCCTTGTTTTTTAAAAAATTCCGTTGCTGTGTTTATAAGAATTTAATGCTCGCGACTATATTAGAATTTCCTTTACTGAAATAACACACCCCTCTTTAAGCCATACAACAAGTGAAATCAATCTAACGGAAGGTCAAGTCAAACACATTCAAAAACACGCTTTATTCGATCATCAACAACAATAGCAGACATACAATGAGAATCTCATGAGGTCTTGTTGAGCTTCTTCACTTGGGTCCCAGATAGCAGGAGACATCGGTCTTGGGCTTGCCACCACCACCGCCAGCGTTGCTTGAGGCACCACCGCCGCCACCTGCATTGCTGTTGCTGCTGCCACCACCACCGGAAGAGCCACCCCAAGCATAGTCTTCGCGTGCATAGCCTCCACCGCCGCCGCCGGATGAGCCCTAAATTTGACGAAGATAAGTTAGAAATTACTCAGATCAATAATAAGACTCACAGATTTTCCACCAGGATTGCTGGGAGCACTGTAACCACCGGGAGACATGTAGGCACTTCGATCACCCATTTTGTAGCTTATCGACTGGCCAAGAGAGCGAGAGCTTTGAAGCGACCAACAAGAGCGAGACACAAACGCAGAATGATTATGCTGATTGATTGCCAAGCCTTATATAATTTGTCTGAAGTCAAAAAATGACAATTCCGTTCGAGATCAAAATGTTTTCTAGAACTTCTCATTGAACAACAGAACTAATGTTTGGTTGTCTAGTAAAGCCAATCGGATTTGGACACACCCACTCTAATTTGCACTTGAAAAGGCCGAAATTACGCCGTTTTAGGTCGTAATTCCGAGACAAGTTTGCAACCATGAGGGAAATGGCATAACCTCATCCAATTACAGTTATACCCACAACCCACCCTTTGAAAAATTCTATATTCACTACAGTGGGAGAAGATGCAATGGCAGTTGCGCTCAGGTCCACTAAGTCTTCTTTGGCACATGCGCTCTTGTGGTTCCTTTCCAGATTCAAAGCTTGCCTGAAAGGTTATAGTAACGATTGAATATATCCAGTCGACTATCTCCATACAAGCAGCTAAGGGACTGGATCGAAACTGAACATACGGACATATTGTTTTTCTGAGATGATGGTAAAAGAGCTGCACCCCAAGTTTAATGTGCTACCCTAGCAGTGATAGGTCCGCCCCGCCCGGGGCGCCGCTGGGGCGATAATTTGAAACATTCGGAGCGTGGGGCGGTGCTCTAGCTGTCAGAGCCCTGGGGCGTGGGGCGGTGCCGGGGCAGTGGTCTGGAAATCACTGGGGCGTGTGGCGGTGTTGGGGCGAAAATTGCCTGCTTACCCATCACTGTACCCTAGGGTCATCTTACCGCCGGGTAATTCTATTAGACTTCAAACCATGAAAAATTCAAGTAAAAGACCTTTTAGATCGTTTATAGGTGTCCGAGAGTTTCTTATGGAGAAAGTCTACTGTACAATTAAAAATCCTTACCTACAGAGCTGTTTGTCAGCCCGAATTAGAAGTTTGGTGGCGGATATTTGTAGGTCCAGCCTACCATATTGCTCATGGTCAATAACTTGTTGGATGGTGCTCTCAATGGTCAAATTAACTTGTTGTTGTGGAGATAAAGCAGTGGTCGCTGTCGGGTTGCTCTCTTCATCTGCATCCACGGCTATGTCAGCTGGATCACTAAGGTCCACTTCTATGTTTCCACCATTGCCCCGCGCTTTTTCTCTTTCGCTTTGGACGGCTGAAAATAAATACGTTGATTCCAATCATTAGATTATATACAAAACTAGTGTAACTAAAGCGAAACTAACCTCTCGGATTCATGCCTACCAGAAAACAGGTCTTGAGTCTGCAGGCCCTGAAATCATTAGTTGCTTGAGTAGCTATAATATCTGTGAGCAAAAATATAGTTAACTACCTGCAGACATTCCTGTGCTCTTTCTGAATGGGACAAGCACCTTCGAATCGACAGCAATATTGCCTGTTGTGCCACACAGATCGGCGGAAGAAGCCTGAAGGACAATGCATAAATATCTCCAAAAAACCATCTAAATTACCTTTGCAGCCATTGCATGTATTCACACCTAAAAATTCAAAAACCATAATCACAAAAATGTTCAACTATTCAATATGCATACCATAGTGTTTTCCAAAGCCTAGAATTTAAAAAATATTGCTTTGAAATTTACTACAGTCGACTCTTCCGGCAACGTACACTTTAAAGGGGAAGGAAACTTTATACACGTATACGCATCGTCCTAAGTCACAGGTTCGACTACCACTGGGTGCAAACTTTATTTTTTTTTATACGCTTTAATTAACAAGTTTGGTGTCAAAATGACCCTGAAACTCTTGGCCATCCAATAAGAACATCAGTGCAGGCTCTGACACCTACTGAAGCTTGTATCTAAAGTAAAATAGACTAAACTTCCGAAAATCGATTGTTTTTTGGTTTTTCCTTTGACTGGGCTGGTTGACATTTTCTGACTTTTTCTTACAAGTCATAGATTTCATATACTGAAATGTAGCCAAGATTCTGGGCTTTCATTTAAGCTATCATATAGAAAAAAAAAGTAATATTTAGTTAGAGCTAGAATACACAGGGCTGTCATTTCCATGAAATCCCAAAATTTGGGCATTTGCTGACAGTAAAGCAGTGCTAAAAATAATTTCGATCGGTTCTTCGATAGTTTTTGGCCCTAGATGTCAGTAGGCTTGATAAAGAAATAAATAGAGTGTGCACCTAGTGAGATTTGAACCCTCGACCCAAGGCAATGCGTATATAAAGTTTCCTCCCCTTTAAAATTCGTTCCCGCCTGAGGTTCGACACTTTTTTTACCTCAATTTTTGAGGTTTTTTTTTTTGAATCGTCAGTCTAGTCGGAAATATCGCAAGGATTCCGATTTTGCCCATAGTTTTGCAAAAGACAGTATTGAGTTCCAATTCTGATTATTTTGCAAAAACGATCTGCAAAATCGGAATCCTTGCGATTTTTGCGGCCAGACTGACGAATCAGGTTCGAATCAGGACTCAAAATTTTAGGTAAGAATAAGTGTTAGACCCTAGGAAAGAACGAACTTTTAGGGTGTACATTGCCGGAAGACTCGACTGTAATTCGATTTAGCCTACTTTGTCTCCACAAACTGCACAAGAAACACTAGTATTGGAGGAACGGGAAGGTATTTTGTTGGATGACAGAAGCAGGTCCATTGTATCTGAGGCTGAGAAAAAGTTAGCCGACTGCATGGCCATGCCTGCAGCGCTCAAGGAAGCTGCTGATACTTAATTTGATAAATAAATTTATTGACCTTTGTTCAAAGCTATTATTTTGAATTTTTTTGTGACAGCATTTATTTTGCTGAAGTATTCTAAAATGGCCTTAGTATCCAGATTCATATGCAAATTTAAAATGAGTTCACTGAGATGTTAGTCCAAGTCCGAACAACCCACCAATATTGTGCCGAAATTCAGCCGGAATCAAAGCATCATCTGCAACAATAGTTTGTGGAGAATTTGCAGTGGGCAAGCTTGTAAAGTCACTAGTTGAATCTAGTGTTATTGCCAAATGTTGCTGTTGTTGTTGAAAAAAAGTATGGTGTAGAAGTTCAAGGTGAGGAATAAATGAGTCGGAATCCATGAAAAATATCTTAAAATAGTCTCCGAAAAGCAATGTAATTTTGAAAAAATAAAAAATGATATCCTAAAACAAAAAATAATACTGAATTTTGGTCCATATTTGCGTGCAACACCTAGAGCCCCGAAAGATCTACTCAACTGTAGCTATAATTGTTTGCTAGTCACGCATATTTACTTTTATTTGTAACTTAAAATACTAAAATTAGTCCGCAAACTTTAACTACATTTTGTTACGGAAATTTCTGAATTTAATTCAATGCAATAAGGGAAATAACAAACAAATGGTATATAGAAAATAAGACTGATGGAATATACAATTTCACTTTTAATCAATAGTAATCCACATAGCTAGCCGAATCAATACAGAGAGACATGAAAAGAGACGCGAATTTGGGCATAGTGCTGTGTTTCATAAGACTAGTCAAAATTGCAGCATTATTTCATATTTTTTTTTTTCAAAATTTTTTTGACCTATATTTCACCGCTGGTTCCTACCCAGATTCTACACCAAAATGTAGCTGAGACTCTTAACTACATTTTGGTGTATATAGTGTGCCTTGCTACGAAATCTTTGAATTTTTTCAAAAAATTTGCCCAGGTTCTCTGTTATTTTGTGAAATCAGCTTGATCCCCTATGTATTTTTTTTGTTATTTTTTTTACGTGAATTTTTTTTGAGTACTAAGCCTATTTTACAAAACAAAAAGGGAGATAAAAACAAGGCAAAAGCATTGGTGAATCATAAATCTTGCGATTTTTCTGACTAGACCGAAAATTTGGAAATAAACCAAATATGGCACGAGTCTGGATTTAGGCAATAATTTGTACAAAGCTTTTTGGGGGGCAAAAATACTTTTGTTGGTCAAAAATTAGCTGTGTCAAAAATATGTTTTTTTTGGTCAAATCGACTTCTTTTTGGGGCAAACAGAGTCTTATGTTATCCCAAAAAAGAAGTCGATTTGACCAAAAAAAGAGTCTTTTGACCCAGCTAATCTCTGACTAAAAAAAGTCTTTTAACCCCGAAAAAAGCCTTGTCCAAATAATTTCAATAAAAAGATCAATTTTGCTTACAAACTGACTAACTAAAATTTGGCAAATTCAATTGACTGCTCTTTTCGTCATCAAAAAAAGTGACGAAAAGTGCAAAGGAAAACAATAAACACAGATCAATTTATAGTAGGCGGTAACAGAATAGAAACTACAAACAGACTGGGAAATTGATTTCTTCAGTTATTGCATTGTTTCAGTCCAGTGCTAACCATTCTGGCAGGAAATATTGCTCGACTTTGACCATTTGAGCCAACTCAGAGTTGGTCTAGGCCATCCGGCATATCTCACAGTTTTACCAGCATTTAAGTAGGCAGTCCACCAGGAGAATGTGCCTGTGGATATAATTGTGTGGTTGCATTGCACCAAAGTGGCCAGATCTATTTCCCTGTGCTTGCTTCTTAGGTAGAACACTTCACCTAAAAATACTACTTTTTGTGGGAATGTTAGCTAATCCTGCTATCAATTGACCACATGGTTGGCGCACCAAGTTGCATGCATCTTTTTTTTCCGTCTAAATTTTTAGTGCCAAATTTCAAGGCAACCGAACTGGTTACTTCAAGAATTTGGCGGCCCGTGCTTACGGCCTCTGCTGGGAATTCAAAAAATGGAGTCCCAAATTGAGCTTGTAGAAACTAGAAAAGTAGTACCAGGAACAAACTAAAAGGAAAAACATTCTTGATGTTTAGGCCAGGGTTTTATCGATAAATATTACTTGTACGACTTGCGCACTATAACTGTAGGAAAGTGAAACTGTCAAAAATTGAGCATGTAGCTAGATGGAATCAAACCCGAACAGTAGTGAAGTCAAGTCTTACAAATTTAGTGTAAATTACCCTTTGTTTTGCTGACTATATTCCTTCTAGCCCAGTTGATATCATCACTGGATACTACAAAAATAAGTTTTTGATCCGGAAACAGAGTTTTGTAGTAATTCATTGCTTTGGTGTAATAATCTATAGGTGCAGTAGTATGTCCATGTCTTAAATTCCGAGAATTGAGGGTAATATCCACACCGTGTCTAGCATGGATTCCAATGAAGGTGTAGGTGTCGCCTGAATGATTGGTAGCTGATGTTCAACACAACTAGGGCTTAGATTTGCAAAAAGATTTGCCCAAAGGCTGAAAAACTTACTGAAATCACCAGGCAAATTTATGGCCACATCATTTTCTTCTTCAACCAAGACACCATTCTCTTTAGTTTGGTGAGGTTTTGATTCAACGTCAATTTGGATCCTTTCCAACCTGGCTTCCTCCAGGTTCTGTTGAGCTGCTTCTACCAATGCAGGCAGCAAAGTAAATTGGTCGTTAATAAGTTGTTGCTGAAATGCAACAAAATATGTGAAAAATTGAAAATAATATTCGTGTTACATTTTGCGAATGGAAGTAGTGGTAGGATTGGAAATAACCTATAATTTTTAAAGGCTGAAATTGAATTTCCCCCCTCTAATTACTGAAATTCCCCCTCTAATTTTATATTTCAATTTATATCCGCATTTTCATTGTAACTTTTTAAAGGGTTTTGCATTGACTTGTAGCCCTGGATCTTGGCTTTATAATAAGCTATAAAACTATGTTGAATAGTTTGATGAACGTAGGAATCTAACGGTACTGAAAAAAATGATGTTTTTCCAAAATTCTTAGATTCCTGTGTTTCTGAAATAATTCAGTGGAGTTTTATAGCTTATTAGAAAGCCAAGATCCAGGGCTACAAGCGTATGTAAAACCTTTGAAAAAGTTACAATGAAAATGGCGATAAAAATTGAAATATAAAATTAGAGGGGAATTTCAGTAATTAGAGGGGCAAATTTAGACTTTTGAGAGTGCATTTCATTTAAATAGGTTAGATGAGCAAAATTTCGTATGGCTTTGCACTTCCAAATATGAATGCAGAATTTACTAGAATGTACCTAATTGAAACGCAGAAAATAAGAGCCACGCATAATATTACGAAGAGCCCGTAATTCCCAACAAACCTGATATAAACTCCAAGTTTTGTTGAGGATCTTCGAATAAAGTCAAATTTACATGCTCGCAGCACTGCTAAAATATTAAAAAAATATATAAAATACCATAACACCGTATTTACTCTAATTTAAGCCCCCTCTAATTTTAAGCCCCCTCTAATTTAAGCCACCCCCCCCCTTTTTTTTGCTAATTTTATTTTTTTTCATTGCTAAGCCTAAGCCTAAATTTATACATTACTCATATTTAGGAAGAAAATCAGCTTGGGGTACCAAGACATTTTTTTTACCATTTTATAGCAAAAATGGTCAAAAATTTTCACCTTCAAATTTTCAGCTTCAAATGGTATTACGTGGAAGGCGAATTAGGTGAATAACCATTCACACAGCATTTTTATTTCATCTAACAGAACATAACACTCACAAAATTCGGGCCAACAATAATATATAGCCAAAGCGGTGACAAAAATTAAAAGTTTAAAATTATAATGTTTCTCATAACGATAAATTTTTGATTTGTGTTTCTGAAATTATTTTTATTTCAGTCATTGTATTTTCATTTCCGGACTGAAAGGTCTTTGTTTGTTGACTTTTGTTGGGATAAATGGGGTCAAATGATTTAAGCCCCGCCCTATAATTTAAGCCCCCTCCCAAAGAGGGGGGTTGAAAAATTTTAACCCCGGGCTTAAATTAGAGTAAATACGGTATGTAAAAAATGTGGGTCTTGGCCGGGCCGGCTATCTACCTAACCCCATTTTAATCTACCCTGATCTCTTTTAGTCGACCTCTATGCAAATACAATGTTTTGTGGAGTGAAGAAGGGGCCATAAACAATGTGCGATCCAGCCCTCCAAACGCTTTTCTCAACAAACAATTGGAGGGTAACACGACTAGTGCATTGTATTTGTAAGCTAACACCCTCAGAGCAGCATATTGGAACATAAGGTTGCCTAGGCCTGGACTGTAGCTGAAGTTGCCAAATATATAAAGTTGGCTTGGCTCCAATTCCTGGAGATTGGAGTAAATTTTGGCTGGTGAGATGCGCCATGGCTGGTCAAACTGCAGGGATTCATCCCTAGAATGTAGTGGCATAGTAATGATTTTGGAGCAGACTATATTTTTTAAGACTTTTTAAGTTTTTTTACAGTCGTCTCTCGCTATAAGAACACCCCTTCAAGTTCGATTCGAAATTTTGAAAATATATTGCTTAATTTTTTTTTCTTCAGTCCGGCTCCGAAAGTCTGGGTTCAGATTGGTTGATTGTTTTGGTAAAAAAGTTTCGCTGTTAAGACCCGCCGCTCTCGACATAAACACACCCGTTTTAAGAAAATTAGGTGTGTTTGTATTGAGAGCCGCGAGTCCTAATGGAATTTTTTGGTTTTTAAAGTGTCAGACCCAGCTGGGATTCGAACTTGAAAAGTATCCATTTATAGACTCAACTGTATAGTTGGTAGGGTCACATTTCATTTCGCGACATTTCATTTCGCAGCTTTTATTGGGTCTTAATGGTATATTTTTAAAAACTATTTTAGCCAGAATTGTTTTTAACTCTTTTAAACCATTTTCCTTCAACTTCTATGTTTATTTTATGGAAAAATGACTAAAATGCAAGTTTTCCTAATTTTTGGAATTTAGTGATTTTTTCAAGAAATTGATTTTTTTCCGAAAAGCCATATCTCAACATTGAGATATTCGAAAAACATTTTGTAACATAGGTTTTGTAGCTCTTGAGCTGCGCTACAATATGATGCTAAGAATTTATCGTAACCTTTGAAATTTTATTTAAATTTCTGTCAGTTAAAGTAACGAGTACGTATTCAAATACGTATTTGTTACTTTAACTGATAAAAATTTAAATGAGATTTCAAAGGTTACGATTAATTCTTAGCATCATATTGTAGCGCAGCTCAAGAGCTGCAAAACCTGTGTTACAAAAGGTTTTTAAAGATCCCAATGTTGAGATATGGTTTTTCGGAAAAAATCAATTTCTTGAAAAAATCACTAAATTCCAAAAAATTAGAAAAACTTGCATTTTAGTCATTTTTCCATAAAATAGACATAGAAGTTGAAAGAAATGGTTTAAAAGAGTTAAAAACAATTCTGGCTAAAATAGTTTTTAAAAATATACCATTAAGACCCAATAAAAGCTGCGAAATGAAATGTAGCGAAATGAAATGTGACCCTACCGTATAGTTCTATAATAGTGATTTTTGTGAATACCGTATTTACTCTAAATGTAGTCCTCTCCCCCCCCCCCCACTCAGTAGGAAGGTTGAAAAATAGTAGTCCCTTGAAAATTGGCATATTTGGGCCGATTTTGCCCCTCTAATAGTAAAACCAACCCCCCCCCTCCAAAGAGGGTGGTTGAAAATTAGTAGCATCGGGGCTACTATTAGAATAAATACGGTTATTTGCTGAAGTCGGCTATTCCACATATCAAACCTTCTAGTGTTTAGTGATTAGTGCCCTTTTAAATACAATTTATTCTTTTCACCGATGTTTCTACTTTTTGCAAGTTAACGTTTTAGAGAAAGTCACTCTAAAAAAAAGTCCGAAAAAGCAAATTAATTTGAAAAATTGTTTTACACAACCGTGTTTGACACTCATATCATATCGATTATGCTGGAAAAATGTTTTCGACGAGATTTTTTCGCATTCAGTTTTTGAATAAGTGCCAAACTAAACCCTTGATTTTATGATTTTTCAAATTTTGAAAAAAATATAATTCAAGTCAAAATTTTAAAACATGTGAAAAGTGTTTTTTGTAATGCAAACCTCCTCGAGGAAAAACCCTTATTTGTGTGATTAGAGAATCATAATATTTAGTGGTCTTCCTATGCAAGCCAATTGAAAGAATCTGTTTTTTACTGTTCAAGAAATACAATAGAGGTATCAAAGTAAAAGCAAGTAGAAGAAAGAGTAAAAAGGCAATAGATCGTTTTTTATTTCCACAAAGGCGACTAAAACTTGGCAAACAACAAGAATAAAATAGACCTGTAGAAACAACAACTGTAAGATTATGTCTTGCTTTTGTCATAGTTATCAACACACTCAACTAAATATCTCCAAGTTCACTTACAAATGACCTTGAAAGCAATGGGGGTTGCACAATCAAACACATAAATAAAACAAGCATTTTTTTATGTATATGACAAAAGGTCATTTACCACCACCTTTTTATAGTTGGAAGTTTCGATAAAAGTACTTACAGTGACCTCGATACAAGGACCCCCTTCAAATTCGACCTACGACACTTTTTTACTCTGCTTTTTTAACAGCTGTGTTAGTTGAAAATTAAAAAAAAGACTCTGATTTAAAACTTAAAATTTTTGTCACCTTCCTTCTCTTTTTTCAAAATAGTAATCTTTGTTGCGGTTTTGCTTTTTTTTAAATTTTGCGTGTCTGAAAAGCAATAGGACTCCTATCAAATTCAGGGATCAAACTATATTAAATAGCAAAAGTCTATGAGTTGATTATTTCTTGAGTTAATTAATTGAGGGGTCGTTGTAGTAGGGTTGGACTCTATTTTTGTTTTCAAATCGTGTTTCAACCAAAATTTCATATTAAAGAAATTGTCAGCTACTTAAAAAAGTTACACTGCAACTGAGATACCATTAATTTTTTTTCATTATGATGGTACATCAAATTTTGATCCAACGAGACATTTTGACTGCTAAGTTCTGAGAAAAAAATTCATAGCAAAGGTTTTGTACTTTTATAAACAAGAATTTACAAAATTTGGCAAAATTCAATCAAGTGAACTAGGTAAAAGCCAGATGCATGTGATTGGGGATCTTATTGACCTGTTGAGTCTGCTGACCCTTCTGGTTTGTTGGAATACCTCTTCTTGTTTTTGTTCTTATTGTATTTGGAAGGTTTTCTGGCATCTCCATTGTTTTGATCGACCTTGTCGGCATCATGCTAAAATAGGGTAACTATATAAATTGTGTTATTCTTGCTATAACATTCGGAAAATTTTTGGTATACAACCAACCCTCCACCCAAACTTGGTGTACACACCTTAGTTGGCTCTGGTCTTCCAATCTGATTTTTTTTTTGATTTTTTGAAACAACCGAAAAATTCAAAAAAAATCAGCTTGGGGGACCAAGGCGAAGTTTACTGTGTAAAAAGAACTTTAGCCAAACATTCCAAATGCACGCACCTGTGTTTGCCCATCTCCTCGCTTGACCTCAGGGGTTTGTCTCCAGTCTGAATTAGTGGGAGCACTAACTGGTTTCCTCTGATTGCCTTGACGTCTATTGTTTTGAAAACTCTGAAAATTAATTCAGTTAAAACCAGCTTTGGTACAGCAAATCAGCCTACCCTTTGAGGATTAGTGCCCACTACAAGGTTGTTCACATTACTAAAGATCTGACGAGCATTGGTGCCATTAGTACTGGCAGGTGGTTGGTTCTCGAGTCCACTGCTGTTTTCTTGGACTGCATCGAAAGAAGAGCCGAAGAACTCCTTGTAGAGATGGCTGAAAAAGGCCAGTATCTCCTTCCTCACATTCTTCACACAAATTGGTAGGGAGCAGAGTCGGCGGTCCAGGAAGTTGATGTTGAATATCAGCTTCTGTAGGTCGGACAGCTGAATTGAAAGTGAAGTTAGCTATGCACTACCTTTCTAAATACAATTCAATGGTTTTTTACTGAAATTAGCCAAGGATGAGGAGTGCTAGTATTTTGTAGTCAGCCACCATAAACATAAGCTGTGAGCAAGACTTTCATTTTTTGCTAAGCTCCTAGTTTTTTTAACATATCTCTCTTGCTGAGTTCAGTCGAAAAAAGTGTATAATGACTATGAAAAAATCTTCAAATCTGCTAATTTCTCAAATAATTATTGTAAAATCCCTAATCATCAACCAACTTCCTCCTCCTCGATTCAAAATTGTGTTCTTGGCACTATACCGTAATTCCTATAATAAGCCGCCCCCCCCTAAATTCAAAAAACGGGTTTCTGGCATTGTGTTTTTGACCTATGTTTTGAAAACCACTGTTAGGCAAGTCAGCATCTATTTTGTAGCTCATCTCACTGGCTACAAATTGAGGGGTAACTTGCCGAAGAGGAGTCTTCAAAAATGGGTCAAAAACACAATGCCAAGAACACGATTTTGAACCAGAGGGGGGGGGGCGGCTTATTAGAGGAATTACGGTATTTTAAACAAGTTTTTGCAGACTGCCCCAAGCAAGTTGCTACCCAATTTGTAGCTACTGAAATGAGCTACAAGATGAGCACCGCATTTCCTCTAATAGGCCGCCCAGGCGGCTTGTTTTTCAAACCCTTAAAAGTCTCAAAATTTCAAGGTCAATTTCGAGATTTTCGGGTGCTCAACCAAAATCGAGAAAATGCAATCGGTGGAACTCGCCGAGATATATAGGCCCCTAAAATTGAGGGGGCGGCCTACCAGAAGATGATACGGTAGTTACTTGCCTGGAAGAATTGTTCAAAAAGTAAGTCAAAATCAAAAAGCCACAAATACTTTTTGAATGGGGAGGGGCTAGACTAAGCTTCATACGATAAGATTCAATTGTGAGAAAAATAACTCAATTTTGTCAAATTAACTGACCACTTGGATGACCTGCTCTTCAGCTGCACTCCCTTCTATATCCCTTAAATAATCCATATAGTTAATCACTGTTAAATATACCGGGTGGTCCAAGATTTTCGGACACTTTCAAAGCGCCATAACTTTTTTCTGGGATCGAATTTCGAAATTCTGTGAACGCAGATCGACTCAGACTTGGTCCCCCTGTGGTTTTGGTCTTACTCATCCAGAGGCCATCTACAGACCAAAACCACAGGGGGGACCAAGTGAAAATCGTGATTTTGACATTATATACCAAGCAAAACGGCATAAAATTCTGATTCGATCTGCGTTTACAGAATTTCGAAATTCGATCCCAGAAAAAAGTTATTGCGCTTTGAAAGTGTCCAAAAATCTTGGACAACCCGGTACTTTCAAAACTCACAAGCTGAACACAAGTTTCCTGTCCTTCAACAAAGCCAGATCGTTACTCAGCCAGTGGAGTGTGTTTTCACAGAAAGACTGCAGGATGACGGATGCTTCTTCTCCAAACCTGTTCTCACTCAATTTGTCATCTCCTTCCAAGTTATTTATGATGTATAACTTCACAGCTTTGAAAAAAATCTCAATGATTCTTAGTTGTTTGGCACCTGAAATCACCATAATTCTGTATAGTATTGGGCATGTAGGCCTGCATTTTTTTATTATTTTTTTTTGAAAACAGAGAATTTATATAAAAATTTGTCCCCTTTTATTTAAAATAACCTTTATTTATAATAGTTTCATTTATAATAACTAGGGTGGTACGGTTACGGTTTATTTTTGGATCCGGTTTATTTTTTCTCAGACATTTTTATCAAAGATTTGACAGAAATTTTTACATTTTGCGAACCCCTAATACTAAAATTTCTTCTTCTTCAAAATAGGATATTAAACGTACAAAAAAATAAACAATAGTTGCACTAAAACCCCAGTTAACCAAAAGAAATCGGTAAAAAACCCGACCGGTTTGTTTTAACCGGTTTTTTCCTGATTTCTTTCGGTTAAGCGGGTTTTTAGATCAATTATTGTTTATTTTTTTGTACGTTTAATATCCTATTTTGAAGAAGAAGAAATTTTAGTATCAGTGGTCCGTAAAATGTAAAAATTTCTGTCAAATCTTTGATAAAAATGTCTGAGAAAAAATAAACCGGATCCAAAAATAAACCGTAACCGTACCACCCTAATAATAGGGGATCGGACATTTTTCCGCCAAAATTGCTCGGCGGTCATTTTTTGGCTGTACTTTTTTTTCTTGATCGAGAAAAAATATTCTGTTAGTACGGTTTTGTAGCTAAGATTCAGGGCTTCAAAATGAGCTATTAACAATCAATGTCTGATTGCAAAATTTTGGATAAAAATCTCCAATCTGACACTGAAAGGAAGTCGGACATTTTTCCGTCGAAATTGGAGACTCAGTGTCAGACTGGGCATTTTTATCCAAAATTTTGCAATTGAACATTGATTGTCGACAGCTCATTTTGAAGCCCTGGATCTGATATACAAAACGGTACTAACAGAATTCGTTTTTTCAATCACGAAAAAAAATTACAGCCAATAAATGACCACGGAAAAATTTCGACGGAAAAATGTCCAACGGAAAAATGTCCTAAACCCTAATAATAACCTGTTGAGCGCTAGTGGAGGATAGATTTCTACTGGGGGACCAAAAAATATCTTTGAAAAAAAATCAAAAGAGTGACCAAGGCAAAAATGGTAGCAGATTCTCCACTAGTGCCACCTGTCAGGGCTGTAAAAACATCCGGAAGATACATCCGGATGTGGATGTGTACATCCGAAACATCCACATCCGGATGTGGATGTGTACATCCGAAACATCCACATCCGGATGTGGATGTGTACATCCGAACATCCACATCCGGCGGATGTGGATGTTGCATGGCAAAAATTTTGGGTCGGATGTCGGATGTGGATGTCAAATTTTTTTTGGCCGGATGTGGATGAAATTTTTAGGTCGGATGTCAGCGGATGTCCGGATGTTTTTCGGATGTTTTCATGGCGGATGTTCGGATGTTTTTCGGATGTTTTCATGGTGAATGTCAATATGCTTTTGCGGATGTTTTTGGCTTGTGGCCAAAATATACTTGTTTCCTTGTTCTAACTCCTTTTCTTTGTTGTTCCGAAAAAACCGTACCCTAAAATCCGCAAAATTGGATAAGCTAATATCCCGCAAAACTCAGAAAGAGTTTCTTTCCTTCTTTCCGTCTCATCGTTGGTCCCATTCTTCCGATTCCCAAATCTACAATTTCCAAAAGTCCATTCCCTCCCGAACAATTCTTAACCGAAACTATACTTTTTCTTCAGTCAAGCTAGTCGCCATGAGCCGCGAAGTGCAAATAACATCCCGAGAAGAGGAAGTCGAAGAGCAAGCAGTGCCCAACAACAACAAACGGAAGGTGCTAGGAAATACGCCGACAACTTTGAGCAAAAGACCGAGGAAGAGCGAGGGATCAAGTGAGTAGATTATTTATTCTTTATTTGATGATTTAGAAATCTCTCTCGGTTTTTAGAAGGATGTGCCAAATATATTGTCAATGGCCGATGCACTTACGAGGATAAGATTATAAGAAGATCGAGGATAAGAAGATCATTCTTGTTGTTGCTTTCAAAGGAAAGGCAGCCTTTCCATTTTCCTGTCTAGATTTTATTTACTGGTGATTCATCTCTGCTGTAGAGCTTTTCTGTGCTTTTCCTACAATATTTCTCTTTTCTCTGACTATTGATTGCTGATCGACAATGCCTAATTCTGCTGTTTCAACTTTTTCATTTAATACCGAAGATTTGGAGAAATCAATCCTGGATCTGACTACATTTTCTAAAAATGAATACATCCCTTATCACCAAGCTAGAGATGCTGCTCGTGATGTTCTTCTCGTCCTCCATAAATTACTTAGCCAAAATAAGCAGTTGCAAGAAGAGCTGGAAATAATGATATGGACTCCAATGAAAGTATCAAAGAAGGTCAAGACGATATTTTGGAAAATGGCAAGGACACTCTCATCAACTCAACAACAATTTCCAAAATCATCACTGACACTATTGTTGCCCATAGAGACATGCAAGAGAAAAGCTGCACTGCTATTATTGAACGCATGCCAGAGATGGAGAATGAGGACAAAACTACCAAGAATGACACTGAACTTGTGAGAGCCATTGCGACTGAGATTGGAGTGGCTGGTGACCTTCGCCTATGGAAACTGAGACGACATGGCCATAAAAAGAATGGGAGACCCAGAATCATCAAGGTTCACTTTACCAGCAAAGAATCTCGTGACACTTTTCTCTACTCATTCCGTAAGTTTCTCCCTAACTTTGCTAATGCCCCAGCAAACCTCCTTGTGAGGCGTGACATGACTGAAATTGAGCTAGCCAAACTCCATGCACTTAGAAAAGAAACCTTTGAAAATAACAAAAAATGTGGTCTCTTGAAGTTTTATGTATCTGATCTAACTGTAAAAGAAATCCATAATCCTCGCAAATTTTTGGTAGTAGTCTAAATATTGTCATCAAAAATTTTTATTAGCCAAATTTACCCATATTGTAAAATTTATCTGATCAAAGTTGAATTTTATTCTTATGCTGTCACTTTATTGAAAATTTCGTTGTAATTTTGCAAGAATCAAAACATCTAACTGATTAATGTGTAAGTGTAGCAGCCTATAAGGAGTGTGACTTACATTTGCTTAACTTTGTACTTGTTTTAGTTGCGTGATTGTATTTAATACATTTGCGTATGAAATAAATAAAAAAATAAGAAGGGAGTCAAGTGTGGCGAAGAGTGTGCCATTATCACAAACGCAGCTCGTCACTTTTCTAGGAGACACTCAAAATGGATGGAGGAAGAGGCGACGAAGAAGGCAAAGACGCAGCTGAATAACCCTCTCAAATTCCCCGTCGTCGAAACGAAGAGTCGTCCGCTGAGGATCCTCACTCAATTAGTCGCAACCTCTACTATGCCGGTGAATTTTATGAAGAACGATCTCTTCAAGGTGAGTCATTGTTATTTGCCAGCGATTTTTATATGCCAACCATTTTTAGAAGCTTCTGTCCCTCATTCCCAACTTCACCGTGCCATCACGCTACCAGCTGAACAAGTTGATGAAGGAGGAGCTGGATGAAATGCTGAAGGTGCTCATTCAACTCATCAAGAACTCGCCAGGGCTATCCATCTCTGCTGACATAGGAACAACAAGGAACAATCGTCTCTCTTTCCTCCTTTTGATGGTGCACGTCTTCGATATCAAAGCGGGCCGCCCTCTGACCTACGCGCTGGACATCATGCATCTACGAGAGCGTCACACCGGAGAGTATATTGCAAGGGTAAGTTTATCATCCTTCTTTTCCTCTAACATTTTATCCTTTCACGGTTGTCTATCAACTCCGGTGGTGTCAAGGGCTGCTCGTTGGAGGATTTGCTTCGAAGGAAAGTGCTGCTAGGGTTCAATTTGGGTCTGATGAATGTTTAATTTGGTTCACTTTAGTGTCTTGGTTTCACGTCAAAATAAATATTTGCCATTGTTATGCCCATGCGTAGTGATTGCATCTTTTTTATGTCTCTTGTCTAAATAGGCTATTGTACCCATACTATTAATTAAAAGTGAATATAAGTAATTTTTTGACATCCACATCCAGCCGGAGGTGGATGTAAACATCCAGATATCACTTGGAAATTCGGATGTCAAAATTTCGATATCCGGATGTCATTTGGATGTAAGGATGTCAAAAAAATTTGACATCCGGATGGATGGGGATGTGGATGTCAAAAAATTTTAGGCCGGATGTCGGATGTGGATGTTGCATGTCGAAAATTTTTGGGTCGGATGTCGGATGTGGATGTTTTTGGCCGGATGTGGATGTAGGATGTCAAAAATAAAAAATTTACAGCCCTGCCACCTGTTGATCTAATTTTAACTAGTTTTTTATAAAAACATATAAAACTAATTTTTTGTTGTAAAAATTGTTAAAAAATAGCTTCAGAGTAGCTCCCCAAATACTACTTGAGAGGCCAGGACAAACTGACTCAAAGATGGGTTTTACTTGAGTGGGGTGTGTTTTTCAAATTTATCCTTCAATCATATCCGGAAAAGGTGCATACCTGCTTGCTGCACACCACCGAGTGTGCTGAACTGGGTGGCAGGTCCAGCCAAAAGATCCAGAAGACCTCCAACCACCGGCATTAACTTCTGGACACTTTTGGTGGAAGTGTCGGTTCTGACTGAGCACAGTAAAGCATCTGCCAATACCACACGGTCAATATTGGCTGGTGGGTGTTCAAAGCCTACAATAACAAAATCAATTATACCAGGTAGTCAAGCAATACCGAATAACTCACCACATTTTATAAGCTCCAGAGCACAGTCAGCCGAGACCATAGCCAGCTCAAATATAGACTTGGTGAAATCTTCCACTTCTGAGCACTCTACCGGACGTAAGATTGTCTGGAAGTTTTGTTTGGCAGCATCGGAGAGGGCATTGTAGAGCACTGAGGGAATCTAAACGGCAATTATAGAATATAGAAATAAGTGGTAGTGACCAACCTCTGGCTTATAGTTGACTAACACATCGCACATGCTGTGGCAGATGAAGTATCTGGAAAGTAAATAGCTTTCGTATTAGTTTAGGTGTGTGTTGTAGCTTACTTTTGGCACCAATCGAAAATGTTGAGTTTGTGAAGCACAAAGGCACAGTGCTGGATTTGGACTTGATCGGCTGTAAATAAAAGAATTTGCGATATTGTTGACTTTCTCCATAATAGACCCCCTCCAAAGCGATCCTTTTTCCATAGTCGACGATTAGGTCCGGTACCCGAAGTGCCCACTATGGAGAGTGTCAACTGTATTTGTAAAATTTTCGGCACAAAATCGAGCTTTCAATCACCTAAGCGTTGAACCAGACATGTGTGCGGAGCGCATAGAGAAAACCGATGTCCACCCAGGTTTTGACTTACTTGAGTTGTTATCTCAACTCATATAAAGGTGGCCTGGCAAGCTCGGTTGAGGTTATCAGTATGACTTCTGAGACGTTTATGACAATTGCAAGAAACTTTGGGTCAAAGTCAGCATCCACTTAAAGAAAGCTGGCAACTTGTGTGACTAGAAATTTCTTTGGTGCATGGCGCAGTGGATAAGCCTAGTGATTGTTGGCCCAAAATGACACGCAACTTTGATCCCACTTAGTGGCACGCTAGTTATTTTGGCTTGTTTGAGGAGCGACGGTCATTTCGCTCCCGGTCATTTCGTCCCCTGGCCTTTTCGTCCCCAAAAGCCGCAATTTGAAATTTTTAAACTGGTTCAGATCCATGTGGTAGCAGACATTTTTTTCTTGAATAACAGTCATAGATTTGTATTTATAAGACCCGTGAGCCTCAGGATGGTAGGCTAATCCCCTGGTAGCTCCTCTAAATGGGTTTGAATGGCGGATAACCGAGGTGGCGGCTAACTGGATTAGCAAATTGCTGAGAGTTTATTTTATTGTAAATCATAATCCAACCTACCTTTCAACTTGGACCCCAAGGAGCGGAAGATGCTGACTATAGCTTTTTGGATCTTGCTGTTCCCATTCTCAATCTTGTAGACATCCACCAGCAATGAGATTAGTATGGTCGGGTCTACACCTTCAAAAGACTCTAAAACAGCGCAATAAAATTTAAAAGTGTCGTAACCCAAAAATTAACCGTTGCAAAAGTCATATTTTGCCCATTGGATTATCCACTCTTTGCCTCCATACGACTGAAGCATTTTATAGAGCACCGTTAGGGTGAAGTCCACGTGGAAAGACCGGGTCAAGTTGTCAGCAATGAAGTCTTTCAGGAGCTCTGTAGCCTCGAAGTATGGGTGTTGCGAGATGATCCGCTCAGCTAGTGCTTCTGAACAAAAAGAGTATCAGTAGATGTGATTTAAAAATAGGGTTGAATACCTTTTTCCTTGAATTGTGTCTTTGTCAGAAGCAGCAAAAGGTATTCTGAAAGTTATTTTTGGGCTATGATATGCTCATAAAATTATTATTTCTAGAATGCCTACCAATATTGCTTCTATCTTGTTCATTGACCATATCAATGCTCTCTTCACCACCAAGAAAGCGACGGAACTGGGTGATTCTGAAAATTTAAAAAGGTTATAATTGCATCCTTTTTTGTACTAGTCTTGCCAAGTCTGCAGTTTTCGTATTTGTGGGTTTTTACGGGTTAGACCTAGCAGGCTTTTTGTGCGGGATATTTTTCAAAGTTGAAGTGAACCACGGTTATGGATTACTAATTTTTTGTTGGCTAGTTTGCTTTTATGGTTTTTATTTAGTTGGCTTAATATATAGTCAAAGTTATAGTCAAACTTCATAACAGTTGGTTTCCCAGCTGGGTTCGGCGAGTTTTTTTGGAAGTTTTTTAAAACACCTACTACGACTTTGATGCTAACTAGCAGCGTACCTAGGAAGGGGGCGTGCCCCACCCCCCGTCAGATTCTTTTTAAAACGGTGTAGATAAAACGGTCTGGTGCCCGCTTTGTCGGAAATTCCTGCATACGCCACTGCTAACTAGAGATGGAAACGAGAAAAGAAGATTCTGTCCTGCTCGGTCTAATTTAGAATCACCGTCCCGTTCCATCCTTGTTGCGACAGCAAATAAATTTGGCTAGAATGAATGGACTCACACAAACAACTCCATCTCTTTAGACTGGAACTGGGTTGGCATAACCCGAAGTTGAAACACTGGCTGAAGGCGGCCCAGAAGCTGAACACAAAATATATATAAAAGTGTAATTGAAAACGAAGGACTAACCCAAAGAACAGAAGACACCAAAGGTTTGGACTTGACACAAATCAACAAGACCTGACGGATTGCTAAAAAATTAGTGTTATTTTGAAATTTCAAAAAATGTGTGGTTACCAGGTTGGGGAGCAATCATTAGCAGGAACCCCAGTTTTCTCACAGCTCTGTTGTTTTTCTCCAAAGAACTAGCCAAACAAAAGCTGTCATAGTCGGTGATTCCATTCAGAATCTGGGTCATCTCAGTGTCGAAATGCTGAATAATAGGCATTGCAAGGGTTTTCATATTATATCAGAAAATATGGCAATATTTTGTGATCACTGTTAGCTTCTTATTTTTGAAATCTTGTGGAAAATCAGACAGTGAAATCAGTGGATTGAACAATTTTAAAAAATCTAAGGCCAGACTAGAGAATCCACCCTGGGCCGGAAACTAGTCCACACCTTGTTTTTATGAGTTTTGACCACTTTTACGTGCATAAAGATGATGAAAATTTCCAAAATTTTATTTGACTGAAAATTGACTTTTTCCTTTTTTCTAGTTCCGGAAAGTTCTGGAGTAGGGTTGTCGACTCGAATATTCGATTTCAAATATTATTCGAAAAAATTCGACCTTTTTCAAATATCGACTCGAATCGAGTATTCGAAAATTTCGAATATTCGACAACCCTATTCTGGAGGGTGCAATCAAACATCAATTCAACCCCCCCCCCTGAGCTCAATTTAGTTGAGTTTGACTAAAAATGACTAAAATAAAACCTCGATTCAACGACAAAACGCTGTTGATTCGAATTTCGACTGTACTTGGATACCTTATTTCGTGGTTAAAACCGGGTTTGATTTTTATTAAATTTTATTAAATATTAAAAAATATTAAAATAATTTTTATTAAATTTTCAAAACCGAAGAGAGAGTAGTATCGCAGGACATGAAAAAATGCCAGAAAATTGAAGAGAACAAAGCAAAAAAAGTAAATTTGGTACAAAAAAGGTCCGGGAATTTATTCGCAGACGCCAGTTTACCTTGTAATACTTGCGGAAATTAGGTGCGTTTTCATCTTGATTTTTGAGTGCTTCCCTTTCATAGAAGTTGGTCATGGCTGAAATATAAAACACAATAACTCATGTTTTGTTTATTCTATTGCAACAAATTACCTGCTTGGTGATCTTTGACATGTGTAAATGCCAGTCTGACTACTGCAACAAACACTAATTAGTGGCAGAAATAAGAAAAAACAAATTTACCAAAAGCACATGTTCTTTGATGCGCATGTCCACTTGTGCTATGGCTAACACCAGCCCATCCACTACTCTAAAAACAGCCATTTGTAATGATTTAGCTAAAGCAAAATTTGGTGGAAATTGTTTTTATCAAAAATGGATTGAGGAAGCAGAAATAGCGATATTTTATTGCAGTCCACTCTCGATATAGTCATACCCCAAAGTTCGTTCCCGCCTAGGGTCCGACACTTTTTTTATCTCAATTCTCAAATCAATTCTCTTCTGACAGTAGGGTCCAAAAAATTCAAAGGATTCCGATTTCGCTGAACAAATTTTGGGTTAAAAAGTGAAAACTCGATATAGTGACACGTGTTCTCGAAAACGAGATTTCGCTATATCGAGTTTCTACTTTTTTCAAACCCGAAATTTGTTCTTTTTCAAAACGATCGGCCAAATCAAAATCCTTGAGATTATTTGGACCTGACTGAAAATGGATAAAAGACTTTTAAAACAGAGGTAAAAAAGTGTCTGACCATAGGTGGGAACGAACTTGAGGAGGTGTCACTATCGTGGTTTGACTGTAATCAGAAAAATCACTGCTGACCGAAGTAATTTGCCTGATTTCAAGAAGCCACAACTTTTTTCCTGAGACAATTCCGAAAAACGTTTTGGCTAGAGGAAAGCATAAGTATATGACCAAGTCAAATAGAGTAATATTCCAAACAGCACCAGTATCCCCTTATGCATGTACATACCATAATTTCTATACAGTTGACTCTCTCTATAACGAGCACCCCCCCCCCCCCCCCCCCCTAACCCGATTTATAACATTTTTGGTCAGCCGACCAAATCGGTCTGAAGGTGACGGTTAATGTGGGCTACGGAATTACGGATTAATGGAGTTCGCCTGTATAGTCAAACCTCAAGGAAGCCGTGAAATCGAGGTGGATTGCTAATAAGGTCCATTCTTCACTTCACTAAAACATTTAAATTGATCCAACGCTCACCTCTGGAATGTTTGGTTGGAGACCTCGAATCCCTGTGGAGTCTCCATGTTCACAAAATTCATAATAGCTCCTAGTCGAAAGTCTTTCTTCAATATTCTCTCGATGTGTTCCTCAATTTCTGGGCATAATTGAGCTCTGCAATCTCTTGTTCGAACACAACCACGCCATTCGACCTATTTTCAGTCATTTTTCTTCGGGCTGTGTCAGTTACCAGCTTCTGAAACCCCAAAATTATAACTATGAACAAGAACCTAGTTGGATTACCTGTTGAATTGACTTTTGTTTAAAGCAGAAGAGTGTGAGAGTTGACCAACCAGCTGTTGGAACTTGTCAATACAGGTGGCCATGGCTGAAGCATCTATGGCCAACTCTTCTAGGGAAACAGCTTTATGGACATCCACAGCCATTTTTACATGCCCAATGATGTGGTCGGCATCTGTAGAGTTGTCCCTGCAAGTAAATTTCATGTTTCTACAGTTAACATTCCATACAGTTGAGTTTGGATTATACGAAAAAATCAAAAGGGCTAGGGGAACATTGCCAAAAACGGAAATTGCCAAAAACGAAGATTTCCAAAACGAAAATTGCCATGACAAATAAAAGCTTAGTGAATATGAGCATATACCACTCAGTTTCACATAACGTTCCCTTCATTTATCCATTCGTTTAGTTTTGGCTAAAGAAAATGACTAAAGTGACGCTCCAATATAGTGATACTCCAAGGCCGGTCCCAAGGGGTGTCGCTTAACCGAAGTAGCGCTGTATACGCTGTTCACACATAACACTTTTTTATTTCGTTTGTTGCACTAAAAGCAAAATTTCGTTTTGGCCATTTTCGGTTTGGCAATCTTCGTTTTGGGAATCTTCCCCTAGCCATCAAAAGTTCGTTTATCTCTAGAGCCCGACGTTTTTTAGTTGAATTTTTGCAACCTTTTTTGTGTTTTCTTTGGTTAGTATGGTTCAAAAATCGCGAGGATTCCGATTTTACCAATCCTTTATTCAAATTTTAAAACTCTAGCCACTATAAAATTCACACCATCTTTATTTCAAAAAAAACCTACAATTGAGAGTTGCTGATATCGCTGGGTAAAGCTTTAAAATTTACAGATATGATATGTAAAAATAAAAACTTCAGCGATTTTTCGGATTATAGTGACCAATCCTAACTGATAAAGGACTAATTTTAGAGGTAAAAATTGCCGAACCCTAGGCGGGGACAAATTTGAGGCGTATGCTTATCTAGCTGGGAATGCCTCATAGGAGCAAAAATTTTTATGGACTAAAAAAGAGGCAGAAAATCTTTACGAGCGCAGCAATAGTCTGTATAACAGAAGTACAGGGTTTCCCTAGTTTTGAAATGACTATAAATTTTTTTCCAGAGCGTTTTCAAAATTTTGTTTTTACAGAACGATTTTTCTCGCCGACAATATTATTTTGGTGTATAATGTCAAAAACACGATTTTAACTTGGTTCCCCTGTGGTTTGAGTTTTGGCCATCCAGGGGCCACACACAGACCAAGACCAAAATCACAGGGAGACCAAGCGAAAACCGTGTTTTTGACATCATGCGACAAAAAAATATTGTCGGCAAGAAAAATCGATCTGTAAAATAAACAGAATTTTAAAAAACACTATGGAAAAAAGTTATGACCAATTTTAAACAGGGAACTTCTTGACACACCCTGTACTAATAGATGAATTGTATGTCGATTTTTTTCGCTCGTTACCCCTTCGAGTTTTACCCACAAAAACATGTATCTAAAAAATAGCAAACCTGATTGCTGAGAAGTCCTCCAAAACAGCATCCAATTTAACAGCCACATAGGTGTGCAGTTTGTCTAGCATGGTCTTACAAGCCTGTTTGTCCTCCTCACACTTGACATACTCACTGTGAACAGCCTCAGCAATGGAGGTTTTGGGAAAGTAGAAACTGTACAATTCTCCTGCACTCCACCCCTCCTGTTGGGTCAGAAGGTAGGTGAACTCATGGATCTACAAAATAAAAAAAAAATATTAACAAAATTTTCAAAATAAATTTTACCTTTTGTAGTTTTGCAGACACAAAAACAGGGGAGTAGGCAGTCTCCTGGTCCACCTCTTCTGTTTTCAAGTCCTCCTCGGAATTCTCCTTGAGCTCGGTAGTAGACTCTAGGCACTTTTCAGTAGCCTCCTGTCCTTTTTCGCTTATCTCCTGGGACTCATGAGCAAACTCAGTGGTTTCCAAATCTTCTCAGGGGTCTGTTCCAGCTCTGTCACTTTGCGCTCCCCTTCTTCGGTGGTCTCCATACCCTCTTCAGTGCTTTTCAGGTCCTGTTCGCTAATGTCTTCGGCCTTATCGGTAGTCTGTTCCACTTTCAGGTTTTCATCGGTAATGACCTTTTTTGAAGTTTCCTGCACTTGCTTGGCCTCCATATCCTCTTCGGAGGTATTTGTTGTTGAGGTTGTAGGAGTAGTAAGATCTTCTTCCATAGCTGACATTACTGAAACTACAAAGCACCATTATAATTTTGATCCATATTTTTTTTTATCTAGTTTATCTAATTTAGAAAATTGTATGCCAAACTTCATTTTAATGACCGACACCAAAATAAGTTGGAAAATATTTCCAGAATTAAATAACTTTTTGGATGTATAAGACTTCTTTGGTGCAATTTTTTCATGCTGCTTTTTGTTTAGCTAGGAAAACAGAAAACATTTTTAAAAAATTAAAGTTTTTTCCAAACGTTTTTTTATCATTTTTTCGCACAAATTTTTTACTAAGGTAAAGCAAGCATACAACATTTTTATAACCGACAATGTGGGAGGGTGCTGTGTTTCTTTAGCAATCAGTTTGTGCCGAAAAAAAAGTCCTTTAATATATGGAGTATGCTTTAAACTTCGAAATGACTTCAAAAGGGTTTTTTTACTGCTGAAATAAATGTATTTAAATCAAAAATGATTAGATATTAGCTAATTTATAAGATAATTTTAAATTTCAAGCGTAAAACGAAAAAGGGCCAGGTGGCTGTACAGAAAATGTACAAATTGAGCAAATTCTATGAGCATTTAGCATTTGCTAATTTCAAAAGATATTTCTAATGCAAGTTGAAGGCATTTCGTGGTGGGATAATGCTTACTCTATTTTTTTAACACACAGTGTTCCAGACAATAGTTTGTGCAATTAAGACAAACCAATCCAACACCAGAAACAAAATATGAAGAATGAATTTTGAAAAAAAAAATCCGTTCCCGCTCATGATCCTCTTCCTTCTGGTGGTGGCAGCAGTTTTCAAATAAATTTCTTTGAACAAAATTTTATTTTACCAAGGTAAACAAACCTGAAATGGTATCCAGAGGGTATTAGAGTATTTTACCCGGGTTTGGTCACTGGATTTGAGTCTGTGGGCAAAAAGAGACTCTATATGCATTTTTTGATCAAGGATACTTCTCGGAATTATGTAATTTTGGCATCAAATTTGTTTTCTTATCTTCTTCTTCTTTTTCCAAACACTTTTTTTCGCAGTTTTACTTCATCAAATTTGTGGGCAGAAGCAAATTTGGAGCAAAAAAGTATTGCCCTTGAAAAATAGTAACTTTCAAATAAAATTGCTGTCTGGACTCTTCTTTAAAAAATTCATTTCTGTTAATCTGTTCAAATTCTCGCAGGGCTGGTAAAAGGTGGCTTTCAGACCAACAGGTAGCTTTTTAAAATTTCAAATTAAAATTTTCACTTTCATCGCCTGTTTTCTTATACATTCTATCAGCGCATCTAATATTTTCAAATAGCAATCTAAAGACATTTTTCTTATCATTCTAAAGAAATCTTAAGAGCGCATATTATAGCGAAAAAAATCAAAGTAATAAGAATCTTCATGAAACTTCACAAAAAATTGGACGACCTTAAATGTGGCCTGGAACGCCACTGCTTGCCATCCCTGAATGTTTTCTCTTTTTCAAAAACTTCAGCCAAGAGCAAATGGAGGACATCCGAAAAAGGATGGCAGAAGAAATATTTCACGGAAAACTAAAATACGAATGAATTCTGGTTTTAGAGTTGTTATTTTCGTTTGAACTCGCTATGTTTTGAAATAAATCACATATTAGATAATGGACTCATGCTTTTTCGACTTGGGGTACAAAAACAATCATCTCCAAAAACTGTTTACAGTACAAATTACAGAATTCTAGCACCCTTGGTACAGCTGAACAGTCCAGTGAATTTGGGTATTCAGCTAGTTCAGATTTTTTTAGGGTTTTCATTTCGAAATAACGATTGAACGTAATGACGAAAACTCAAACATAACGTGTTGCCCATCTCAACTTTTTTTCACATTTTTGAACTATTACAGTCAACCCCGCAATCGGATAACTACTTGGCTTGGTCGGTTCATAAATTATCTAGCAGAATTGAGGTAGATTGATAGTGAAATAATTACAACCGTTAGGGCTATTTACAAGACAAAAATATGTAAACTCTTCTCAAGACAAAATGTAGGGGAATTTACCTGTGGGGAATTTACCTGTGGGGGAATTTACCGTGGGGGAATTAAAATTCAGTACAGAAGTTCAATGATTCGAAAACTTTTTTGAATCCCCAAGCACCAGGGTGATAAACTCAAATTACAAAAAGGTGTCAAATTTTTTCCGAAAGGTAGTACTTTGGTCACCCTGCCGAGCACCACTTTTTATGGCTTATATTAATTTAGTTCACGAAAAAGGCTGAAATATGCCTCGAAAAGGCTGCAATGTGCCACAAAAAAAAATTTTTTCGTGGCAGGTTTAAGCTTTTTCGTGGCACATTTCAGGACAAAACTTATTATTGTCACCGAAAAACTGATTATTGTCGCCGGTAACATTCTCTTCGGTGATGAGCGACCGAAGAGAATGTTACCGGCGACAATAATCAGTTTTTCGGCGACAATAATAAGTTGTGTCTCATATTTCAGCCTTTTTGACGTGTTTTTCGTGGCATATTTCAGCTTTTTCGTGAACCAAATTGTATTATGCCCACCTCTTATCAGAGTGGGCATGCCCCTTTAAAGAAATTTTTTCAAATATAGATATTAGGGAGGTATTTTCAGTTAGAGCCTTTTACAAGTTAGTCTACAACACTTAGACTACGACGTCATATGCTTCAATTTTTCTTTTTTGTGGACTTGTGCAATATGCCTCTACGAGGTGACTTTTAAAAAAAAATTGTTCATATACATAAATGCAGTATTTTTACTTGAGTCAGCATGATTGTTATGTTCACAACCAAAAAGGTGGCAAATACACATCCCCACTGCAATTGACAGCTACTTCTCAAGTAGAGGATTCAATATGTAGGAGTGTGCAGATTAGTTTTTTTTAACAAGTAGGCGTCAACAAGTTCTTGTAATAGCCATTGACATCATCAGACTTGTTGTGTGTTCAGTCTATATATCCTTCTGCTGCTGTTGTCAAATACTACTATTTAAATAGCCCTGTCTAATGGTCTACAGTTTTGGCAACGTTTTCCACAACCTGAAGGAGGCCACCAATAACTACTGTCAAGACAGGTCTCACAAGTGGCGACAAACCTTTTCACCATCCAGTAAGCTATTTTAGTGGCCTGAAATTTTCAAGCATGTCTTCTTCCTCTAAATTTTGAATTAGTGCTATTCAACTCTAAATTTAGATCTGCTATGAGTGCTTGAGATCTTCATATTTTAAAAACTTAAGTTTGGATTTGATTGAGCTACAGTTAACTGTCGATATAGCGGGACCTGAAATCTGACTTGAAATCTGGTATTTCGTTGTTATTGGGCAAAATCAAAGATATTATACTGTCAATTCGTGTTGGAGTTCTAGGGTCAGGCAGGAAACAGGACAAGCAAATACTCTTCTAGCAAGATTCCGGTTGCAGGATTTCTGCTGATCTTGTCCTTTCACAAGACTACCATAAATATAACAGCAAATTCCCTTTGAATTCAAATTTTTTATGTATTTCGCTTTTTATTTGACCATTTGACAGTTCTATTAATTTTTCTACTTTTCGTTTAACCAGGGCTCTTGTTTGTCCTTTTTAAAAAGATTTGTCCTTTTTTTGAGACTCCAAATCTTTTGAAAATAAAATGTCCTTTTAAAAAAGATTTGTCGGCGCTACTATAGAATACCCCCCCCCCAAAAATCCGACCTTTTAAAAATGCTGTAACTACCCTTTGAAACAACAAGTTTAGGCTTAGCTCTTAGGCTTGGGGGTGAGCCAGCGTACGGAAGTTGTGACTAATAAAGAGTTTGCGCACATTTTCGGGGTCTGGACATAAATTGGGTACTTTTTACTTAACTTTTAAAAGGTCAGATTTGGGGGGGGGGTATTCTATAGTAGGGTCGATTTGTCCTTTTTTTCGCTCAGCGTCCTTCTTTGTCCTTTTTTTCTAAATTCGCACCAAAATTATAAGAATACCATTTAAAATTTCAAAAAAATTCGCCTGCGGCTCAGTTTTCATTCATATTTTCATTTGCTTTCTCATTTTGTGTCGTTTTTTCTGCATTGTTTTTTGTTTTCATCACGTTTTTTGTGTATCAGTTACTACGATGTCTAACCCAAAGCGCAAAAGTGAGTACAAATTCGACTTCGCGAAAGGAGCTTAATGAACTCTGTTTGACTCGAGGAGTTTTTATTGACGTCCAAAAAAAAGGCCGCGAGAGATTCCGAAAATTGAGATTGCGATAAAAATTCACAAATCTGATTTCGCCGTAATTTTAATACTAACAAGGCGTAACATGATTTGGTTTGCTAAAAAGTTTTTAAAAGTTTCTCAAAAATTTTTATATATTCTTTGATAGTTTTTCATTACTGTTTGGTGTAAATGGCTGCGTTTGTATTTTTATCTTATTTATTTCCCACCTGTAGAAGCGATATAATTAGAGTCTGCTAAGTATTTGTGGCACTAATTTTTTTCGAATACAGTTGAGTCCTGTAAACCGCTACCCCGAGGACGCTGCTTTGATGCCGGTTCATTAGGGGTAACATTTATAAGGTTTCGATAAGTACAGTGGATCAGCAATAAACGGCCCTTTTTTCAAACAGAGCAATCCGGAAAATTTGTAAGCTGATTTTGGATTTCTTTCTAGTTTCTTTCTTCATTAAAGGCAGGGCTTATTTTATTGCCATTTATGATAGTTGGCAATAAAATGTTTAAAAGTTTACTTGTTTTTTTTGTTTTATTTGCGATTGTTATTATTTAATGGGCTAGGGAGATTTGCCAAAAACGAGATTTGCCAAAAACGAAATTTGCCAAAACGAAATTTGCCAAAACAAAATTTGCCAAAACAAAATTTGCCAAAACGAAATTTGCCAAAACGAAATTTGCCAAAACGAAATTTGCCAAAACGAAATATGCCAAACGAAATATGCCAATACGAAATTTGCCAAAACAAAATTTGCCAAAACGAAATATGCCAATACGAAATTTGCCAAAACGAAATTTGCCAAAACAAAATTTGCCAAAACAAAATTTGCCAAAACGAAATTTGCCAAAACGAAATATGCCAATACGAAATTTGCCAAAACGAAATTTGCCAAAACAAAATTTGCCAAAACAAAATTTGCCAAAACGAAATTTGCCAAAACGAAATTTGCCAAAACGAAATATGCCAAAACGAAATATGCCAATACGAAATTTGCCAAAACAAAATTTGCCAAAACGAAATTTGCCAAAACGAAATTTGCCAAAACGAAAATTGCCAAAACGAAGATTGCCGAAACGAAAATTGCCAAAACGAAATTTGGCCAACGAACCAACAGGGGGACCAAGGCAGTTTGTACGTTTTTTTTCGAAATTTTCGAAACTGTGTCCTAACCACCTAAAACCACCCCAAACAACCAAAAACCACCAAAAACAGCAAAAACCAACCAAAATCACACTAAACAACCCAAAACACCTCAAACAACCGAAACCATCCAAAACTACACCAAACAAAAATTTTGCGGGAATTTAAATTTTTAGTCTGAACCAACCAAACCAAGTGGTCGTCCACTTTGATCAAAATTTTTTTTCACGTTTTTGGGTTCTAAAACCAGTTTTCTGGACTAATTCGTGCACGCTTAACATGGTTTGACAGTGTCAAAATGCCGTTTTCTCAGTTATTTTTTGAGTTTCGGCAAATAATCGATTTTACCAAAATCAATCATTCCCCAAAACTCAAAAATTTCTTCAAAAAACCTGATTTTACTACTGTCAAACCATGTTCAGCGTGCACGAATTAGTCCAGAAAATAGGTTTTGGAACCCAAAAACGTAAAAAAAATTTTTGATCCAAGTGGACGACCACTTGGTTTGGTTGGTTCAGACTGAAAATTTAAATTAAATTTATAAATTTAAATTTTTCTTTGGTGAAGTTTTGAATGGTTGCTGGTGGTTTTGGTGTTCTGGGTGGTTTGGCGTGATTTTGGGTGGTTTTCGCTGGTTTGGGGTGGTTTCAGGTGGTTAGGACACAATTTCGAAAATTTTGAAAAAAACGTAAAAACTGCCTTGATCCCCCCTGTTGGTTCGTTAGCCAAATTTCGTTTCGGTAAATTTCGTTTTGGCAAATTTCGTTTCTGGCAAATCTCCCCTAGCCATTTAATGTAGAAATGGCACAATCTTTGACTGCCCGAAAAAATGTCTGTCAAAGAAAATTCTGCGATTTGGGAAATGTCCTTTTTTTCGGACCTCAAATTTTTTTTTTTTTTTCGAAAATGTCCTTTTTCTTTTAATTTTCAACAAGAGCCCTGCGTTTAACACATTTTAGTGATGGTGGATTAAAAAATTTAAAAAAAATATTAAGTTGCTGAATGAAAATAAATATATTGCTGAATATAAACTTTGTATACCATAAGCAATAATCAAAACTTTTGTATGGATAGTGGGGTCTGAAACCGGGGAAGTGCCTGTTATTGTATAAATCTGTGGCTCATTGCTATTTCTTTCAACTATTTATTGTGTTTGGCAATCGCCCGTCATATAATTAAAAATAGCCTAAAGAATACAAAATGGAAAACTAAAAAAGGCGCTTGGTTAAAACTTTTGTTCAGCTTAATATTGTGGTTTAAGAATCCAATCCGAACAGCACCCCCTCTTCCAATTCGGGGCGCCATCTTCGTGTTCCTCACCATCTACTTGTTCTGCAATGCCCAATCCGGTTGCTGGCAAGGTTCACCCAGCTTCACCCAATCATCTTTCTGCTACTCCATCTCCTAAGGTAAGTCGTTACAAAAATTGGAATTTTTGTTTATATTTGTCTCAAATCCAACCTTTTTACTTTCTGTTTGCGTTGCTGTTGCGTTATTAAATTAAAACACCCACAGATATTTTTTACAAGCGTTTGAGCGCAGTATTTTCTCTAATAAAAGAACCCACTATAATAAAAGACCCTTTCAACTTTGAGGTTTGTATCTCGGGGCAAAGTGAACATTTTACAGAGCTGTTTATTGAGTTTTCTTAACTTACACGAGCTCTACTGATTCCGCTTTTTAAATTTGGTTAAGCACCCGAAAATTCCAAAAACTACCAAAAAAATTTCGAATTTCGGGGAGGGGGGTATGTTGGCTGTTGATAATATAAGACCCGCGTGTTTTATTAGAGCATACTGTGTTTCGCTAATTGCCGCACTGTCTCTAATTACCGCATACAGTCCACTCTCGATTCAAGGACACTCAGGGGACCGGCCAAAGTTCGTCCCCACCTTGGGTCCGACACTTCTTTTAGTCCGATTTTTTAAATGTTTTGACAGTTGTTTTTTGACAGTCTGGTCCCAAATATCGCAAGGATTACGATTTTGCTGACCGTTTTTCAGAAATTCAAAATGTTTTCTCTTGAAAAAGCAAAAACTCGATTTAAGAGCAGGAATTTTTTAAAAATCCTGTCCTTAAATCGAGTTTTTGCTTTTTTAGAAGAAAAAATTCTGAAATCACTGAAAAACGATCGGCAAAATCGGAATCCTTGCTATATTTGAGACCAGACTGTCAAATTTTTTTGTTTGTTTGATGCATTTTTATAACTCTCACGAGCTCTACTGATTCCACTTTTCAATCTTGGCTGAGCACCCGAAAATCTCGAGATAAAATTAAAAATTTCCCGATTTTCGGAGGATTACAAAATAAGCGCACATGACGAAAATTTTCAAACACGACCAAATTTTTCCAAGACTCATTTAAAAAACTCAAGCAAGTAGCACTCGCCAAGCACATGAAGCACATTCATTGAGTTCCGCTCTGTACATTATCGAGACTATAGAATTTTTCTTTGGTTTATTTCTGAGTGCAGGTCTTGTCAGCGGCTCTATTTTTCAAATTGTAAACAGTCTTGCTGAAAATACCGGCGCAATCAATCAGTTGATTCGCCTGTGGCCACCGGTTGATCACTTTCATCAACTGATTGATCAATCAGTAACCAAACAACCGGTTGATCGAAATATCCGAACATAACCGAAAATTTTCCATCAATCGGTGGAAAAAAACCAAAAATTCTGCCAAAATTAACTATCGGTTGATGAACCAAGGACCGATCAATCGGTTGATGTGGCGGTTGATAAAATAAAAAAACATGGACAAAAGTAATTGTAAAGTATGCGCCTTGTCAATTACCGTATCTAGTCTAATTATCCGCCACCCCTTTCAACAGCTTTTACGGTCAGAATAAATGTTTATGCGATTGTAGGATGAGACTTTCCGCTTATTCCTTATGATGATAGGCGGAATTTAAGGGGAAAAGGCCCCTAAATTCGCCTATTTTAGGCTACCCCCTAAAATAGGCGACCCGCCTAATTTAGGCGCCTTTTTTTTTAATAAAAATCAGAAACCACAGGGGCAACAAAGGCAAATTTTTTTTAAAAATTTTAAATCCCACTCAATAAATCAAAAAAAAAATTATTTTACAGAAAAATCTCTTTTAAAATCTTTGTTATTTCTAGTCAAATTGGAGTTTGAGAACACTTTCACATGCAAATCAATCATGCTGAAGACGTTCGAATGCCAGATTTTTAGATTGAGATCGTGAACAGTTTTTAAAAATTTATCTTGGTCCCCCTGTGGTTTCTGATTTTAGTTATAAAAAAGACGCCTAAATTAAAGGGTAGGCTAAATTAGGCGGATTTAGGGCGTCTTTCCCCCTCCCCCCCCCCCTAAATCACCTTAAAGGACCATGAAACTTGATAAGCACAGCAATTTGCGGAATTCGGATTCGCGCGGGACCACCCTAATTTTGTCCATAATGTTTTTGAATTAATTTTTTTTGTGTGCATTTAAAATTTGAATACTATTTATGAGTGGATGTTTAACATCGACTCATATTAGTTGTTATGGTGCAGTGTAAGTAGGATAAGTCGTCCGATCTGGCAATGTGGAGCAACGTTGGGCTCGACTGGTATACAGTTCTATATTTTGAAAAAATTTTACATGCAAACAAAAAACAATGGACGGTACTTTTTTTGGCCGCTAATTACTTTATTCTGGCCGCAAATTAGAAATCCCGCTAATTACTTTTTTTGGCCGCAAAATACTTTTCTCTGGCCGCAAATTACTCTTTTTTGGCCGCAAATTACTTTATTCTGGCCGCAAATTAGAAATCCCGCTAATTACTTTTTTTTTGGCCGCAAAATACTTTTCTCTGGCCGCAAATTACTCTTTTTTGGCCGCAAATTACATTTCTGGCCGCTAATTACTTTTTTCTGGCCGCAAAATACTTTTTTCTGGCCGCAAATTACTCTTTTTGGCCGCAAATTACATTTCTGGCCGCTAATTACTTTTTTCTGGCCGCAAAATACTTTTTTCTGGCCGCAAATTTTCGCGGCCATTTTAAATTTGCGGCCATTTTTTAAAAATTTGCGGCCAGAAAAAATTAATTTGCGGCCAGAAATGTAATTTGCGGCCAAAAAAGAGTAATTTGCGGCCAGAAAAAAAGTATTTTGCGGCCAAAAAAAGTAATTAGCGGGATTTCTAATTTGCGGCCAGAATAAAGTAATTAGCGGCCAAAAACGAGTAATTAGCGGCCAAAAAAAAGTACCGTCCAAAACAATTCTAAAATATTATTGACAAAATTAGGGTGGTCCCGCGCGAATTCGAAATTTCCAAATTGCTGTGCTTATCAAGTTTCATGGTCCTTTAACTAGGGGGAAAATCTCATCCCTAACCGATTGAGTCAAGACTTTTTAGAGGTTAAAAAAAGAGGCTAAAATGCCATGGACCATGGCTGATAATTAAAGCGGATACGGTATTGTTGGGATTTTATTTTGACTAGAAAATGATATTTGTCGAATTCCAGTTAATTTATTTTTAATCTCTAAATTTGTTTACACCGATCGATAATACCATGAATTCACTCGACGAAAAACACACCAGATCGTAATTTCGAAATAAAAAAATTTTCGGATAAATTTGCCCTGGTCCAATTCAGGGTCGTCTGGTAATTTTCGGAACAGTTTCAGAACTTACGTTTCATGAGTGCTTTAGTGGACATTATTATATACAAATTTATAATCAAAATGACGCCAGAATGCAGGGCTACATTTTGAAGATAAGGTTGAATATGATTGTGCTTGCAAAATTTGCTAAAAAGACAAGAATTCTAAAAAAAATCTAGGCTTTCCGAAATTTTCGTAGTTTTTTAACAACTTTTTTTGGCAAATTTTGCAGGCACGAACTTGTTCAACCTTATATTCCAAATCTAGCCCTGTTTTCTGGCGTGGTTTTGAATATAAATTTTTATATGATCATGTCCACTAAAGCACTCATAAAAGCGTAACTTCTGAACAGTTCCGAAAACTACCTGGACGACCCTGAATTGGACCAAGGCAAATTTTTACGAAAAATTTTTTATGTTAAAAAATTACGATCTGATGTGTTTTTGTCGGTGGATTCATGGTATTACCGATCGGTGTGAAAAAATTAGAGATTAAAACAAATTAATTAAGGTTTGAAAAATCCCATTTCTAGTCGACACCGCCCCCCCCCCCCAAGTCTGTCCTCCATTAAAGTTAGTGCTTGTAAAAAATCGTCAGTTTTGGGTGCTCAAGCGCCCACGAAAAATTCACCAGACAATTGACTATCAAGCATCCGCAATGATTTCTTAGGATTAAAAAAAATTCCGCAGTCAGTAATTATTACA
The DNA here is from genome assembly GCA_004194705.1 of Ditylenchus dipsaci. NCBI lineage: Eukaryota > Metazoa > Nematoda > Chromadorea > Rhabditida > Anguinidae > Ditylenchus > Ditylenchus dipsaci. Next base: position 824,769 of record SADC01001227.1, on the reverse strand, counting down.
AAAACATACTGTAGAAATGGAAAAACAAACAATTTTTTGTTTTTTCAGACCAGCGGCATCCATGCAGCAGATGGACTACGAAAAATGACTGAGAATTTCTCGGACCTAAACTGCTCTGATACAGGGCGACGCCGATCATCTGGCAACTTGATAAGTCGGGGAGAGGATATTAGAGAGAGTTTAGCAAAGGTGGACATTTCTTCATCCAAAAGTTATCTTTCGATGCAAATCCTTTGGTTTAGATCATGGCATCAGTTCTTCAGAGTTCCGGCAACATGGATGTGGTTTTTATGGACTTTCCAATCAGATGAATAAAATGCAGCTCATTTAATTTTTTATTTAGTTTTTATAATTATAAATTTCCATATAAAGTCTGCTCGTTTTCGCTCATTTTTCTGTAAAAGCGTTTTTTAATGAGGGGAAAGCCGTTTAGGTCTGAAAATTCGCCTCGGTGGCGCAGTGGATAAGCGTTTGTTTTTCATGGCCTAAAATCGTGCGCAGGTCCGACCCCCGGGTGGCGCGTTTTTTATTTTGGCTTGTCTGACCATTGTTTGTGGGTTATTGGGTCGCTGATTCCAAACCTGGCGCCAAAAAGTCGAATTACCTCTAGACACTGACCGAAATAAAGGCCGGAGTACACTATCGCGTGCCCTCCCAAAATTGCCCAAAGCAGATTTTTTTGTTGTTTCAATGCTTGAAATGTGTAAAAACTTGTTTTTAGGTGTGGAAATGCCATTTAAAAAAAATTTCAATAAATTTTGACTTTTTGCCTCTGGGGACCAAGGTAAACCACCTATGAAGGATGCCTGGATGCCCTCTATATTAACTTTTTACTTTTTCTTTTTTACTGGACTAAACGAAAAGAGTACCTAAATTAATTCTTTGTTAAGATTCTGAAATAAAGTAAAAACTTAATATGGAGGGCATCCAGGTACTCTCCACGGGTGGTTTACCTTGTTCCCCAAGGCAAAAAGTCAAAATTTTTAAAAATGCCTAAAAACATGTTTTCTACATATTTCAAGCATCAAAACAGCAAAAAAACATGCTTTTGGGGGTAAAATATCAACTGGCAACCAATTTAACTGGCAACTATCAACTGGCAACCTTTTTAAATTTTATAAAGATATAGAAAAAAATATTTTCAAATGTTTGAGGTCCCACAAAAATCTCAACTGACATAAATTCACCTGACAATAAAAAATTGAGTTATCATTAGGGTTGTCGACATATCGACATGTCGATTTCGACATTAAATGTCGAAAAGCAAAAGCCTTTTTAGTGCACTTTTGATAATTATTTTACAGAACCTAATATACCAAAAGAAAGAATAACTCTTTATCTTTCATTTGGTATATTAGGTTCTGTAAAATCATTATCAAAAGTGCACTAAAAAGGCGATTGATTTTCGACATTTCATGTCGAAATCGACATGTCGAAAAGTAAAGGCTTATTTCTTGAACTTTTGATGATGAATATTCAGAATTTGATATACCAAATGAAAGATAAAGAGTTACTCTTTCTTTGGTATATTAGTTATGTAAAATAATTATCAAAGTGCACTAAAAAGGTGTTTAATTTTCGACATTTTATGTCGAAATCGACATGTCGATATGTCGACAACCCTAGTTATCATGTTTTTTTAGTCAAAATTTCAAAAATTTGGATTGGCGCCTTTTGAATTTAAAAGGGAATAAGGGCTGTATTGGGAGGGAAAGGGAATAAAGAGGGCCACTTTTATGGCAGGACGTTAGAAATTTAAATGTTTGTATTCTTCGACTACCTCACCATGTTTTTCAACTTGGGTCATAGCAAAAATAGACTCTATATTCATTTCATGATCAAGAGTACTTCTCGGTATCATGTATAAGGTAAGTGAGATGCGCACACCCACATACCTTAGACACAAATCACTCGAAAATGACTTTGGAGGCATAAAAAAGCATGCACACCAGAGTTTATTTATGCGGTAGGCCCCAGCCCCTAAAATTTGAAAATATTTTTTTCTTTATCTTTTTTCTTTTTTCTTTTTCTATATCTTTAATAAAATTGAAAAAGGTTGCCAGTTGCTAGTTGAATTGGTCGCCAGTTGAATCGGTTGCCAGTTGATGGTTGCCAGTTAAATTGGTTGCCAGTTGATGGTCGTTCGCTTTTGGCTATTTTGGGAGGGCACGCTATAGCGTAATTTAACGAAAATAAATAACGTGCCACCAGGTGAGATCGAACCTGCGCCCGATTTTGGACCATAAAACACAAACGCTTGTCCAAGGACAAATTTTCCCTTTCACCGCTTTTCCCCCTATTGAATCAAAAAGTAAAACATTATCCTAAAACGAGCCAGAATTACCTAAAAACTTCAATAGTTGGAATAAAAAAATTGTCGGATCCAACAAGGGATAGGAGGGATGACCATTTACCGAGAAGTAATTATTATGCAATATTTGTAGCCCAAATGGTGGATTACATCGCCGACTATATGAACAACATACACAATAGAAGGTTAACTATATTTGAGTAATTAAAAGTAAAGTACTTGGTTGCAGAGTGGTGCCTTCCATAGAGCCAGGCTATCTCAAAGAGTTGATTCCTTCTAGTGCACCCCAGAATGCTGAAGGCTTTGACAAGGTGATGGGTGACTTCGAGAGCTATATCATGCCTGGGGCAAGCCACCAACACTTGTTTATTGTCTAAATGTTGGCCTTATTTACAGGTGACCCACTGGCAACATCCACGATTTCATGCGTAACTTTTACATGTTTTTTCTCCAAACGTATGCATATCCCAAATTCAGATACTTCCCAGCCGGCAATTCTTATCCTTCAATTCTGGCTGACATGCTTTCTGATGCTCTTGGCTGTATAGGATTTTCTTGGGTAGCTTTTTTGGTTGTGATCTGATTAGACCGGTGCCTTTATCACAATTCTCTAAATTGATGAGGAATTGGTTATTCGATAAGCTCGGTTTTTGATTTTTTTTTTTTCTTATTCATGATTCACATTTCTGGTCGACCAAAGAATTTCAGGATTTTCACCCTATTAATTTGTCCCTCAAATTGAGAATATAGACGGTTAGGGGAACCATACGGTCAGATAAAGTTCATCTTATGAAATTCCCGTCAAATAGTAAATTTTTAAACCGTATCATACAAAGAGTAGATTGTAAAAAACCGCAAAATTTAAAACAAAAATTTTAAAAGTTTGTTAATTACAAAAACTTCCAAAGTCAAGGAGCACGCGGCTCTGAATATCATCCAGTACAATACTAGCAATAGACCTATTACTTTTTATATCGGTCCTTTTGCAATTATTAATTTGGTGAATATTTTGAAGGCAGCTTGTCCAGCGATGACTGAACTGGAGATGATTATGCTCCAGTGGTTCGGTGAAATGGTGAACTTTCCAGTTGCTTTGTCCAGTCCGTTACTAAAATGTTACAGATTGGACTACCCAAAGAGTTTTTGCCATTCACTGATGATGCAAGGGTGGAGGTGTAATACAGGTTAACACAACTAGACTTTGTGTTCAGCCAGCAATTCCACAACTTTTAGAGCAGTGCCTCTGAGTGTAATTTTGTGGCCTTGTTGGCCGCTAGGTTTGAGGTTGGGATGGGATTTTTCAGATTGACTTTAACAATATACAGTCAAACCTCGGCACAACAGAACCCTTGCCCTCCCACTCGCCAGAACCCTGGCCCTCCCACTCCCAAAAAATAAAATATCTCCACAGTATAAACATTTTTGTCAAAATTTAGTCAAGATCTTTATTTTTGACTCTCAAAACTCAATAAGCACTGGATAAAATGACACTTTTTGACGAAAAATGACCAAATTGTTTACCTTCTAAAACAAATTTTAAAATAAAGTACATTTTGCGAAATAAAGTACAATTTGGTCATTTTTCGTCAAAAAGTGTCTTTTTATCCGGTGCTTATTGAGTTTTGAGAGATCTTGACTAAATTTTGACAAAAATGTTTATACTGTAGAGATTTTTTTATTTTTTGGGAGTGGGAGGGCCAGGGGTCTGGCGAGTGGGAGGGCAAAGGTTCATTTTAGCCCAAACCTCTATATAACGGCACCCTAGGGACCGGCAAAGGTGCCGTTGTATAGAGGGTGCCGTTATATAGAAGGTGCCGTTATTTCGATGGTCGGCTAACAAAATTTCTCAAGGAATGCCGCTATATAAAGGGTACTCCATAAGATAAGCACGGTAGAAAGAAAAGTCTAGGAAATGTGAGAGCTCAAACTTGAGGGTTTATTCAGACGACGCCTTCAAAACCGGATCCCTGTCGATGAGAATTCCCTGGAGAGTGCCTCGCGGAATGTCGAATCTCTTGACCAGCTTCGTCTGATTGGTCTCCTCCTTGGCTGCTTCTATGATTGTCTTCTTCTCTTCCAGCGTAAGGACATGGCGCTTCTTTGGGGTAGTCATTGTGACCTCTGAAGAGGAAGATGGTTAACTGAAATTTTTTTGTCTCAAGATAAAGGCGCAAGGGTTCTGAACAAACGGTTTTGGCGCTACTGTAATATAAAAGAGGGTTTGAGCATACTTTCCTTGCAGGGACCTACCGCATAAATGAACTCTGGTATGCATTTTTATTTACATTGTGTTTTCGAGTGATTTGTGTCTGAGGTATGTGGGTGTGCGCATCTCAACCCCCGAAGGGGGCGCAGGGGGCTTGAGAGTTAGAGATGCGCGCACGCACTTACCTTAGACATGATTCCGAGCAACACACATTAAATATAATTTCATTTTAAGAGTATTTTTGCTGCTGTCCTGCATGGGAAGTGTGTGAATTTTACATAAAAAAGTGGCCCCTGTATTATTCCCTTCCCTCCCAATACAGCCCATAATCCCTTCTGAACTGCTATTTTGGTCCTTTTATAACAAAATTATTGTATAAAAATGGTTTTTAGACACTTCCAAAAAAGTCGATTTTTTGGGAGGGGGGGGGGTATATGACAGTAGCTTTTTGGGGGCGGGGGTTGGCGTTTGGTTATATGACAGTAGCGTCCGGTTTTTGTTCCCAACTAGGTGCTGTTACATAGAAGGTCTTTTTCCTAGTAGTGAAGGTTCTAGGGTGCCGTTGTATAGAGGTGCCGTTATATAAAGGGCCTCCTCTTGGGATTTTTCTTCTTGGCCAACCAAATCGGTCTAGGGGTGCCGTTATATAGGTGGTGCCGTTATATAGAGATGCCGTTATATAGAGGCTTGACTGTAATGTATTTCCTCTAATTGCCGCCCCGGGCGGCAATTAAAAGCATGCAATTTTTTCAAACTTCAAGTGGTTCAAAACTCGTGTTTTCATTTACTGTTTGAGCTGTATAAAAAGTGCCTGTTAGATCTTTGAAATCCCTCGCAGGAACTTTTTAGACAGCTCGAACAGTAAATGAAAACAGGATTTTCAGACCACTTGAAGTTAGGGGCCGGCAATTAGAGGAAATACGGTAATGTATCACCCTTAGATAATGAAAGAGCTGCGACAACGATTCCCATTTGTAGAAGAAGGACTGCTAATGTCCAAGTTGATTGCCTATTGCTCCAAAGAAGTAGAATAAATTATTGGTTTTATCCAATTTGTAAAATATTTTTCAGGCACATTCTTCTGTTGAGAAGGTATGCGATTTCGGCGCTACTATAGAATACCCCCCTTCCCAAAAAATCCGACCTTTTAAAAATGCTGTAACTACCCTTTGAAACAACAAGTTTAGGCTTAGCCCTTAGGCTTGGGGGTAGGCCAGCGTACAGAAGTTGTGACTAATAAAGAGTTTACGCATATTTTCCGGGGTCTGGGACATAAATTTGGGTAGTCTTTACTTAAGTTTTAGAAGGAAAAATTTTTGGGGGGGGGGTAGGGTGGTATTCTATAGTAGGGTCGTGATGTCCAATGCTAAAATTTAGTAAAGTTGGCCTAAAATTACGCTTAGTTTTGCCTTTATTCAGGCAGCAATGATAGGCATGGTCAAATTGAGGTAAATCTAGTTTCCTTGGTTGAAGCAAATGGTCAGAAGTAGATGAAACGACCCCGGAAAATTAGACAGCACCTCGAATTCCACCCCATATTGGTCCAAAACCTTTTTGTTTTGGTTTTTGAAGACTGTGGCTAGGGCAGTTTTGTAAATCTGGCTACAAAAATTTCGACTTCGCCAATGATTTTTTAGAGATCTGGGATATACCGATTCAAAAAATTATTGCCATTTTTGAGAAATGAATTCGTCTGTCAAAAATGAAAACTTCGGATCAAAATGAAAAAAGGAAAGAACCCAAGCTTTTGGGTGGTTTTTACATCGATTTTTGACTGCACTGTGAAGGGGAAAAACAAAAAAGGCATATAAATTTTTAAGAATTCTGGAGACAGACTCGAGGTTCGTTTACGTGGAGACACTCTTCAAACAGCAATAACGGTCTTTTCATTTTCATAATTATGGTAATTAACCTCCTGCAACTACAGGAAGACAGAAACCTTGGGTTAATTCCATTTTTCGTGTCCACAACCCTGGGCACCACTTCTGTGTGTAAGTAGTCAACTATTTCATAGTTGGTTTGTCTTGTAAATTGAGTAGTTTAGGCTCGTTTGATGTGCTCTCTGAAGTTGGACCAGTGTGCACTGACAATGATTTATGGTGAGTCCACGTTATAAACTGAACTTATGGATTTCATCACCTCTTTTGCCAAAATTCCAAAAAATTAATAGACCACATGCGAAATAAGTTAATTTGACCGGAAAAAGCTATTTCAGGCTGCATGTTGATGCAGCATATGCAGGCTCGGCAATGATTTGTCCCGAGTTCAGATTTTTAATGCAGGGTATAGAGCATGGCAAGTCATTTTACCGTGAAAATAAAGGCATTGATCATCTCTACTTGCAGCAATGTCTATTAACACCAATCCAAACAAATGGTTGCTGGTCAATTACGACTGCTCCACCATGTGGTAAGTAGACAGACATAATTTAATATAACGAAAGTACTTGTAATTTGTAATTCAGGGTGAAAGACCGCTTCAAACTGACCCAAGCCTTGGTTGTGGACCCCCTGTACCTGCAGCACAGTTGGACAGACAAGGCTATTGATTACCGACATTGTAGGTTTAGCCCTGGGACTGTGGCTAGCGCAGATTCATGCCTCGCGATACAGAATAATGTCAAATATTACTTTGATTTTTTATGTGAGGAAATATTATGAAGTAGAAAAACTCTTAGGTGATGTAAAGGCAGAAAAATTTTAAGTCACAGCCCCGGCTTAGCCATGATTTTATTTTCTTTGTGTTTAATGTCCGTTGTTGAGGGGGAATACCACTCAGCCGAAGGTTTCGAGCCTTGAAATTGTGGTTTGTGATCAGGTAGACAGTTTATTTATGCAATGCTGTATTTACATTTCACGTACATTTCCAGAATGTATGGTGTTGAGGGTCTCCAAAAATACATCCGATCTGTAATTTTTCACCCTTGACTTGTGCATCGTTATTCAAAACATGGCTAATTTAGCACGTTCGCCTGGCAAAAAAATTTGAGTCTTTGATTAGATCAGATGACCAATTTGAAATTGTGGTAAGTTGAAAATAATAAAGAACTGGCATGTAAATTTATATTGCAGGGAGATGTGCAAATGGGTTTAGTCTGTTTCCGACTCAAAGCGTCTGATGAAATCAACCAAAGGTTGTAATTGAAAACTGTTGGTGAAAATTGTGAAAAATGCGAATAAAAACATAATGGTCTGTGAGTGGCTAACGATCAAAGATCAGGAAAACATTGAGATAAGACCAGTGTTTCCAAAAAGCAGAAGCAGAATTACACAAGCAGAAGCATAATGTCACAAGCAGAAGCAGAATTCTAGTCAAATTCTGCTTCTGCTTGTGACATTATGCTTCTGCTGGTGCAATTCCGCTTCTGCTTTTTGGAAACACTGGACAAGACTGGAATATTTTCGGTCCAAATCTCAGATTTTGAGAAATTCGGACAATGAAAAATGTTGAATGCTTGCATGAAGCTTGCATAGCGACAAGAACTTCAAAGACTTCGACATCCGGCTTCCTATTTCCATTAGGGAGCCTATTATTCCGGTTCTACATAAAGAAAAACAGATAGCCATAGGAAATATTTTGTCAGAAAGTGTTCCTGTGCATATTTCCGCCAAAGACTCGATCGAGCCGCTCCTGTCCAACCCCCTTTCACCCTTTTTTACAAATGTAGGGAAAAAATCAAAACAAGAAAAAATTAGAACTTCATACAAAACTTACGAAAAATTTCTGCTCTTACACTGTAATTTTTACCGAAAATTATTTGACTGACAAGTAATTTAGTTTGCTGACCAAATTGAACTCGAGTGGAAGAATTCACATGGTGAGACCACATACACCACAATTAAAATTGCTGATTCCACTTATTGTTCAGGTGCCAGCCTCCCTGCGTGATTCCTTTGTCATACGCTTTTGTGTTTGTCAGGAAAATGCAACTGAAAGGGACATACTGGTTGCTTATGACATTATCAAGGTTTCTCTCTCCACAAAAACAACTAGCTCGCGTGGGCCCGGCTGCGCCGGGACCTACGCTCGCGGCCACGCTGCTTGATGCACCGCATCTCTATAACTCTTTTCAACTCGAAAAATTAAACTTTTTAACACTTAATACTTCTCGTATTCATATAATCAGCAAAACTACTATCCACATAAATCGGCTCAAAATTAAATAACAAAATCGGCTCATCAAGCATACTGCTATATTCATCTGGCACACCCGCCTACTCACTCGCTTATCACTATTTTGGCATGCCGTCTCACTCTCCTAGCACGCTTACTCACTCTTCTGGATCGGGGGCTCGCCTACCGGCGGACAACCTCGCCTCTGTTAAAGCACAAAAAATGAAATTAAAAAACACTTTAAAAATAATCAACTAACAGTCAATCAAGAATTAGCTAAACAAATCCGACCCTACTATAGAATACCCCCCCCCAAAATCCGACCTTTTAAAACTTAAGTAAAAAGTAAATTTATGTCAAATTTATGTCCCAGACCCCAGAAAATGTGCGCAAACTCTTCATTAGTCACAACTTCCGTACGCTGGCCTACCCCCAAGCCTAAGGGCTAAGCCTAAACTTGTTGTTTGCAAGGGTGGTTACAGCGATTTTATAAGGTCGGATTTTTGGGGGGGGGGGGGGGGTATTCTATAGTAGCGCCAAAAATCCTAAAAAATCTAGATCCAAAACATCCGAAAATCCTAAATTAAACAATTGTAATGTTGAAAAAAAAACAAAAAAAAAGATTAAATTATTCCTACCTACTCTCATGGTACTCTGACCCATTCCCTGGCTCGCCTATCCACTGTCCTGGCTCACTCACCTGGTACGCCTGCTCACTCTCCTGGCACGCTACCTCAAATTACTGGTACCCTCACCAACTCTCCAGGTACCCCCACCTACTCTCCAGGTGCCGCTATCAACTGTTCAGGTACCCTCATCTTAGCAAAATTAAATATTCAAAATTTTAAAAACAAAGGAAAATATAAAACCAAAAGAAAATACCACGTCTCCTGCATGTCTCCTTGCACCTACCCACTCCCCTGACTCGCTTATCCCCTCTCCTGGTATTACTTACTCTCCAGGTACCCCTACTTACTCTCCAGGTACCCCTATCTACTTTCCAGGTACCCTATCCATTCTCCAGGTACTCCTACTTACTCTCCAGCACCCCTACTAACTCTCCAGGTTCCCCTACTCTCTTTCTAGGTACCCTTACCCACTATCCTGTTACCTTCCCCCCTCCCGTACTCACTTTCTTGGCATACTCACCACACTTGGTATTCCTTGCCTGCCTACTCAACTGGCAAAGCTACCTAATTTTCTTGTTCACCCACTCACTTTGCTACCTACTTGCTTTCTTGAAAACCCTACAGACAAAATTTGAATAAAAAACATCTCAAAACAGTATTATACGACTTTCCTCTCGAGACAAAAAAAGAAAAATTCAAAAGTCCCAAAGAAGGCCAATATTCAAATTCCTCTAAATGACCACCTCCATAAAAGCATCCATATCCCGGGTTCCGGTCGTTATTTTTCACCGATCTTTTTTTTAAACGAAAGCTGAGATTTCGGGCTACATTTTAAGAGTGGGCCGAAAAAATCCGCTGATAGCAGCTCCGAGATTTTGTCTCCGGAACGGAAAAAACGACAATTTGCTCACTGAAACCGAAAAATTGAAACCGAAAAAATTTTCAAAACTAAAATCCAAAACAACCATTCTACACCTGAGATTCCAAGCTTCAATTTAAAAAAAAATTGACCAAAAAACCAAACAAAAACACCTCAAAAAAATCAAAAACGTCAATTGTCCACAGACAAAACAGCTCTAATACTATATAGGAGATAATTACCAAATCAAATATTTAGCAAACTGCTCACAGCATTCTACGTAATTTTTATTCAGCTTTCATGAAAAAAACCCGAACCATTATGAAAATTTGCAGATGAACTTGCTCTTAGTGCTGAGCCAATACCTGAGAACTATGAGCTGGAGCAGATCGAAGAGCAGCAATATGACATGATGAAGAACTCAGCCGACTTAAAGGTATCACTTTTAACTATGTGCCAGGCACCCAGGCGTGATCTTAATCCGCCACGGGCTGTGTCGAAAACATCGAGACATAATAAAAGCTTGTGTAATTCAACTGTGTGTGTATAATGTGTATAATTGACTGTAAATAATTTTCAGGCATCCTTTGACTCATCAGGAGCTGCATCCATAGTCCCCACTCCACCCCATTCAGCCAGCGTATCTCTTCAAGCACCTCTCTATCCTAATGCAGATCAACGGGCTGGACAACCACCAGCAACAGTGACGCAGGACAGTAAAAAACACACACTGGCAGAGAAGCGGTCATTCCTGGTCAGGATGGTTAGGTGAGGAATTAACTATGGATTTTACAGTCGATAATCAACCTGATTTTAGTGATCCCAAGTGCTATAACCCCAAGATTGTGCGCCACTTGAGTATTTTTTAATTGAAATTTGTAGATGACTAGATATTCATGTTAAATTTAAGATATGAGGAATCACAAACAAATGTCCCAGGACTTATTCCGGGACCGTTCATTGAGGTTACTATTGATGGTCAGGTTTCAGGTAAAAACTTTGTGATTTTAGACAAGCTATAGAGCATGGAAGTAAGACCAAAGGTGGTCAATTCTTTGGAAAATGTAGGTTTTGACCCCCTGTAATTTTATTGAGATTCTAAGTTTGTTTTGCTTCAGACAGTCAATTGAGCATTGATGCAGACCAAGACCAGCAATTAGAAGAGGACGATGGGTACATGAACACACAAACTATCGCACCAGATCAAACAGGCCTGCAAACACCCTTATGAAAAGAAGAGGATAGAAAGCAATACTTTTTAATCTATATTTAGAGAAAAAATCACACAAAAAGCAGTATACAAAATTGTGTTAGAGCTACCTTTCATGGGATCTGTTGACAAAATAAACTTTTTTCCTGGCTCACAGGTTAATCAAGCCAAAAATCAAAAGTATAAGAAAGTCAAAATAATATTTTCAAGACTTTCTTGGGCGATTAGACGTATAAAAATGGCAGGAGCTCAAGCTTTATCTCATCCAGACCAATGTCAGGATAAAATCAACCCTCCAATGTTCGCAAATTCTTGATTTTTGTGGCATCGCTTCTGATAAGGGTAGTACAATCGATTAACGGAAAATCGGTGTTTTGACCAATAAATCAAAGAGCGGGTTAAAAAACAGATAAAAAAAACCAGGTTCAGAAAAATCCCGGTATATTTACGACAAAAAACCCAAATGAACCCCAATGAACCAACTAAAAATTTTAAAACTGAAACCGAAAAGCGATTTTAGAAAATCTTCGTTTTATGAACCGACCGGTCGGAAAGAAACTGCGACGGCTATCGATTACCGACGGTCAATGAATTTTTTTTTTCGAAATTTTTGATCAAAATTGTCAATTTTCAGGGCAAAAATTTTTGGAAAGTCGACCCTAACACCAAAATCTCATCCTGAATCCGAATCCGTTGAGATCAGATTAAAATATTTTTTATAGACTGAGATACCCATTAAAATAGGTGAATGGTGCCAAATTCCTGATCCATCTACTCAAATAGCTATATATCAGCCCATAAAAATTATTTCGATCTGATCTCAACGGATTCGGATTCAGGGTGAGATTTTGGTGTTAGGGTAGACTTTCCAGAAACTTTTGGCCTGAAAATTGACGATTTTGATCAAAAATTTCAAAAAAAAAATTCATTGACCGTCGGTAATCGATATTTTACCAGAAACTGAACAAATCCTACCCTACTTTTAAACCTTCAAATAATAGTGGAAGCGGAAAAGAAGAGGCGATGAACGCCAAAACTCTATTTTGAAAAAGTCGTCTTCCAAGTGACACACCACAAACACGCCCTATTACTCACTCCTTTGTCCAAAGAGTTTGCGCAGGACATGGCTAACACAGTCGGAAGTTCCGACTCGGAACTAGCAAAAAGGTCATTTCACTGAGCGTTCAGCTGAGTACAATATCTTTGGTTTCGTAATTTTTTTGTAGACTGGGATCGCACCTGGGTGGTCTCACAGCTAGTTTTCACTGCGTAGTTTTTATACATCTCATTTTTTGACCTATGCAACGTTTTTTTGGCATCAAAAATCCCATTTTAGGCAATATATCAGAGACACTTCCGACATCGCAGCACTCAGCACCCTTCTACTGTCGCTATGATTTTATTGGAGCAAAACAACAGTAGGTTTTCACCTGTAAAGGTTTGTTTCATCTTCATCAATCTATTCCAATTTAGGAATCGTCTCGGAGCTTCTTGAACTCAAGTTTTCTCAGGCTAAAATTACGTAAATGCATTTTTGCTGTATCTCTTGTCTCATCCACCAAATTTAGGGGTAAGCACGACAATGTGAATGTTACCTTTGCGGTACAGTTTATCCATTAAAACCTGTTACGTCTCGTACATTTTATTTCAGGATTTCGATGGGGCCTTGTTTCACGTGTCCAATCCAGATGGAGATCGATCAAAACTGATGGTAGCTTTCTTATAACTACCTTTGTTTATCCATTTCTTCTGTTCAGGTCAGCCTTGCATTGAAGTTCTACAAGGAGTTGCAGCAGCACGGGGCAGATGATGTTGGTTTTGTGCCTCCTTTTTTCCTAGTCACGTAGTTCTTTCCAGTTGCTCAGACGTGAATATGGATCAGCTTTGTGTGCTCAGGCTGAGACTGGGTAATAATTACCTTATTTCTGGAATGATCTAATTCCTTTACTTTGTAGCTATAATGTATCGCTGCTGTATGACTTGACCTCTCTTCCGGATGACTTCCAAGCTCTTGTGTCGCAAGCATCTTTCCTCAAGCGCAACTGTTTTGCTTCTGTCTTTGAGAAGTATTTCCAGTTTCAAGAAAATGGCCAAGAAGGTTGGCAGCCTTGTGAAATCACCAGTTTTATAACTTTAGTTTCAGGAGAGAAGCGAGCTGTGATCCACTATCGTGAGGATGAAACAATGTTCATTGAGGCAAAGTCAGACCGTGTGACAGTCATATTCTCCACTTTGTTCAAGGACCCAGATGATGTTATTCTTGGCAAGCTATTTCTTCAGGTATTTTTTCGGGCTTGTTTATTATCAGATATAGATAAGTCAATCTAAAAAATCAAATTTCAGGAGTTCCGTGAGGGTAGAAAAGCAAGGTTTGAATTAGGTCATGGTCGTGTGAGCTTTATTGAGGAAAATATTTTAGTCAAACTGCGCCTCAAGTGCTATACTCTGTTGGTGAGCCGCCTATGGAACTGAAGAATAATCCAGAAGCTAGAGTGGCGAGAATGTCGGCTACATCACTTTCGGTATAGTCATTCTTGAAAGTTGCTCACACTTATTGCCTTTTAATTCAGTTCTGTTCCCAAGACATACAAACAAGAAAGCCCGTGACAACACCATAAATTTGATCCATACCTTCCGCGACTATCTTCATTATCAGATCAAATGCTCCAAGGTAATTTTAAGAACTGTTTCATTCATCGAATTTAACCGGAGTTTTTGGTTTTAGGCCTACATGCACTCGCGTATGAGAAGTGTGTTATTTCTTGTTGGAATTCACGATTTTAAAACTAAACGACATTTTGTTTCAGCAAAGACCAGTGACTTTCTGAAGATTTTGAATCGCGCTCGGCCAGAAAAGAAAGACTCAGAAAAGAAAACATTTACTGGGAGAACTTTTGTACAGCATTAATAAAGATATTGTTTGCCTAACTGTTCGTATTGCTGATTTTCAGTTTTAATTTATTGCCTTCCAAATTTGTAATGGTGTCTGTAATGCCTTAATTAAATTTATAAGTGGTGCATGAATTCTTGTGGAAATCCTTTGTTTGTGTTTTTATGAAAGAACCTAAAACTACTGCGGTCGCTTTTATTTTTTATTGACTACCAATAAACTCTGATAAGTTGGGTAAGAGAATTAAAGCATTTGAGCTCATTGTGAATAGCAGCGATCACATATTGGGCAACGTTTTCGAGTCAAATGACCAACGCAGTGTTTGTCATCACAGTTTCCCCTGGTTCACATAGTTGGCCCAGTTTTTGGGGATCGACTATATACTTAACTTTTGTTCACAGGGCCTTTAGTTGCAAGGACACTTTTTTAAAGGAGTCTAATTTCAAGCTGGCCCTGATTTTCTACAAGCTTATAAGTTGGTTTGCATGCTCTTTAACGACTTTTTTGAGTTCGATGTTGGATTTATTAAATTTTCTAGCTGGCGCTTATTGCATAAGCTCTGTATCCGACACAGTTGTTCACCCGGTTAATGTCTTTCAAACTCATTCTGAGAAAGGCACTCGAAGTCGTAGAGATGGATGGACTGAGGTGTGATCTGCAATAATAGTAGCTAAACCGAATCTTTATAATGTATATTTAGTCCTTACATTCTGTGAAGTGGCATGCAGAAAGTGTTTTCCTCGGTGTGCTTCGCCTTTTGCTATTCGACTCTAAAAAGTTTTCTTTGATCAGTCAAACAGTCATCTAAACAACGGATTACCCAAGTAGATGAATTCTTGCAGGTTTTACTGTACAACTAAACTGACAAGTTTTAAACATATTTTGTGATAAATTTGAGTATTGCCTTACCTTCTTGAGGTATTCCCTCACAATTGTGAACCATATTCCAAGAAGCATCATTCCGAGTGCAATATAAACAATTATTTTAACCAGTCTAAATTACTAGAGTGAATTTTTTTTTCCAAAATACACCTACACCTACCTCAAAGGGTCATTGGATGCTGTGGCAAATAGGTCTCCGAACCCTCAAATATATACCTAATAATTCATGCCCAAATGATTTTTGATGAATTTATGTTACCTACAGTGCTGAGGCTGACAATGCTAAATATTTAACGATTAACTTAACATAAAAATTTGTTTCTCACAAGTTACCAGAAATAAATGTCCTCAATCACAATTCCTCTGTAGTAAGCCGAGTTTTGAAACAGCAGTGCAGTAATCCACAGCATAACTGTGAACATGAACAAGAGGGCAGGCAGTGGCAGGCGGTCGACCATCACTTTAGATGGTCTTGGTGAAGATTTCTGAATTAACTATGGAGCTCAAAACCACGTTGAAATAATACCAGACAAAGACCTTGTCAAAGATATTGGCAAGAAACCAAAAGCCTCTGGTCAAAGACTTGGCCAGACTACCTAAAGTGAACATGAACAGGGGAATGCCCAATAGAGAGTATGCGATTGTGAAGAGCATGGATGGGGTGTTGGAGGGATGCATGTTGCCATAGCCTATATATTGGGGATAGATTAGTTGCAAAGAATGGTATTCACATTAATTTACCGATGGTAGCAATGGTAGTAAAACAAAATAGAACCACGTCTGTGAAATATTCTTCACCCAATTTGGGATCAATTTTTCGATAGATTAAGGCAGCAAGTAATATGTAGATGCAACAAGTTAGGACTACGAGTAGTTGAAAGCAAACTAGCCATATTGGGCTGTAAATACACTATAATGAGGGATCAGGACGTTTGAGTCCCGGGCCGTTTGTGTCCCGGCCGTTTGTGTCCCGGCCGTTTGAGTCCCGGCCGTTTGAGTCACAGCAACCAATGCTCCCCAGCATTGATCCCGCATTTGGGCCCCGCATTTAGGCCCCAATTATAAAAATTTTATATTTTTCAACGCAGATGTGTTGTACGTATTAGAACTGGTGCTGCACCAAGAAAAAGCTATGTGGGTCATCAAAGGGTCAGCCATTATCCCGTACCATGTACCCCAAAGGGTCAGCCCTTATCCCGGACCATGTACCCTCAAAGGGGCTTCCTATTGAATTAGGTTGCCTGCCGAAGGCAGGCAGGTAGAAAATCTAGAAAAGTCAAAATTTTCGATTGATTGTATGCGGAGGGGCCCAAACGCGTAGTAACCGGAAGTAGACCGTAAAGGCTGAATGGCAGCTTGCTGTTGATTTTCTTCATCGCTTGAATAGTCACTGAGGCCATTTACAATTCTTCGGGCCAGTTCTGTAGTAGCATCCAACATCAGATCTCTAGATAAATATCAGTTTAATTCACGAAACAATTTCTTTTAACAAAACAAAAACATTTTTTTGAAAATGAATAATAGTTGTGCGGGACTCAAACGGCCTGGGACCCAAACGGCCGGGACACAAACGGCCGGGACACAAACGGCCGTGGGACCCAAACGGCCGGGACTCAAACGTCGCGGACCCCTATAATGACGTTTGCCTAATTCATGCTTTTGAGTTTTCTTGGAAAAATTTCGGGGGACTGAGACAAAATTGAAACAAGAATAGAACCGAGGTGTATATTTTTTGAACTTTCTTGGTAAATGTGGGACAAAAGTGTGTAATAATTGATTGAAGAAAGTCTTTGGGCCGTAGCCTTTTGTCCCCTTTTTTCCATTTATAGAAAAAAGGGGACAAACGCCTTACGTAAGGCGTTTGTCCCTTTTTCCACTTTTTGAATTTGCGCCTTTTTGGTTTCAAATTTCTGAATTAACTTATTTGTCTTGTAAAGAACTCCTATTATTTAAAATGTTTTTCCATAATCAAACCTCAGTTCTACTGCGATCGATGCACCAAACCAAACCAAGTGGTCGTCCACTTGGAATTTTTTTAAAGTTTTCGGGCTCCAAAATAATTTTTCTGCACTAATTCGAGCATGCTGGAGATGGTTTGACAGTGCTAAAATCACGTTTTATCGAGAAATTTTTGAGTTATTGTGAATTATTGATTTATCAAAATCAATAATTTACGATAACTCAAAAATTTATCGATAAAACACGATTTTACCACTGTCAAAACATCTTCAGCATGCTCGAATTAGTGCAGAAAAAATGTTTTGGAACCCGAAAACTTTAAAAAAATTCCAAGTGGACGACCACTTAGTTTGGCTCGGTCACTCTGCACGGCCCCTCAAAAACTGCAAAACTGCCTTCAGATTTTAAGGGGTGATTTAGAGGTTGCTATTTCGAATCCGGTGCATACCTTTTTCTACCATAATTTTAGATATAAAAGACAAGCGTTTGACTTTTCAGGTCGTTTGGGTGGAGATATCCAGGTGGATATCCACCGAATCGGGAGGTACCCACCCTAATTGAAGTTAGGATGGGTAAAATCGCAATTTCGGACTTAACAAACCCAATTCCCCACACAACTTCAAGCTAGAAAAAATAGTTTATTTTTATTTTTAAGAAATTTTAACTTTTTAGGCCATCTAGAGGGATATCCATCTGAATAGGAGACACCTACCTCATCTACCCCATTTTGGATGGTTAAAGTTGGTTGGGAATAGACTTGCGCTGGGTTACCCTGTGCCTAAGAATTTGACTAAGAGTAAAAAAACGTTAAAGAAAAATGAAACAGCAGCCAAATAATTAATATGAAGAAGGCGCGAATTCAAAAAGTGGAAAAAAGGGGACAAACGCACCTACGCCAAGTCTTTTCGTACGTTTTAGCTATATTTTTTAAATAAATAATTTTCTGTCAAATAACCTTCTTTTTCGTCGAGTTGATTTTTGTTGCGCCGGAAGCAGATCTTCTTCCTGTTGCTCCATATCTTTGAAAATATGTTCGGAAACAGTTTAATACAACAAAATGAAACGAAAATCTCTGTTTGACGTTTATAAAATTTTTATAGCTCTTGAGGCCATAAATTTATTCCCCTTTGTCGAACCCACTAGGGTGATAAGTTATTCTTACGAAAAAGTGACTAAGAAAACAGTGTTTTTAACTAATTTTTCTATGGTCTGTAAACCTGTTCTGTCGGCCTTTATAAACAACTTTTACTGATAAAACAACATTTTAAAACTGAATACACTAAAGTGGTAACTATTTTAATTTGTTGGATGAAATTGTTTGAAGTGACAATGTTTTTGTAAAAACAACAACATTTTTCCTGTTTTGTTTACTGTTTTTAAAAGCCTAGTTTTATTAATTGTAAATTTTTATTTTACACCAAAACTCAACCATACATATAATAACCTAAAACTTATAATCTTCAATTTTTACAATATAGTACAACATTTTTTCTTGTATACTGTGACTCTGGGATCTGTAACTGTTGTGGTGGTAGTAGTGTTGGCAGCTACAATTGCTGCTGCATCTCCTTCCTTATCACCAGGCACCACATTTTCAGTGCTGGAGGATGTTTTGCCGTTGCTTTCAGCACTCCCTGACTGCCTTCGGTTAATCCGCACCTGTAAATTTAGAAATTTAAACTAAAAAGCTGTGATTTATATTAGTATAACCTGTTCTAGTAAGACCTCCACGTCCGGCCAATCTGTTATGTCTGAGCACAACTGAAAAAAAAATTAATTTTTTTTTATAAATATTCACTTTTTAAAATTTATAAATTATCGGATGATGTTAAAGTTGTCATAAAAGCGTTTCAGCCATTTTGCTGTAAATTTTTATTTTTCTGGCTTTTTGTATTAGAGACAGAAATGCAGTTTTGCGATTATTTTGAGTTCCGTCTATTTTTTAGCCAACTTTTCTAAGCCAGAGCTTGATTTTTATAGCACATCTTTCGGACAACTTTTATTTCTTAACAACATGGTATCATTGGATTTTCGTAGTTAAATTTTTTATTTCCAAAAAACAGCCTCTCAAAAAATAATTGCAAAGGGGATTGTCATTTTTGGGCTTGCGATTATTTTGCGATTATTTTTGAGAGGTTTTTTTCGTAATAATTATGATATAATTTTGACTAGATGTTATATACCAAGATGTAGCTCAATTAAAGTTAGCTGAGGAATGTAAACTTTTTTTAATCACAGGTTCTGGTTATCATCGTCAAAATTGAGCCGAAAAATGAGAGAAATGACAATCAAAAAAAATATTTTACGTCATGTTTCGGCTCAATTTTGACGATGATGATGAGAAACTATGGTTAAACAAACTTTGCATTCCTCAGCTAACTTTAATTGTGCTACATTTTGGCATATAACATCTAGTTAAAATAAAAAAAAAATAATCGCAAAATAATCGCAAGCCCAAAAATGAAAAACCCCTTTGCGATTATTTTTTGAGAGGCTGTTTTTTGGAAATAAAAAATTTAACTACGAAAATCCAATAATACCATGTTGTTAAGCAATAAAAGTTGTCCGAAAGATGTGCTATAAAAATCAAGCTCTGGCTTAGAAAGTTAGCTAAAAAATAGACGGAACTCAAATAATCGCAAAACTGCATTTCTGTCTCTATTTTGTATACTTTTTAAAATTTTTTTGGCCTTAGGCGCAGGAGAGGTTGGGCTTACTCAGAAGGCTCAAATTTGTGTCCAAACCACATAAAACAAGTAATATTCAAAACGGCGCCAATTTAAAAATTTCAAAAATAGCTGAAACGACTATGCGATTATTAAAATTTTGTAGTCACAGGTTCTATTCTTCCTGCTGCCTGCGTACTTTTTCACCCTTCTAATTTTTCAAGTTAACTAGTGTTACTGACATAACTGTAGAGTATCCTGCCCTTCCTGTCAATAAGCACACACCCACTCTGACTCCCCAACACACTATACATCACATCTGAGGAATCTTCAGTTTCTCTTGCCCCTTCCTCGCTGTGCTTGGAGATCTCCAAGCTGTGCTCGTTGCACACAAACTCTGTGTACTAAATGCAAATACAGAATATTACTATTTAAAAAGTTGGGTCAGATTTACAATGTGGATCGCCTTGACACCAGCCAGCAGAATTACAGACTGCCCTGAAATTATATTAAAAATTATGTGAGCTCTGTAATTTCTGAACTAACTGTGCGATAGAATCTGTTTCATCGAATCCTTTTCGTTCAATAGCATCCGAAATGGCTGCAACAAATACAGAATTAGAATTTTCCAAATTTTGTAAAGCTGTTTAGGCGTGAAAACAGATCATATTTCCTACACTGATTTTTTTTCTGTTAGTACCATGTTATAGCTAAGGCACAAAGGCAGAAGTACACTATTTGGGGCAGCCCGCAAATGCGTTTTCTCAAGGTCTTAGTATTTTTAGGCCCTGAAAACGATAGAAAAGATGAGAAAGTGTGGGAAGGTCATTTTTCGAGAAAAAATTTTTTCGTTTGCCTTGTTCCCCATGTGGTTTTCGGTCATTTTGGATAGTTTACTTAGTTTTGGTCACTAAAACTGGGTAAAAAGAGGCTCTATTGCATAATGCATCTTCGATCAAGAGTCTTGCTTAAAAATCATGTATAAGGTAAGTGAGTGCGCGCATCTCTAGCTCTCTAGCCCCTACCCTTCGGGGCTTGGGGCTTCGAGTTGAGATGCAATAGAGATGCGCACACCCACATACCTTAGACACAAATCACTCGAAAGTGACTCTGGATGAATGAAAAAGCATGCATACCAGAGTTTATTTATGCGGTAGGCCCCAGTCAACAAAAAACGCATTTTCGGGCTCCCTTAAATAGTGTACTTTAGCCGTCACAAAGCTTCAAAACGAGTTATAAACAAGATATACCCGATGTAAATTTTTTTGAAAGAAATGGATAGGTTGAAACGCGGTTTAAAGCTTCCAGGAACTATCACAAATTAACAAACCAACCATTCCTATTAGCTTCAGGAAACCACCTCCATCTATAAAATATCCAAATTTATCTTTCGCATCTTTGACAATAATGATTTTTAAAAAATATGTACCCCTTAAAGTTTGATCCCCAAATAGGTACAACAACTTTTTAATTCAATTTTATTATCTTTTGATGATTGTCTCTAAAAATAGTGAGGATTCTGATTTTTTTAGTAGTTTTTCTAGTTTACCATAATTTGTCAATAAGAACAGTTTTTTTAAAAAAAGAGTGGCCGCAAGTCTTATTAGTAAAATTGTGTCAATTTAAGGATACAACTATTATAATCGGAAAATTTATAATTTTTCTCACAAGACTCCAAAAGAGAACTAAATATTTTGAACCCGCATAAATTTAAAAAATTAAATAAATTAATTTTTTTGGCAAATGCAAAAAGTGGTGCAACCTTCCTTGTTGAAAAATCAAGTCTTATTTTCATTTGGCAATATTCCAGCAACATATGGTCCACATTTAGCAAGGCAAAATAAATCCGATTGGATAAATTTTATCTTTTGGACTTGAGTGATACTTTTTATAGACTAAACTGACTGACCTGTTGCTGGACGTTTGGTCAGCAGTAGGATGTCACTAAATTTGTTAACGACTTCAGTTGTGGATTTTCAAGTTGACTACTCACCAGTCTAGCTTGTGGAAATCTGTCAGATGGTCAAATACTTTTTTCACATGCTCATAACTAAACAATTTTATACAAAATTTTGGTGATTTTGCTTTGTATATTTGTTATTACTTTTCTTGTACAGAGAACGAAGCTACCACTTCTAGAAACATCTGAAATCCAAAATTCTTGTTTTCGATATACAGTCGAGTCTCGATATAGTGGCACTCCCAAAAGTTCGTTCCCGCCTTGGATCCGTCACTTTTTTTACCTCGATTTTTGAAATATTTTGCCGAACCTGATCCGTCAGTCTGATCGCAAAATCGTACAGATTCTGATTTTACCGGTCGTCGTTTTTGGGATGATAACACTTTTGCCATAAAGACCCACGAGTCTCGATATAGTGGCACCCCATTTTTGAAAAAGGCGTGCCACTATATCGAGACCCGCGGGTCTTAACGGCAAAAGTGTTACCATTCCAAAAACGACCGGTAAAATCAGAATCTGTACGATTTTTGCGATCAGACTGACGGATCAGGTTTAGCAAAATATTTCAAAATCGAGGTAAAAAAAGTGACGGACCCAAGGCGGGAACGAACTTTTGGGAGTGCCACTATATCGAGACTCGACTGTAGTCGAGTATTGATAATCCAAGATGTTAGTTCTCGACACCTTTTCAGAGCCCGGTATGGTACTTACCGTAATTCCTCTAATAGAGCCACCCCCTTTGATTCAAAATCGTGTTCTTGGCATTGCGTTTTCGACCCACTTTTTCGTCACTTCTCTCAGGCAAGTTATGACCCATTTTGTAGCCAGTGAGATGAGCTACAGAAGGAGTGGTAACTTGCTTGGGAGAAGTGATCGAAAAGTGGGTCAAAAACACAACGCCACAAACATTTGAATTTAGGGGGTGGCTCTATTAGAGGAATTACGGTATTCGGTTTGCCCTTTCTTCCCTATTTTAAAAAAAAGACGGAAAAGACGTCTTAAACTAATTTTCTCTGCTTAACATAATAAAAGAAACATTTGTAATTAGTTGCTAATCTAAAAATAAAAACTGTTCTTAAAATATTTAGACTGTGACTACTCAAAGGCAGATGGTCTTTTAAGTTATTTTAATGGTCATTTTAAGATTAGGCAAGGGTAGGCCAGCGTATGTTAGCACGGACTCAAACGGGTTTTATTACTTATTTTGTAGTTTGGAAAACACGTTTCAGTCCGTCCTAACATCCGCTGGTCTATCCTTGTCTAAGCTTAGCCTAATAATATAAATAATAAAAATGACCTAAAATTCCCTAAAAGACTATCCACCTTTGAGTACTTGAAGTGGAAATGTTTTGAAAAAACTTTAAATTTTTAAATTAGAAACTACTTACAAATGTTTCTTTTATTATGTTAATCAGAGAAAATTAGTTTAAGACATCTTTTTTGTCCCTTTTTAAAAAATCGGAGGGCGGGGGGGGGGGCGAGCCGAATTAGTGCCCAGAACCCTGATTTGGACATGTCTTTAAAAAACATTATTATCCAGTCTAGTCCTGAAATTTGCAAGATTTCTGATTTAAGGGTTTCTGAAGAAATTTAGATTTTCGCTATTAAAACAAGCTAGTCCGAATAATTGTATACCCTTTTTCAAAAAGTGAGACTCGCGAGTGTCGATGGCGAAACTGTTGCCATTTACAAGACCGACTAGCAAAATAAGAACCTTTGCAAATTTTAGGACTAGACTGTCTAATCAGGTTTGGCACCAGTTGTTAAAGTCGGGATTATTTTTAGGGGTGTCGGCTTACTGATTGTATCATAAAATTAATTCTATTTTTATATTTTTTTGAATTTGTTTGCGTTTAATTATATTAAAACACCAACCATATTGAAGGATCTAAATAATAAAAGATTTTAGTCAACTACGGTATTTGTCGTGATTCCTCTAATGTAAATCAGTTCTCGAAAGCTACGAAATGTACTTAATTCAATTTCCCTTTTTATTGTCATTTTGCAGCCATATTTTGCCAACAGCAGAATTAGTCATAGAAACTGGTGTAGAATTAAAAGTTGGATTAGAAGCATGAATATCGAAATTGAAACATTTTTGCGAAAGTTTTCTGAAAACTGATATGCCACAAAAAAGAAGACACTTATGGCTGCTTAAGTTGAAAGAAAATTTTTAAAGAAATATATTATCTTGATAGTCTTTTTAACTCTGCACAAGTCTTTTTTGCATCACAATACTTTAATGTCAGCAAATATGGCTGAAAACAACATTAAAAAAATACACATTGGGTACATTTTGTCACTTTTGAAGACGATTGTTATTATAGGAAATACGATAATGCTAAGTTTGAATGCACCTACGAGTTCTGGACATAGGACAGTAGAGTGCCATTTTTGAACATTTTGTTTTGGGAGACCAAGTGAATGTCTTAAAATTTTGGCTGTTATTGAAACACCATCATTTGCCATATTATAAACTAACTATCCGTAGAGCCGATTTCATTTGTTGTATTATTGTTTGGACCAGCTATTTTATCCTAAACCCAAGCCAAAATTTTCAGTTATCCAATTTTTCGAAATAATCTCTACCAATTCCTTTTCGATCCTATGCAAAAAGTCTTCCCACTCCGTGAAGGCCACATTCAACTCT
The DNA here is from genome assembly GCA_004194705.1 of Ditylenchus dipsaci. Lineage (NCBI taxonomy): Eukaryota > Metazoa > Nematoda > Chromadorea > Rhabditida > Anguinidae > Ditylenchus > Ditylenchus dipsaci. The sequence continues at coordinate 800,434 of SADC01001227.1, read as the reverse complement.
TTGATCAACTTTACTAAATTTATGACCATTATCAGCAATTTGATGAGCATGAATTGATCAACCTGTTTCTTCACTGGACTTGCTACTATTGACCTCGCCTCCTCCTGCTGATAGCTCAGCCAGTTTGTGGTCATAGTCCTCTTTGGACTTGACATCTAGTGTTTCGTATAACTTGACCAGTTTAGTACCCAACTCTGTGCTCACGATTCTTGACTGTATATAGTTGGCAGCGAAACTAACTGTGGATGTCTCTTCTACATTCTAAAATAGGTCTTTTTATCAGGTGTAAAATATTCGAGAGTGTATTGGTAAAGTGAGAATTAAAAAGATCAGTTTTTTTAATATCATATTTACACACTTTTGTCGGTCTCTTATTGGTGTAGCGGAAAAAAAATTAGTTATTCGGTGTCCGTTGCTTCCGGGTTCGAATCCGACCAACAAAAAAATCCATAAAAACACTTTTAGTATTGTTTTTTTATGATTGTTTTTTTTCTATACCATAGCCGATTGTTTTTGCAATTTCATATTGAAGTACCCATTTTTGCGAAAAATTCTGCAGTGCAAAATTTACCTTGGAATCCAAGTTATCAATCATTTTTTCTATAATTATTAGCTTCTGAGATATGAGCATGAATTGAACAGTTCTTTTTCGAAATGCCGGTACAGTCGAGTGCCGAATCGGCACTGCCGATAACCCGACACCCGCTCAAGTTTGTTCTCACCTAGGTCCGACACTGTTTTTAGAATGTCTTTTTTTCATTACATTTTGACACTCTGCTGCCAAATATCGTAAAGATTCTGATTTTAAAAAATCCTCAAATTTCGACACTTAAAAACCAAAATTCCGATAAATCGACACCCGTAAAATAAAAGTGTCGGACCCTAGGTGGGAACGAACTCGAGGTGGTGTCGGGTTATCGGCACTCGACTGTAGTTTAACTTACGATCGTATCTCAGCAACCAAGATAAAAAAACCTGATTTATCATTCCTGACCAAATTTAGCATACTGGGGGGTCTTAGGAGCAAACTTTTTGCCTGAAAATTGGTATTTCTGTAGGAAAATAAAAATTCAGGGAAAAACTTAAAAAATGTCCAATGTTTAAAGTGTTTTTTGGAAAAATGTTTTTTGGATACAGATACATTTATCTATCTTTTCATATGTTTCCAAAAAAGTTTTCATCTGATTCGTAAGTCATTCTACTTCTTATAATCTTCTACAATTTTATCGCCTTTTGGTTTGGCCATTTTAAAATTTACGAGGTCAAACCTAGTAGAAATATAATATACAACAATTTAGTGTGTTCCCTAAAAAAACAAGTACTTGTTTTGTTGCTTTAGTCCTGTTGCAGTTAAGAAGTTTTTTCTTTTGTTCTATTTACTTTGTGTTATTTTAGAAAAGGAAGTTAGAATAGTTTGTTGGTGACAAGCAGGTAGGTAGGTGTCCCACATCTTGTTCACCCCACTAAGCTAGTTTTATCCTATTGACCCGACACTGACGCACAAATGTTGTTTTTGTCAAATAAAGCAATAATCCCTCAGGCCATTCTCTCTGCTTTAATGTCTTTTGTAGTGATTTATTTTATTTCAGAGTCTATTTACTAGAGATGAAGAAACGGGACCAGGACGGATTTCAGGACAGGATTTTATAGTCTGTCCAAGACCAGGATCAGGGCCAGGATTAGAAATTTTAAAAACCAGGATCCTGGTCGGATCCTGGTCAAAAACCAGGATTTTCGTTAAATTCCAGAAATCCGGTTTAAACTGTCAGCAAAATTTTTATTGACATTTTTCTACATTCATTACATCCAGTAAACAATGAGAAACTCAATGTCCAGAAATTGCAGAAATCAACACTTTAAAATAACAGATTGTATTCCAAATGAATGAATGAAAATACCCGAGTGAAAAATGCAAAGGTAATTTCGATCAAAATTCGTTTCAATATGATGTTTCGAAAAAATACCATTTACCGTATTTACTGTATTAACTACCCACCCTCTAATAAGTTCCCACCCTACGGACCTTATATCTCAGCCTAGAGCGAACATTTCGCAAATCCGTTTTTGCGTTTTCTTAGTTGCCGCGAATTTACCTGATTACACTTTTCAGGTTTTGGTTGAGCACCCAAAATCTCGAAATCGACCTCACAATTTTTCGATTTTTTAGAGGTTAAAAAATAACTCCCCATGGGGACTTAATACAGTAAATACGGTATATTTACCAAATTCGACCACCAGGATTGGCCGAAATACCAGGACCAGGACCAGGATTTTTTAATTTGACCAGGACCAGGATTTGGTTTTATTTATAAATTTCGAACAGGACGGACCAGGACAGGATCCTGTCCTGTCTTCGTCTCTACTATTTACCTATATTTTTTTGGCTATAAGTTAAAACACCCGTCAAATATGTGAATCTCCCGTCAAATTTATTTTTTACCCGTCAAATTCAAATTTCAAACAAAATATGTAAATCTCCCGTCAAATTATGTGAATCTCCCGTCAAGTTTGAATTTTTAGTCAAATACTGCATTAAATTTTGCGGGAATTCGAATTTTATAGTCAAAAATAACTCGGATCGCTCAGAATATCTGCCCGGAGTGGCCAGAAGCTCCTGAAAGTTGGTTTTTTGGGGGTTTACTAAAGGGGGAGTAAACTTTTCGCAAAAATTCGATTGAGCGGATCAGATTTCCAGTCCGATGGGTTTAATCTCTCAGAATTACACCCTTAACCATTCTTAACCTTCTTAAATCACCCTAAGCCATCCTAAATTACTCCAAGCCAGTATCTAAGTACTCTAAATCAGTGCTTAGGGTGGTTTCAGATAGTTGAGAATGATTCAGGGTGGCATTCTGAGCGATTTAGCCCATCTGATTAGAAATCTGATCCGCTCAATCGAATTTTCGCCAAAGTTTACTCCCCCTTTAGTAAACCCTCAAAAAACCAACTTTCAGGAGCTTCTGGCCATTCCGGGCAGATATTCTGAGCGATCCGAGTTATTTTTTGACTATAAAATTCGAATTCCCGCAAAATTTAATGCAGTATTTAACTAAAAATTCAAATTTGACGGGAGATTCACATATTTTGACGGGTGTTTTCAATTTGAGCCTATTTTTTTTGAAAAAAAAGTTATTTTTTTGAAAAGACTAAAGATATATCAATTTTTTCAGTTCTTTTTGTTTATTTGAAAAAGTAACTTTTACAAATTCTGTTTGCGTTTTTAGGTTTGGAAAATATGCTTTCTTTTTGTGATGATCATACAATTGATTGAAGAAAAACAACAATAGACAATAAAGATGTTTGTATGCTTAGACGTCACTCCTCTGATTCACATACACACCCTTAATAAGCCGAGACCACAAAAGAATATGACTGGGGGCTGGCATAAAGATTTATTTTAATACATTTTTCTTTTGGGTCTTTAGTTGTAATCTTAAGTTAGATGGGCAAGTATAAAAATTATTTTTATACTAGTAAGGCAGAAGTTTGTAGTCACAAAAGATACCTATACTGGGGAGCTAGAGCAATGTGGGTCAAATTTTACCTTCATTCGGGTTAACAGGAGCTTGCCCTTTACTTTCAGGTTTAAAGCATAGGTGTTGATTGATGCCATGCTTTATACTATTGTTGAGAGCCAATCGAGCATTTCGGTTTCTCGACCGGACCCCAACACTACTTTAAAAAGTCGACTCTCGATATAACACCACCAAGGTGGTATGCTCAACGATTAACTCAGTCATCAGCCTCAGCTGGCGAATGGCTGAGTGAAACTCAGCCGACTGACTAAAGTTCAACAATCACAATCAACAGCTTGGAAGTGAATTTTTTTTCTTTTTTTCTTAATTTTCTTAAACCGGCTGAGTTGAAAAAATTTTCCTCAGCCTCAGCCGCCAGCCAGGTCAAAAATTGTACTTCAGGCTTCAGCCTTAGCAGACTGAGTTAAATCTCAGGCGGCTGAAAAAACCATCCTGAACACCACCCCCTCAAATTCTAATGTTCAAAAGCTCTGAAATATCGCAGGGATTCCGATTTTGCCAATCGTTTCTTAAAAATTAAAATTTTTGACAGCAAGACCCACGACTCTCGGTGTAACATCACCGATTTTTCAAACGTTGTGGTGTTCAGTGTTTGGACCTCGTACTCGTAAACGTAAAAAAATCAAAAATTAGGTTAAATAAGTGTCGGACCGTAGGTGGGAACGAACTTTCGAAGGTGTCGGAAGTGGACTGTACAATAAATCTCAAATTCTTCATACCCAAATATTTTAACTGAAATGCAGGGCTCAATTTTTCAGTTCAGCTATGGAAGAAGATTGATAAGTGAGAATGTAAAAGAATCAAAAAATAGGAATCTTCAGAGAGGTGGAATAAAGAAACTACCTATGTTGATTAGATTTTGCATATGCTCGATTAGTGGGGCAGGTGATAAGAATTAATAGTTGTATTTGTTTAGCTATTTGGGCCACTACTGCTCAACTAGTGGTCATTATTACTTGTGGGTCAGCATAGTTGATGGCCAAGGCAGCATGCCTTATTGGCTTCTTTCCCACCACTACTACTCAACTTATTTTGCTGCTAAGTTTGTTATTATGTCAAGTAAATGCTGCCCGGAACACTTCTTTCGCACCCAAAAGATTTGAGTCTTTGTGATTTTTGTTGTTTAAAAATAAACTGAATTTAAGCAATTTCAGGTCTACTGGAATGTGCCCAGTAAAATTTGATGTGAAATTGGTTATTTATTGGTTTTCTAAGTGCATATTTGTAGGTGGTGTTTGTTGGAACAGTCCAGATAAACTAGATCCAGCCAAATTCGGCATCAGAACAAACAATAAACAGTTGTTCCATGGTTCACAGATTGTCACTTTCTATGAGGACCAATTGGGTATTGAGTTTGATTGTAACATTTTTGGTCGATAAACAAATAGTCTGTTTGTGCAAAAATATTTTAGCTCCAAAATATTGTACGCTTCGATTCTTTACACATCCCAAAATTCTGAATATTTTTTAAAAATTTACAATAAATTTAAAGTGGAGTCCCGAAATAACACAATTCCCTCAAGTTCGACCCACAGCTGGGCCCGATACTTTAATTGCTCCAAATTTTTGTAATATTTTGCCATTTATTTGATCAATCAAGTCAGAAGACCCCAAATATTCTGACTTTGCTGATCATTTTCGAAAATAAACACAGTTATGCCTAAAAGACACGTGAACCCAAGTGTTTTAAAAAGAGAAGATTTATATAGTTATCTCTAACAATATTTTACCAAGCATGATGTTGTATCGTTAACCACGTCTCTTATCGGCAAAATTGTAATTATTTCCTAAAACAACTCGAAAACAAAGCTCTTGTTATTTTTCGACCAAGCAAAAACAGCTGGTGAAAATGTTTGAAAATTTAGCTGAAATGATCGGGCTCAGATGAGAGTCGAAGCTGAAGGAATGCCGTTACCGAGATTCGACTGTATTTTTAAGGTGCTCCCAGATTAGTTGAGCAGGAAAAAGTGGCTTCGGTGGCGCAATTTTTTTCCCGCAGTGGCACACTATTTATTTTTGGTTGTTTGTCCACTTTATGAGTATAATTTGACTTTTTTGACGCCAGATTCAGAATCAGCGACCCCAATTATCCCTATACATTGGTCAAACAACACAAAGTAAATAGTATGGCAGCACTTGGGACCGAACAAGCGCACAATTTTGGGCCATGAAACACAAACACTTATCCACTCCGCCACGGAAGACCCTTTTCCCTACTGAGCTGATCTGGGAAGCCCCTTTAGTAATTGTCGGTGAAAGTTTAGAAAGTATTTGATTGTGAACTGTTTCGAAATCAAATAAAGGCCAACACATCACAGACTATAGTGTGAAATGCTCACACATCAACTTTTTGACCGATCAATACTTTTCTAAATAAAACAATCAAACTGTAGCAATAGTTGTTGTCGATTATACAGGTACGTAAAAGTTCTGACAACTTTTTTAAACTCAAATTTTTAACCATATTTCGTTTTATGAGTGAAAACGGTTATACCAATTTTTTTAAGTGATTTAAGTGAAAAGTGATGCAGCTATCTTGTTCAAAATTCTTCGCTCTTGCTCGTGGTGTTATTTGTTTTTTGATGTTATGTTACAAACAATAAAAGTTTATGTTACATGTTATGTCAGAACTTTTTACGCACCCTGTAATTTGATTGATTGTTTTAATGCTAAATCTTTGAAATTGTACAATTTTAGATACTACCCCAAATGTGAGTATGAAAAAAGGTGCAAAGTGAAGACACTGATGGAAAATACTCTGTGAAGGAGTGTGTACATGGTGGACTTCCACAGGTGCACAATTTTTAAATAAAAAGTCTCAAATTTATTTAAAAACCTAATCTAGAATGCAGATATACACAAACATTTGGAGAAAGTGAAAAAAGACATAGAAAAAGCTATTCCTGACAAGAAGTTCTCAGGTCCAGCAGTTATTGACTGGTTGGTTATTAGTGTGACCTAACTACCAGCTTACCATGCATATAGTAAATGTGTTTAGGGAGCATTGGAGACCAGCGTATGCCTTAAACTGGGGTGCCAGAACCATTTACAAGGTGCTCTCCACCAAGATGCTCAACAAAAATACCCAAGTTTGAGTGAAAGAGAAGCTCAAAGGATGGGGAGGACTTGTTCAACAAGGCTGCTAGGTTGGTATTGCATACATGTGTTATTTGTCGATATACAGGGTGGTCCAAGAAATATCGACACTTTTAAACCGTCATAACTTTTTCAAGCCGTATTTCGAATTTCTGTAAAAGCAATTCGACTCAGTTTGATCTAACAATTTTTTGGTATATAATATGAGAAAAAACGATATTCGCTTGGTGTCCCTGCGGTTTTGGTCCTGGTCTGTGGATGGTCTCTGGATGGGCAAGGCCTAAACCACACGGGGGAGACCAAGCGAAAATTGAGTTTCTCACATTATATACTAAACAAATTGTTAGGTCATGCTGAGTCGAAGTCCATTTACCACGGCGTGTCAAACTGGTCAAAAACACGAATTCCAGTTTTCCTCTCAGGACTAAAAAATTCAAAAATTTTTTCGATCCATTTTTTGCCGATATTTTAGTGCTAGCAGATGAATGCATTGATCGCTGTTTCTTGTGCATCATTTTGCGTCAAGTTTGGACTTAAAAGAAAGCGGAAAGCATGCTCTACAAAACTATAGACAACAATTCCAAATAATTAAAAATTTCCATCCATAATTAAGCCGTTTAAAAATGCGTGAAATTTGCTCAAATTTTGGTGTTTTTGTTTTGGCTCTAATTCTGTCCAAAAGTCGAATTTTGGCAAACCATCCGTAATTATTAAAGCTCCGGGTCTCGGCTATCCAATGCACTTTGAATTTTTGAAAAAAGTTGAAACTCGCGATTTCCCAGCGCGCCGAATTTTGTCGCAATTTTTTCCTCGAAATTTAATGGACTTTTAAAACGTGTGGCGCCCATTATTCTTAACAAATATGGTTGATGTTAAGTATTGAAAAAAGCCTTAGACTCTCCGCTTTCGTTGAGTGTTTACTGAGCTGAACATGTTTTAAAAATTTGATCTAGTCACACGTTTTAAAAGTCCATTAAATTTCGAGGAAAAATTGCGACCAAAATTTGGCGTGCTGGAAATCGCGAGTTTTCAACTTTTTTCAAAAATTCAAAGTGCATTGGATAGCCGAGACCCGGAGCTTTAATAATTACGGATGGTTTGCCAAAATTCGACTTTTGGACAGAATTAGAGCCAAAACAAAAACACCAAAATTTGAGCAAATTTCACGCATTTTTAAACGGCTTAATTATGGATGGAAATTTTTAATTATTTGGAATTGTTGTCTATAGTTTTGTAGAGCATGCTTTCCGCTTTCTTTAAGTCAAACTTGACGCAAAATGATGCACAAGAAACAGCGATCAATGCATTCATCTGCTAGCACTAAAATATCGGCAAAAAATGGATCGAAAAAATTTTGAATTTTTTAGTCCTGAGAGGAAACTGGAATTCGTGTTTTTGACCAGTTTGACACGCCGTGGAAGAATAAATTCTTTTACTTGTACTTTAGTTTTAAAAAAACTCAAAAAAATAGCAAAAAATGCAAGCCAGACAAAAATTTCGAAAATTTTTTTGTCTCGCAACGAAAAGAGGTAATTCGTGTTTTTGACCAGTTTGACACGCCGTGTTACAGAAATTCAAAGTACGGCCTAGAAAAAAATTACGACAGTTTAAAAGTGTCGATATTTCTTGGACCATCCTGTATTTCATGAAAAAACAGAAATATAATAAAAAATCGATTACAGTTAAAAATTTTCTGACCCTTTTAAAATTATTTATCTTGGCTAAACTTGGTATCTGCCACCGTGCCTTCCCTCTATTTTTTCCTCCTTGTATCCCTCTCCGTATTAAAAAAGTTTCTCTCCTCGATAAGTTCTGTAAAATTTTCCGCAGTATCAAAAATTACAAGGATGCGCCGACACTAACCTTGGCACAAAAGTATTTGAAAAAAATATTCTGTCCAAATATATGTTTTCATTCTTTTATTTTACAAAAAACTTTCGATGTATTAGTACTTCCTAAATTTGATCCCCAGCTGGGTCCTATACATAATTTTTTATGTTTTTAGTCCGCTAGTCCGTAAGATCGTAAGGATTCCCATTTTACCTATCGATTCTACAGGTAAAGGAAACCCTCATTAAAATTAGATTCTCTTATCGAAAATGGGGTTAAAAGTGTTGAATCCAGCAGAGGAAATATCTTGAGAAATAACTATTATATCGAGAGTCAACTGTAGATATTACGTAGATATTACTCTGCAGTTATTTCCAGAAAATTTGTGCGAGAAACCCTATTGCTAGCCAAAAAACTACGTCCCAAGCGCAATGGGTTGGTATGACTTCCCTTTGTGCAACTACAATGCAGGCGAGCAGGAGGAGTGGGAATGTGCCTTCAAGTTTGAAGCCTATAATCTGCAGTGGGTAGTAGTAGTCCAGTGTAATTAACCATATCCAACTAGATATTTAGGTTGTTGTGGATGTACCAACATGTGAATGCCTTCTACCCACCCATATATCTATTCGAACTCAATGAGAGATCAGAAAAGGAAAAGAGGTATGTATATGCCAGAATAGTCATGACCAGATGGTTGCAGAAGAAATTGGCTAAGCTGAACACACCCATCTATCTGTTCAGCAAGATTGAGTACTCGCCTTACGAGTTAGATGCGCCTTTTTACAATAATGTAAGCCTGTTTTTTTTTAAATTTTAACCGTTATTTTGCAAAGCTTATTGGAAAAGGCGTAGCCAGAAATTCCTGATGGGGGGCACCAGATCATTTTTCGGCCATTTTACTCAAACTTTTTAAAAAAATCTGACGGGGGCATGTGCGCAAAATGTTCAGGGTCCTGTAGCCAACAAAATGAAAAGTTAGAATTGGTCTACCGACATCTAACTACCTACCATCAATGCTACCTTCAATTAAATAAAATCGATTTTTCGTTTGGCTTTTAGTTATGGTTAATTTATGGAATAACGATTAAGGTTTTTACTAAATCTGACAGATAAATCAATAAAAGTAAAATCAATAAAAGTGAACCAAGATAATAAACCCTAGTTCTCAGAATATCGTAAAAAGTAGGGATGGAGGATTGTCTACGCCGAGAAAAATTATGAAAAAAATCGGGGCTGGAAACACCTTAAAAACTCTTGGGGCTGGTTCTAAACTCGGGCTGGTCGTCCCATTCCACTAATAATAAACCAAAAATAAATCCGGCAAGCGGAAAATTACTTCGGGACGTTACAGACTTAAATATTTTGTCAGGACAGGATCCAGGACGGGGAACACCCTAAAAACCTTTCGGGACGAGGCGTCCCGACCTTCCTTCATCCCTGGTGAAAAGTTAGATTTCTGTCTTTTTCTGCCTCTCACATTCATGCCCTATAAACATTGAGCACAAAAATATTGCAGCATTCATTGTGTAACTCGCTCGACTACCCAGCCGACAATGCAGTCAAAGGGGTGATCCTCTGGTCCAGTTCTGCCAACATGACCCAAAGGTGTGGCAGAATAAGTGAATATGTGGATGGTGTGCTAGGACCCAAAGTGCAGAGGATACAGGCCAGAGTGGCTAAGTTAGTCACCCACACATCCATATTTACTGAACTAACCAAACATTTAGATGTGCCAGTAAGGTATGCTCCAACCACGGTAGATGTCAGCTGACCCAACCTAAGAGGGACTTTGGGTGCGGAGATGAGCACTACACCGAACACTACTCTTGCAAATGTGACACAGGTTATGGTGGAGAGTACTGTCAACATGGCAATAACAAGAAAAAACATCGTGCCCAAGTGAGGATTAGAGTGCAGAGAAGGTATATCAGAGAAGGTATAACAGCATATGAGAATGATTGACTGGTTCAATTGAGTTGGTAGAAAGTAGCAATCTAGTCAGTTGGTGTATATATAGTGTGTTCCATTCATTAGTGATTTTCCAATAAACAAGGTGGAAATGTATTAAAGATTTGTACACAATTGGCTTTTAAATTTAGAACATGCAGAAAAAACACTTTGCTGAGTCTAATTTTACTTATGCCGAAATTTCGGAAAAACTTTTGGTGGAGGAGTAAACTGGGCCATTTCAAACTGGGCCCATTCAAACTGGGCCAAAACTGGGCCCATTTTTAGGCCTAAAAATGGGCCCAGTTTTGGCCCAGTTTGAATGGGCCCAGTTTGAAATGCCCAGTTTACTCCTCCCCAACTTTTATCATGCAAAATTCCCATGCAGGAAATAAGTAGGAAGTACCGTATTTTCTCTATTAAACGGACCTCTCTAATAAACGGGCCCCCTCGACTTTGAGGACTTATATCTGAGCCCAGAGTAAACATTTTGCAAAACTGTTTTTTGCGTTTTCTTAACTCCCACGAGCTCTTCTGATTCCACTTTTTAGATTTTGGTTGAGCACCCAAAAATCTTGAAATCGACCTCAAAATTTTCCGATTTTTGAGGGGTTGAAAAATAAACGGGCCGGCCCGTTTAATAGAGAAAATACGGTATGTACAGTCAAACCTCGATTTAGTGGCACCCCCAAAAGTTTGTTCCCTCCTAGGGTCCGACACTTTTTTTCAACCCAATTTTCAAAATATTTTATCGATTCTGTTATGACAGTCTGGTCGCAAATATCGTGAGGATTACGATTTTGCCGATCGTTTTTTGAAAAGTAAACGAATTTTGGGGTAAAAAAGTAAAACCTCGATATATAGTGGCACCCCCTTTTTGAAAACAGGTGCCACTATATCGAGGTTTCACTTTTTTACCCCAAAATTCGTTTACTTTTCAAAAAACGATCGGCAAAATCGGAATCCTCACGATATTTGCGACCAGACTGTCATAACAGAATCGATAAAATATTTTGAAAATTGGGTTGAAAAAAGTGTCGGACCCTAGGAGGGAACAAACTTTTGGGGGTGCCACTAAATCGAGGTTTGACTGTATAGCGTTTCATCTTCTTTATTTCAAAGAAATAAAAATCGGTGTTTTTGTGTAAAAAACTGTTTTGCGACATAACTTGTGTATGGCCACTTTTTTTGGCTGCTTTACCATGTTTTTCAACTCGGGCCGTGGCAAAAATAGACTCTATATGCATTTTATGATCAAGTGTACTTCTCGGAATCATGTCTAAGGTAAGTGCGTGCGCGCATCTCTAACTCTCAAGCCCCCTGCGCCCCCTTCGGGGGCGCAGGGGGCTTGGGGGCTTGGAGTTGAGATGCGCACACCCACATACCTTAGACACAAATCACTCGAAAGTGACTCTGGATGCATGAAAAAGCATGCATACCAGAGTTATTTATGCGGTAGGCCCCAGTATTCAAAACTATGTTCAATATCTTTAATTTTTCGGCCGAAAAGAGTCTCCTCCCTTTTCCGGCCTTTGGCTACGAGCCAGAGGCTCAGCCATCCAAAAATTCAGCCTTCACCTCCACAGAGTCCTGGCTCAGGCATAACCACCTCGGTACTCACCCGGCTGTCCCTCGAGAGCCTTTTGAGTACTTATGTATTTGGGTCCTCCACAAGTTGCTGGTTTGAGGGTGCCTTAAACCCTTATTAATTAGTAGCCCCTGTTTTGTCCCTTCCCCTCCCAATACAGCCCTTGAACCCTATTTAAAGGACCTGACCTCTTCCTAGTCATGGCAATTTGTAATTTTGAATTGGCGGGGGACCATTTATTTTTTCCGTAATTATTTTTTTGAAATGCGAAAATATTTTTTATTAAAAGTTGCGTGTCTATTTTTGATGTGAGTTTTTTCCTTTTGGTTTCGTTGAAATTTCTTGTTGTCTAGGTGATCCGGCATCTCTACCTAGGTCCAGAGTGAGCTGCGTGCCGTTGTATTAGATAAGTTTTTATTTCTTTAACATCGCCGTCTCTTGCTTTTCTCGTTTTGTTTTCAGATGGGGTTGCTGGCTCAATTCAAATAGCTTCGGTTGACCGTTTTGCAGTGTGCCGTCTGTTGTAATTTATTCCTCCGCATTTATTCTACAGTTTCAATAATCATATTCATAAAAAGAATCTGTCAAATAAGTTGTATCATTTTCCACATAACATCCTAGATAGTCTGGGTTTGTTTCATCGCCACGTTCCTGTATGGGGTATTTTGGCCGGGACACGGACATTTCACTCTCCGGGACATTTCACTCTCTAGGACATTTCACTCTCTGGGACACTTCACTCTTGAAACCATTATAAAAATTCGTAATGAAAATCAAGCGAAAATTTGTTTAAAATTTGCAGTAACCCCAGTTTTAAAAAGTTGTATGCCCCATGGAAAGAAGGTACCAAGGTAGCGCTCAGGTATCGGTACTCGAGTAGAACTGCCTAGCTAGTGATACTTAGGTAGTATCTAGGCAGAGGTACTAGTGTCGAGCTACCCAGAAATTGGTACTCAGGTGGTGCTACTCAAGTGGTGGTACTAGGGTGGGGTACCCAGGTGGTGGTATTCAGGTGAAAGTACTCAGGATGTGGCATATTAGTGTGGTATATTAGACCATTTTTTGAAGTAAATCAGACCCTATTCAGAAACTGGATCACTACCTAGGTAATATCACCTAAGTGCTGCCACCTTGGTACTACCGCTTGCGTAACACCAACTTTTATTAATTTTAGAGGGGCCACCGATTGGTTTACTTTCTATTATTTGCAATGCGGAGTATGCTGGTCTTAGCCGCAAAACGGCTAACCTTCGCGCGGTGCTTAAAAGTATATCCGAATGCTTCCCTATCAAAAATCTTTCATCTGATGTCGATTAATCTTGAAAACAAAAATGTAAGTAACAATTACTAATACATCCAAAATTTCGGATCCGTGAGGTAGATACTTTATTAGAGCAAATAATAGACCGGAGAGTGAAATGTCCAGAGAGTGAAATGTCCTGAGAGTGAAATGTCCTAGAGAGTGAATTGTCCCAAGAGTGAAATGTCCTGAGAGTGAAATGTCCCAAGAGTGAAATGTCCCAGAGAGTGAAATGTCCTGAGAGAGAAACCCATTTTGGCCACGGTGTTTTGCCGGGGGTGTTTTCGTGGGGGTGTTTTGGTGGGGGTGTTTTGGTGGGGGTGTTTCGGGGTGGACCGATTGAAACACGACGTCAATAACAAAAGATTCTTTATCGGCAAGAAACAAACAATTGAACATCGAAGGATAGTGAACTCGCGAGAATACATTGTCTATTCAAAAGTACAAAGTCCCAAGTAGTCTTCCATAAGCGTGCCAATAGAGAAGATGTCATTTGGATCCACCCGAATTCCAATAAGCTTGACACGAATATCATCTCCCTCCTTGTAAACAACAGTCTCGTCCTGAAAAAGAAAGTCTCACATCAGAAAGTACTGCTTCAAGACTTACTTCGTTTCTGTAACTGGCTGGAACACTGTCAGGACAAAACTCCATATCCGGTTGAACGCACTGCTAAAATAAAACAACTTAAGACAACCTTGCCAACGTAAAAACATGCCCTGGAGACGAAGCAAGTCAACGGACCTACGTTCACAAATAATCCTGCTTCAGTCACTTGAAACACCTGAAATGCAGCGTATGACAACCTCGAATCCCCACCCACACAATTTTAGATGACCGTTAGAGTGAAATGTCCTGAGAGTGAAATGTCACGTACCCATTTTGGCCGGGGTGTTTCGGTTCCATCGATGACTTGACCCTTGAAGGGACGAAAAACTAACGCCTTGAATTTGATCGGAAAGATGACAAAGCCATGACCTAGAAGTTGAGTAAAATACACCCGAAAATCGTGAAGTAAAATATTCACCTGGTTGGATGATGGATCCAGCAACCCACCTGAAAACAAAACGAGAAAAGCAAGAGACGGCGATGTTAAAGAAATAAAAACTTATCTAATACAACGGCACGCAGCTCACTCTGGACCTAGGTAGAGATGCCGGATCACCTAGACAACAAGAAATTTCAACGAAACCAAAAGGAAAAAACTCACATCAAAAATAGACACGCAACTTTTAATAAAAAATATTTTCGCATTTCAAAAAAATAATTACGGAAAAAATAAATGGTCCCCCGCCAATTCAAAAATTGCAAATTGCCATGACTAGGAAGAGGTGAGGTCCTTTAAATGGCTTTTCTGGTCCTTTTATGGCAAAATTATTACATAAAAATGGTTTTTGAGTGCATATAAAAAAGTTGGTTTGGGGGGGGGCGGGGGGGGGTAGGTACAATGGAATAGGTCATTATTTTTGGGGGGGGGGTGGTACACTGGAATAGCTTTTTGGGGGGGGGGGGTGTTTACAATGGAATAGTGCCGAACTTTTTGTAAAATGAACTTTATTGATGTGATAACTTTTTTTTTGTTCACGTCTATTGTCAATGCTTGATTACTGTTTGTAAGCCCTGTTTCTCAGCTACAATTACCATCAACGATTTTTTTTCATTGCGAATAGCATTATTTGATGTAATTCAACATTGTGTTTGAAAAGTAGGAATTTTTTGAATAAAAAACTTAACAATTTCGCAAAAAATCATGTTTTCCTATCATTATGATACGCACTGTAAGTGCATTCCTTTTTTACCACAATTTTAGATAAAAAAGACAATAGATTGGGTCATTTGGGTGAACAAACCCCTATTTTAAAGTTACTCCTGCTTTTGACTTGAAGTCTTGGCCCAATTTGAATTGGCCCAATTTGAATTGGCCCCATTTGAATAGGCCCAATTTGATTTTGGACCAATTTGAATTGGCCCAATTTGAATTTGGCCCAATTTGAACTTGGCCCAATTTGAATCGGCCCAATTTGAATTGGCCCGATTTGACTGGGCCCAATTTGACTGGGCCCAATTTGAAATGGCCCAATCTTTGGCGTGCCGAATTTCCTTGTAGTTCAACTCAAACAAAACGCCAAGATTAAATTGCCGTTTTTATGCGCCTTTTTAAATTTTTTATGTTTTCTTCACCGAAATGTATTTTTTTTGCAGAAAGCACACGGTCTTTTACTCCAAAATATTTTTTGTTTAGAAATTACATCGTATACCTTTTTCAAAATCTTGCTTGTCCGTAACATGAGTTCTATTAGACTGAATCAAGAACTTTTTTTCAATGTTTTGGTGAACAAATAGACTTTTGAAAAAATATTGGTATTGGGCAATATATTGAGGTCCACAACTTTGAAATGTTGGTATTGGGTCTGGAGAGGACCGAAAAATATCGGTATTAATATTAGGGAAAGGGAAATGCCCATCTCTAGTTAAGAACGTAATCAGCTTTATTTAAAACTTCAACATCTCAAACCTTACGAATCAAAGATTTTTGCCTTTCACAATTTGTAAAAAAAAATGCAAAAACACTAAAAATAGGTCTTTTAATTGCAAAAAGAGAAGGGATCTAAATCTCGTTCACTATGACATGATCCTGACAATCCACTTGACTATCTCACGTTATAACACAGAGAAAGTAAGAATACGAGTGCAAAAACTACAGAATAAATGCGTTTATTCAGAACAACTTATGAGAAAGACAAAAACAAAGTGGTTCTTAGAAGAACCTTTGGGGCAGTTGTAAAGAGTATGACTGTGTAACGATTGTGTTGCAATTCCTTCCAAAGCCTCAGCATGAAGTTGACCACGAAGACGACGAGCCAGCTGAAGATCCTTGCACATGACGGTGACCCGCTTGGCATGGATGGCACTCAAATTGCTGTCTTCGAAGAGGCCTGTCAAATACATTTCCGTGGTTTTCTGAAGAGAAATAACGGCAGAAGCCCTAAAAACAAATAGATTATTAAAGGACATATCCGGAGTCGCAAAAGGAACGTACCGATATCGAAGAACTGTCTTGAACTCTTGCGCAATTTCACGGACAAGGCGCTGGAACGGAAGCTTACGGAGCACCAAATCAGTCGACGAAGAGCAACAGTGCCAGGATGATAGCGACGCGCCTTCTAGATTCCACCATCAACTCCGGCACGAGCATCTGTCTTGACACCTACAGACTTTTTCGGAGCTTTTCCGGCCACAGTCTCATGCGCAGTTTGCTAAAGTAAAAAATAAGTGTCAACACTGAAATAGTACCAAACGCCAACCTGTTACACCTGCTGAAACCTTCTGCTTTTGGACCGGTTGACTCATTGATTATTGATTTCTGTCCTGCTCTCTGCTTCTTTGATAGCTTGAATTGCGAGTCCTCATCATACCTGAAAATTATACCAAATTTAATTCCGTCAAAAAATCTAAAAAAGTCGTCGTTTTCAGGACGTTTCATGCACCAAAAGAAAGCCTAGACATTCAGCTACAAGAATAATTGAGCCGAATTTCGTGAAGATGTTATTTTAGGAACTAGAGACCAGTTAAAGCAAAGAACTGGCATTTTCTCGAGTAAAAATAGGGGTTTTTGCGTTTTCCATCTAACTTTTGTATAAAACCCCCTATATTTGTATTTTTTGTATACGTCCTTGGCACCAAAATGCAGCAAATTTACTACTCCATCTAGTCTCCGGTTTTGTTTGAGAAAAATTAGACACAAAAACTTGGCAAGATCTCAATCATGTCAATGAGACGACGATTTTTTTCTGAAAATTTTCAAAGAAATTTATTTATTTTCAAAGAAATTTATTTATTTTCAAAGAAATTTATTTATTTTCAAAAAAATTTAATAAGTGCCAACTGTTTTATGGGCAAGTGATGGCTCATTCGAAAGCCCTGAATGTGAGGGAAATTTTGGGTATAAGCATGCGAAACCCAAAAATAAAAAAACCTCATCAGAAGCATGGAACAAAAACGGCCTTAAATCAACAATTTTGGATAGTTTTTAGTTTGGCGCCAAATTTCCCTATTACACTAAGATTCAAATTTTGAAAGAATGTGCGAAATCCGCATTTCCACAAATCACACTAAAAGAAAGGTAAACCATCGATTGGATACAAAAAGTGATTGGATACATCGATTGGATACACCATCGATTGGATACATCGATTGGATACACCATCGATTGGATACATCGATTGGATACGCCATCGATTGGATACATCGATTGGATACACTTTACACTTTTTTCTTTGAACATCGATATTTACTATAAATATAAAAATTTAGCAATCTGATAGATGCTATTATAGAACTCGTGCGCCTAATCGTTAACGAACTCAGCGACTATTCAAGCGAAGAAGAAATGACGTATAACCATGATAGTTTGAAAGCTTACTGGTGCTGCACCAAGAAAAAGCTATGTGGGTCATAAAAGGGTCAGCCATTATCCCGTACCATATACCCCAAAGGGTCAGCCCTTATCCCGGACCATGTACCCCAAAGGGTCAGCCCTTATCCCGGACCATGTACCCCCAAAGGGTCAGCCCTTATCCCGGACCATGTACCCCAAAGGGGCTTCCTATTGAATTAGGTTGCCTGCCGAAGGCAGGCAGGTAGAAAATCTAGAAAAGTCAAAATTTTCGATGGAAAGTGGTCGGAAACAACGTCTTTATCGGTTTTAGCGTCTAAGTAGTCAAAAAGCAGGGTCCCAGGCGGTCAATTGTCCAGGCGGTCAATTGTCGCGGACCCCTCAGTATATGTTTTCGGAGCAGTTCTTGGACCAATGCGTTTTGAGTGAACAAGTTTCATGTTAGCCAAGATTATCTAAAACGCAGAGAATAGAATTGTAAAATGCACCATATAATACTGTTATGCTGAAAACAAAGCTCACAAAATGAACAATATAAAATGACAAAACTATTTGTTGCAAGTTAGGTTGTTTTGAGTTGAAAATGGCACGAATTTGAAAAAAGTGTATCCAATCGATGTATCCAATCGATGGTGTATCCAATCGATGTATCCAATCGATGGTGTATCCAATCGATGTATCCAATCACTTTTTGTATCCAATCGATGAGCAGTCAAAAGAAAGGGCAAAACTTTTTTTGTCACAGATTCACTTTTTTTTGTACCAGATTCACTTTTTTCTGTCACAGATTTGATTTGTCACAGATTCACTTTTTTTTTGTACCAGATTCACTTTTTTTTGTACCAGATTCACTTTTTTTTGTCCCAGATTTCCTCATTTCTGTCCCAGATTTAGCTCAAACCACAGGGGACCAAGCACTTACAAAATTGGTCAAAAAATTTTTCTCTCATAACAGCCTGAAAGTTTTCTATAACGTTTCTATCATGTTTTAAGCATTTTCGCCAAAAATTATTTTTTCCGCAAAAATTTTTGCCTTGGGGGACCAAGGTAGTCCAAAGTTTTCAGGAGCCTGAAATGGGACCTTGGTCCCCAAGGCAAAAATTTTTGCGGAAAAAATAATTTTTGGCGAAAATGCTTAAAACATGATAGAAACGTTATAGAAAAACTTTCAGGCTGTTATGAGAGAAAATTTTTTTGACCAATTTTGTAAGTGCTTGGTCCCCCCTGTGGTTTGAGCTAAATCTGTGACAGAAATGAGGAAATCTGGGACAAAAAAAAGTGAATCTGGTACAAAAAAAAGTGAATCTGGTACAAAAAAAAGTGAATCTGTGACAAATCAAATCTGTGACAGAAAAAGTGAATCTGGTACAAAAAAAAGTGAATCTGTGACAAAAAAAAGTATTGCCCTAAAAGAAAACGTTTTACGATTCAAAGACAAAAAGGTTTGTCTCAAACAGAACTGTTATTGTTAAATTTTAGAAATAGTACATAACGCTTGGCAATCAAGCAGCATAATCATTCTGCGTTTGTGTCTCGCTCTTGTTGGTCGCTTCAAAGCTCTCGCTCTCTTCGCCAGTCAATAAGCTACAAAATGGGTGATCGAAGTGCCTACATGTCTCCCGGTGGTTACAGTGCTCCCAGTAATCCTGGTGGGAAATCTGTTAGTCTTCTATATTGCCTGAAATATTCAGTTCCTAACTTCTTTGTTGATTTTCAGGGCTCATCCGGCGGTGGCGGTGGTGGAGGCTATGCTCGCGAAGACTATGCTTGGGGTGGCTCTTCCGGTGGTGGTGGCAGCAGTAACAGCAATGCAGGCGGCGGTGGTGGTACCTCAAGCAACGCTGGCGGTGGTGGTGGCAAGGCCAAGACTGATGTCTCCTGCTATCTGGGACCCAAGTGAAGGAGCTCAACAAGACCTCATGAGATTCTCATTGTTTGTCTACTATTGTTGTTGATAATCGAATAAAATGTGTGGTTGAGTTGCTTTAGTTGTTCTTTCTGTGCTTGATCTACTAGTGTCCGGCAAGTAGACCGCTAGTATGAAAGTAAACCTTAAAAATTCTCTGATGAGAACCCTTCCGTGATATTGAGAATTTATAGGTTTGATTGGCAATTTTACTCTGTGTATATTCTCTGATAAAAACTTTTAAAACCACCGCGGAAAAACTTTTTTCATAGGTCCTTTCTTCTCGATTTTTCTCGCCGACAATTTAGTTGTTATATGATGTAGAAAACACGGCTTTACTTGTGGTTTTGGCTCGCCCATCCAGGTACACACATTTTTCTCGTTTTGTAGGAGATTCAATAATCACCAAATAAATATTCCATGTAAGTCTCTTGCCATTTTTACACATTTAAAATTTTATTGTAAATGCTGCAAATTTGCTGAAATGCAGCAAAAATAATTGGCGTTGTGTGTTTATTGAAACAGCAAAATTGCAGCAAAAATGCAGCAAAAATTTTGCTGCATTTCAGCAAAATTTTGCTGCATTTCTTCGTCTCCACATATCACGCGTTTTGCATTTTTTTCAACTATATTTTTTGCTTTTTTTCTATCTGCAGTCAAGTAATGCATGAACCACCCGTATAACAGCAACACCTAGGCTACATGCAGCCCGTAAAAGTCACTCTTAAAGGGGAGGGAGGGATTTTCATATACCGTATATTCTCTATTAGAAGGCCGGGCCTTCTATTTTCAACCCTAAAAAAGTCGGAAAAAAATTATTTCGATTTTGAGATTTTTGAATGCTCAACTAAAATTTTAAAAGTGGAATCAGGTGAGCTCGTGCTAACTAAGAAAACGCGAAAAACAGATTTGCGAATTTCTTTTTCTAGGCTGATATATAGGTCCTCAAGGGGGCCTTCTATTAGAGAGGGCCTTCTAATCGAGAATATACGGTAAGCATCGTCTAGGTTACAGGTTCAAATCCCCCTGGATGCATTTCCTATCTTTCACTCGATTTTTCATATTTTATTTTCAAGTTTGGTATGCTCATTCTCGTGTCTATCCGACAAGAGGGACTGCTGGGTACACAAACCTGCGATGCCCATCTGGGTACCCTGCCCACCTGATGGTCTGAAAAAATTCGGAAAATCATAAAAAAGTTTAAGTTAGAATTTTATTTGTCTGCAACTCATTCATATTGTTTTAAATGGAATATATTTTGTGTTTCGTATAGAAGAGCTCACAGGTAGCTTAAATTCTGTCACCGATTTTTGTGGTAAATCAATGGTGCAAGAAGCTACCTACGCGAAATTTTCAATATTTTCCGAATCTTTTTGGACTACTCTTTGGTACCCACCTGGGTCCACCATTACTCACTAGGAGATCGGGCACATGAATACTGATCTTGAGTGATGGTAAACTTATAATCTTTTTTTAGATTTTCACTATTTAGATTGGCGACCCGCAGCATTTTTTCGTTTGATAGACCAAACTAAGGTAATCCTAGAAGCTTTTAGGCTCAGGGGTGGCTGAAAAGTTCTGAATCCCTTCTTCGTCCTCGCTGTCATCCTTCTGATCTGTCTTTATCTTCTTCTTTTGTTGCTTTTTTAATATCAGAGTTGCACGGGGGACGAAGTATAAATGTTCTCACATTCAAATTACTATGAAGGTTTGAAGGTTTGAACAAGATTAAAGAGAGTATGTTCGACGAATAAGATGGCCTTACATTGGATATTTTTAAATTTTAGTTCTAACTAAATTTCAATTTTCAACTTTATTATAGCTTAGATGTGAGCAATAGCCTAGAATCATGGCTACACATTGGTATAAAAATGTGTAATTATAAAGAAAATACAGCACATATCAATCAAGTAAAAACCAAAATGGGGTAGCTAATTCAGGTAGGCTTTAGCCTTCAACTCAGCTGTCATAGTTATTTATATAGTTTATTTAACATAGTCATTTTACCATGCGCTGATAGTCTTGTCGGATAGACACGAGAATGAGCATACCAAACTTGAAAATAAAATATGAAAAATCGAGTGAAAGATAGGAAATGCATCCAGGGGGATTTGAACCTGTGACCTAGACGATGCTTATATGAAAATCCCTCCCTCCCCTTTAAGAGTGACTTTTACGGGCTGCATGTAGCCTAGGTGTTGCTGTTATACGGGTGGTTCATGCATTACTTGACTGCAGATAGAAAAAAAGCAAAAAATATAGTTGAAAAAAATGCAAAACGCGTGATATGTGGGAGACGAAGAAATGCAGCAAAATTTTTGCTGCATTTTTGCTGCAATTTTGCTGTTTTCAATAAACACACAACGCCAATTATTTTGCTGCATTTCAGCAAATTTGCTGTTTTTGCGAACCATGGTTTCCATATAAAATCTCAAAAAACTACTTATGAAACAGTAGATCCACCCACCTTTTGACACTCAGCGGTTTTGGCACGCACAAAATCGACCATTTCCTTGATGGCTTCATGGAGAGTATTTGCCCTAGCAGCAAGTATGTCTGGTGACGGCACTACCACTATTTCCTGCAAGTTGTGCGCATCAATAGTGATCGGGGATGTAGCAGTTTGCAGCAGGGATGTAGCTGGAGGTCCTTCTTCAGGTGGACCCATGGCCACTCGGTCCTGCTCCTAAATATATGTGAGTATATATTTAATAGTTAGTAAGCTTTTTTGTTTAGGGGTAACTAAGTAGTAGTTGTGTTAGTGGTGATGGCATCACTTCTACCTACCATTAATTCTCACCACCGAATTGTAGTGCTATATTCCCAGGAGTTAATCGATTACCTGTTTCCACGGCAGCACATTTGTTCAAAAAATTTTAAATTCGGATTTTAAAGAGAGAATGGCCGTAATCATAGTCGGGATCAACTTTTAGGGTTAACTTTTCAAAAATGTCAATATTTGTTCCTTTATATATTTTTTGACCCTGAAGGACCCTAGGGCGACCAAAAGTTTCCAAGGCAAGTTAACAAGGCGATTTCTTGAGAACTTTCTTTTTTTGACAAGTTTCCACTAGCCGTATCACCTGATATACAGTCAAGTACCGCTATAACGCCATCTCTCACTACCGCCTCTGGGTGGTCAAACTGTATTACAAGACACAAACCCCGAAACAACATTTCAATTTACTTGAACTCTCAACCAAAATCTCAACTCTTTACTAAAATGACTTCAAGAATCTGGCATTTGTTTTAAGTAAAAGGTTTCCAGAAAACAAAGTAGAAACTTAATTTGTCATAAAAAATGGAATGCAATGCATCAATTACAGTCAAACCTCGATAAACCGGCACCCCTAGGGACCGACCTTAGGGTGCCGGTTTATCAAGGGTGCCGGTTTATCGAGTTTCGACTGTAGTGTAAATAATTGGCAAATCTTCATAAATAATCTCTTTGAAAAACATCGGCATCAAAACAAACGTAAATTTATCTTTCACAAACCAGAGCACCACACAATTGTTAATTAGCAGCTCTAGACAAAAAAAAAGGTTTTGAAAAAAAATCTCGTCAGCAAAAGTCGATAAAAATAGACTTAAAAGGCTATTTTTACCAATTCTTTTAGCAAGACAAAATCTTAATATCATTTTCTAAATTAGCATTAAACAAGCTTGCTAAAAAATATTCGCGCAAGTAAGTGACCTATTAAAAAGAACTAATAAAATATTTGCAGGGCTTAAAAAGGCAAGAAATTGAGCTATTTCACAAGCAAAAGAATAAAGTTGGCTTATGAAGCATCTTTTAATTTCCGCCTTTTTGCTCAAAAACGACTGAAGATATGTGTGAGTAGTATTATCCAGCCAGTTATAATTAGAAGAAGATAGGTAAACCGCTCACACATCCTATATCTATATGCATACCCTAGAATAACAAGCTATGTATAAACGCTATTAAAGACAAGAAAACACCTGCAATATATGCTTCTTCTCGTTTTCTTCTAATATAATTTGTGCTTTTGGCATAAAATGGCAATCAATACTTGACTGTGGAAAAGAATGGCTTTTAAGAAGGTAGTAGCACACACACTTATTTTTAAAGGAGAGGGTAAAGCTACTTAGGTTTGAAAATTCGGCATCGGTGGCGCAATGGATAAGCGGTTGTGTTTTATGGCCCAAAATGGTGCGCATGATCGATCCCACGCGGTGGCACGCTATTTATTTGGGATTGTTTGACCAATGTATTGTTTGACCAAGGATAAACTCAAAAAGTGTAAATTAAAGTTACTTCACTCCGGTTGAGCTTTTGCTGTGAGTACATCCAAGGAGGCTGTCTTCTAAATGTAAATCAAGGATAAAGTCTCTGGAATCTGGCTTTTGTTTAACAATCTAAAACCGAAGTTTAGTGAAAACTTTTAAACTCATAAATTCATAATTTCCTTAGATTTTAAATCATGTCAAGAAAAGTGAGACATCAGTATCGAATCATATAACCATGACAAGCTTAATAAGATTCCACCTCGAAGTGAGGCTTATTTCAAAAAATCCTGTATCTTCCTTGGCATGCCAATTTCAAATTTTTGAATGAGAACGGACTACCTGAAGTGACCACAATTTTTTTTTTAATTTTTGGTAAAATTTTCCAACCATAATTTCTCAGGGCAAAATTCAAATTTCGGTCAAAAAAAATTTCCCAAAAAAGTGTCATCCAACCTTTAAAACATCTTTTTGACATGTTTCAGGGGGCCGTAATCGTTTCACCAATGAAACTTTTACCAATGAGATCTTTTCGCCAATGGCATCTTTTTGTCAATGAGATCACTTGGCCAATGGTGTGTTTTCGCCAATGGCTTCTTCTCTTAAGTAATCTTATTTCTTTGTCAAACGAATAACCACTCATTTTGTAGTCAGTGAGATGAGCTACAAAATGAGTGGAAGTTTAACTGACAAAAAAATAAGAGTACTTGAGAAAAGAAGCTATTGGTGAAGTGATCTCATTGACAAAAAGATTTCATGGGCGACAGTTTCATTGGCGAAACGATTATGCCCGTTCCAAGTCCGTGAGAACTTTAAAAAGAAGTTAAAATTTAGAATTCTACCGGCAATTTTGAAAAATCTACGGGCAACGCAAATCTACTGGCAAAATTAAATACCACCCACAAAAAGCTATAAATCTTTTAAAATACACGATTACTCACAACTGTACCAAAACCAACTGTCAATATCAAACTACTGTTGATGGTGTAGAATGGAAAACTTTAAGATAGAAAAGCTACTAACCAATAACAAAACATAGTAGGCACTAGCTACTCATTGAGAATAGCCTGAAAACGCAATAGCACAACCGTTTCAGTAGAAAATTCACCAAAAAAGGTTATAGCCAAAGGATTGACATGTTTGTTAACCGGCTAAAAACAATGAAATCGCGTGACTTCCTTATAAGTCTGTATACAAAGGCAAAAATGGGGGTAGTAGTAATGCTTAACCGTGCTAGTAGTAGTAATAACACCCTCTGACCATAGGCACATATGGCAGTAATCAAGAAGAACAAGCAGTAGAAAGGCTGCTTTAATGAACACCAATGATGTGTATGGGGTAAAATGTAGGGAAAGGCACATTAACTGGATGGATGTATGGATAAACCCAATTGCTCGACGCTAAACCTATTGATCAATGTTTTGCTAATTCTGCAAGAGGGTCGGTTGTTCGCTCTCCCTGGAATAAGTGATGAAAAGCAAGGCCTCAAAGCATGATTAGGGTTTTCGAGTTTCGAGTTTTTACTCGAAAAACTAGGGTTGCAGTCGACTCTCGATTTAACATATGCTCGATACAACATACGATTTTCGTTTTTGGCAAATATTTTTTTTTACTTTTTTTAAAAATGCTGAGGATACCCACCCCTTAAAATTTTCTGCTTGACATTTCTGTCTTTTTAGAATTTTTTGTTTCCGAAAAAATTCTAAAAATGCCTTAAAGTGAATATTTCAAGGTTTGGACGTTTAAAGGAAAAATTCTAAAAAGACAGAAATGTCAAGCACAAAATTGTAAGGGGCTGGAAATGCTCAGAATTAAAAAAACTAAAAGAATTTGCCAAAAAACGAAAAATCGTATGTTATATCGAGTGTATGTGGTATCGAGCGTCGACTGTATTTTCCGGAAAATTTCTGGAAATTTTCTGCCTTATTTCATATGTTTTATTTGCTTTTCCTGAATTTTCCGGAAAATTTCCTTGGAAATTTTCCAATCACACAAATCTAGAAAAAGCTCGAAACTCGAAATTTTTTGGAGTGAAAATCTGATTTTGCAATAATACTCAGTTATTAAAAGTTAAGCATTCATTGTAAACAAAGATTTTCGACCGTAAAAATTTTGACTTTTCGATTTACGAGTTTTTTCGAGTTACCTTCGAAACTCGACAACACTAGTCATGATTCAAGATTTGCGAAGGTTCGATTACCAGTGGAGGTGTAGTTTTTCGTCAACTTTTACGTTAATTTTGAAAAGATTGATGCAGCAATAACGGTTGACTTATAACCATTTGTAGTAAATGTTTTTAATGTTTTTACTGAGTTTGTTTTTTTCGTTGGATAAAGACTTACTTTTGAGGATTAAAATGAGCTCTAGTTTCCTCTTTTATAAGCTAGTTCTTATTGAAATTACAATATTTGAGATTTGGGTTAATTTTTTGTGTATGTCAGTTGTTTTTTTATTGACCTTTTAATTGGTTTTGACTTGTATGCAGGGCCGCAACTTTAACTTTCTCGAAGGGGTGGGGGGGGGGGTGATTGTTTTAATTTGTCTATTTTTTTGGTCAAGGGGGTAACATATTTGTAAGAAGAGGGAGGGGGTTATAACTAGGGTTTTGAAACACTTCTGAAGTCAAAGCTAGGATATTGCCACTCCTCTGGTTCGATAAATCTTGATCCTTCTCGGCTGCCGTTCTGAAAATGACCTCATCCGAGAGTTTTTTTCGACTGGGTTTTTTTTGCGGGGGGGAGGAGCGGGGGTGGAGGTATAAAGAAAATTTGGTCAAAAGCGGGGGGGGGAGGGAGGTAGGGAGGCCAACCCTAGTTATAACCCCTAAGACCCACCAAATTGCGGCCCTGCTTGTATGCATTGGCTAAATCCAAGCTAAGCACCCCCCCCCCTCCTCCGAGTCAAATCTGCTTTACAAATGAGTAGTGAATATTTTGTGATTTCCATATTAATACAGTTCACCCTCAATTTAACAGGCCCAAAAATTTAAGTCTTCGCTGGGTCTATTTTTGAAGGCTTTTGCCAGTCGCCAGCCTATTTCGTAAAAAGAGCAGTTAAATCGGGGTTTTGATTTTTCAGAGTAAAAAGTGTTAGGTCAAAATCAAATGCTTAATTTTTAGGTCCAGACGGTTGAAACAAAACTGATAAAGCCTTCAAAACAATATGAAAAAGTGTCAGGCCCAGCTGGGTTTGAACTTTCCGAGGAGCTATTGAATCGATGGTTGAGTGTAACATAAAAAGTGGAAAGCGAAGAAAATCACACTAAATCCTTTAATTGAATAAAAATATCCTTAAAGGATGGGTGAAAGCTGTTAAGGAGATAGTCCGACACGAAAGGATTATCTCAAGTTTTGTGTTTTTCAAATGTGGTTTTTGAGCCATATTTTGTCGACAACTTGGTGTTGCAATGTCTGACAAACTTGTGCAAAATTAAAAGTTGGATTAGCATGATGAATATCAGAATTTCTGAATTCTTTCACAAAATGTCCTAAAAATCGAAATGGAAAAGAGAATAAAACCATATAAAGAAAGTTGATTAGACTTCTATTTCCTTTCGATTTTTAGGCGATTTTTAAAGGAATTTTAAAATTCTGATATTAATGATGTGAACCCAACTTTTAATTTTGCACATGTTTGTCAGACATTGCAACACCAAGTTGTCGACAAAATATGGCTCAAAAACCACATTTGAAAAACACAAAACTTGGGATGAATCCTTTCGTGTCCAGACTATCTCCTTAACAGCTTTCACCCTCCTTTAAAAACAAGTACCGTCAAAATTTCGCTGAAACTACTACAGAAAACTAAAAGGCAGGATTTTTAATTGACACAGCAATTTTTTGTCACCGCGTGATTCTTTGGCAATTTTTCCTTTTATATTTTAAAAAATAGGGTTTTGCTTATTTATGACGTATCCTTTGCAATAGCAGCATATGTAAAACTTGTAGTGGAAATAGCAATAAAGCCAGCTAAATGCGAAATGAGCTAATTATGTTTTATTTCTCTCGTCATTCATCAAAAGAAAAACTACTCATACTTCTATCGATCCATTAATAAATGGTTAAATCTTTTTTTCTGCCATATTTTGCTTATTTTTGCCACGATTTGGCTTTTCGTTCCATGATTTGGCTAAACTAAAACAAAAAAGCCAAAACATAGCAGAAAAAAGATTTTTAATACCAAATTCGAAAAACGTGGCAGAAAAAAGCTTCGTCCATTAATAAATGACTGCATAAAAAATTAAAGGTCTCCCTCAAGTGCGAAAACTTCCACTAATCCCAAATTCTCCCCTGCTGGATATGGCACTGTTTTCGGCTCTCGATCGAATTAACTCTCAATAATCCTTAAACCCATGCAAGTTCGTTTCCGCCTAGGGCCCGACACCTTTTTAGTTACCTCTTTTTTTAATTTTATCAATTTATTAAATCGAGTGTCGTTCTGGCCTTATTTTGTTTAGGACAACTAGATCGAAATTTGGGTGTCCTTAACTCGACAGTTAACTGTAACTGGCTATTTTAAACAATAGAAATTATGAAGCTTAGGAGGTTGCTGCTTATCGAAATTCGATTGCCCTTTTAGCGAAAAATTATTTATTTAGTTTTATCTTTTTTCTTACAGCAAAATTTTTATAGAAAGATTTTTTTCCACTATTAACTCTTTGTTGAGTCTACTTTTGTCTTACCAAAAAAAAGCTTCTCCCTAGCCAACTTTTAGTGATTATTTGTTAGCATTATTGTTGCGTGTATCTCCCCCTCCAAAAGGTGTGTGTGCAAAAACCGTCACAGTGGTGGCTGTTGTTCTTCAGCCAGCCATCAACAGGTTTCCTTGCCGAAAAAATGGGTTATTATTAATTAAGTGTTTGGATGAGGAGCCTTGCATTTATGACATGCTTCTCCTCTCCCACATACCCTCAGGCACTGCCTAGGTAATGGTTAGCTGAACTCTTTTTTCTGCAACATGCTGCTGCTATCAGTTACCAACCTAGCTGCTACCCAAAGGTTTCACTGACAAACAAGGTGATTAGATGGATTGACAAGGGCCAACCCTTCTACTGCCTTCTTACCTATAAAAGGGGCTGATTGGAGGTGGCAAAGGTATCAGTGCTGCTAGCTACTACTGCTAAGAAGTTAAAGGTGAGCATTGTTGTCCCCTTCTCCTTAGCTAATTGTAGTATTGTTCAGGTTGTATCATGGACAACACCAAGCAACTGCTTAAGGAGGCCGACAACTTCAAGAAGCTAGCCTTCTTCGGCATCGCCATCTCCACAGTCGCCACTTTGACTGCCATTATTGCTGTGCCTATGCTCTACAACTACATGTGAGTTCGGAAAGCCAAAAGACTTGAAAAGCAATCACAATAAGGTTGGGCAAATTAGCCACAGCCATTGGCCAATCAGTAAAAAATTTCCATTTGCAAATACAGTCAAACAGTCGCCCAAAAAGTTCGTTCCCGCCTAGGGTCCGACACTTTTTTCATCCTGTTTTTACAGTCTGATCCCAAATATCGCAAGGATTCCGATTTTGCCGATCGTTTTTTAGAAACCTAAAATATTTTTCTCTAAAAAAGCAAAAAGACCATACAACGTTGACCTTTAGTTCGCATTTAAAAAAATGCGAACGTTATAGTGTGTGTGCTTTTTTAGAGCAAAATTTTATAGGTTCCCAAATAATGGCTGAAAAAATCGGTAACCTTGCCATATTCGGGACCAGACTGTAAAAGCAGAACTAGGAAAATACTTCAAAGCCCAGTTTAAAAAAAGTGTCGGGCCCAAGGCGGGAACGAACTTTTTGGGTGACTGTTATATACACCTTTTGTCTGATTTTCTGAGGGTTGAAAAAAGTATAACATTTGGATCTTATTAGATTAAAATCTAGATTTCTCTCATTTTTTATTTGATTTTGGCAATTTAGGCAATATGTGCAGTCCTCCTGGAAACCGAACTTGACTTCTGCCGTCACCGCACTGGTGGTTTGTGGACGAGTACAGCAGACTGCTGGGTCCCAATGCTCGTATCAAGCGAGACACCGCCAACATGCCACAACACCACCGAGCTGCTGGCATGAGTGGTCGCCGAGTCATGCACAAAGCTAGAGCTGCTGCTTCTTACTCCAGTGGAGATGGAGGTTATGGTGGGGCTGCAGCTCCTGCCGCTTCTGCTCCAATGGCTGTGGCCGCCTCTTCTGCTGGTGGATATGGTGGAGACTCAGCTGTGGGTGGAGGACAAGCTGCTGGGGTGGCGGTGCTGGTGGTTGCTGCTCTTGCGGAGTGGGACCAGCTGGACCTCCCGGACCTCCTGGACCTGATGGAAACAACGGAAACGATGGACAAGTGGGTAGCGACGGACAGCCTGGATCTGATGGACCTCAAGGACCAAATGCTGGACCTGAACAGTGCATGGGTTAGCTAGTTTTTTTGGTAATCCTCACAGTTATACATTTTTTTGATGTCTAGAATGCCCACCTGGACCAGCTGGACCACCAGGAAACGCTGGACCTAAGGGACCAAACGGAGGCCCCGGACAACCAGGAGGCCCTGGCCAGACTGTGGGAAGCTCTCCAGCTGGACCACCCGGACCTCCCGGACCACCAGGAACCGATGGACAGCCAGGAAATGCAGGAGCCCCAGGACAGCCAGGAGTTCTTTCGGAAGTTCCCGGTGTTCCCGGACCTGCCGGACCTCCCGGACCAGCTGGACAGCCCGGACAGCCTGGAGCACCTGGACAGCCTGGAACTTCTTCTCAAGGCCCACCCGGACCACCAGGAGATGCTGGAGCCCCTGGCAGCCCTGGAAACGCAGGAGGACCTGGAGGGCCAGGAGAGGCTGGAAGTGCTGGCACTGGAGGCGGTTGCGACCACTGTCCTCCTCCAAGAACTGCTCCAGGATACTAAGAGCAATTCTAGTTCGAAGAAGATATCTTATTCAATTTGCTCAAGTTTTAAAGTAATATTCCTTATGATGCTCCTATGTGTGTATAGTGAGCGACGGCGGACTAATTTGTTCTATGAATGTTGTACAAAAAGAATTAAATGAATGCTCAATAAAGTTGCAAGGACAAATGGTGTTACGGAAAGTGTTTCACATTTGGACATTTACAATTAAAAGATGTTTTCTGTAATTTTGCAGAAAAGGTTTGACGCAGAATTGACAGCTTTTTCATCATACAGAAAAATGTTCTGCAAATTTCAGTGAATAGTTAAATATGCAAGCTTCTAAACAGGTAAAAAACTGTCTTAAACCAATTTTGCCGACCGTTTTTTAAAAAACCAATGATATCTTCTCCGAACCATTCGGGCTAGAAAATGTTCTTCTCTTTTAAATGTGAAAAAACCACTTAAATTACACTTGTGAGACATGTGGTCTCGTGGTGTAGTGGTTATCACATCTGTCTAACACACAGAAGGTCGGCGGTTCGATCCCGCCCGAGATCAGTTTTTTTTTACTAGGGCATCCGAAATATATTTAACAGGACAGTATACCAAGTGCACTCCTGAAAAAAACACATGAAAAGTGAAAAATCAAGTGAAAATTCACCGCACCACGGACACAAGCTCGAAAATATTGAAATTGCTTTTCATTTCACAGAGCCTCCTTTAATTTTTTTTAACAAGATTTAAAAATTAAAATATATATTAGATAACCACATATTAGTGTTTATCAACTTTGATTTCTTGAGAAAGCCCGCAATTTTTTTTTATTTTATTTAAAATTCCAAAATTTAAATTGGCGCCTTTTGAACTTTTAAACAAAAAAAGGACTTTATTCAGAATGAGGGGGCCAATTTATGGCAAAATAGTGAAAAAAGTAAATGTTTGTATTCTTACCATGTTTTTCAAATCGAGCCGTGGCAAAAATAGACTCTATATGCATTTTTTGATCAAGCCTACTTCTCGGAATCATGTCTAAAGTAAGTGAGTGCGCGCATCTCTAACTCTCAAGCCCCCTGCGCCCCCTTCGGGGGCTTGGAGTTGAGATGCGCACACCCACATACCTCAGACACAAATCACTCGAAAGTGACTCTGGATGCATAAAAAGAAAAAAAATTATTTGTATAATTATAAAAAATTATAAAGCATGCATACCAGAGTTTATTTATGCAGTAGGCCCACTATTCAAAACTATGTTCACATCTTCTTGTTAGTGGCCCTGTGTGATTAGTGGCCTCTTTATATTCCCTTTTCCTGCCTACACAGCCCTTATCCTTTTAAAAAATTCAAAAGGCGCCAATTTAAATTTAAAAATTTTCACAGAAAACCATGATACATTTTCGTGTGGTTCAAAAGCTTTTATAGGATACTATCCAAATATTTAGGTACAGTCCAGGTGGTTTAGCACTTGGGCTTTTACGATTTTTCAGACAGCCCATAAAATACTTCTTTAAGCCCCTCACACTTCTTCAGTAGTATCTGTACTTTATTCAGGAAATTTCTGATAAAGTTAAAAAGCCAGTTTCATTAAAAAATGATTTTATTTTTATTCAAGTTTATTGCAAAAATATTTATAAACACTACAAATAATTTTTTATCATTTTAAAGGTCATTACGAGATTTAAGATTCTTTTTGTCTAATCCACGCACTATGTCAAAATCAAAGTCCTCGCTGAGGTTCTGCCAGAACTTGAGTTTTTCAGGTGCCAGCGCTTTCAGCACCTTCACTTCTTGGTCTCCATTGAGCTGTGCACAGGTTAGAGGGGCACTTTCACTCAATGCAGGCCATTTGGTTGATCCCACAGATGGTTGGCTAGAATAAATAAATAAGTCTATCTACAAAAACATGAATTGCTCACCCGGCCTTGGTAAAGGAGATAATAGAGTCCAGAAAATGCTTTTGGAAGTTCTTGTCTTCTTGGTTAAATTCGAAGGTGGGGAAGTAAGGATTTTCAGGAAAAAGGTAAGGGTATTCCACACAATGGAAACTTCCTAAACAATTTTTTTCTTGTTATCATTGTAGTTATGTGATAGTGTCGAAAATAGGCAAAGGTTTTTCGGCGCTAGAAAGCTGTTTCTGGCGCTAATTTGAAATCGGCTTGTTTTATTGTAAACTTAGTTCTAAAAACAGTTTTTTAGCGCGGAAAAAAGCCTTGCTCGAAAAAATCGCACATTTGATTCGTTTGCAATTAAAATTTACTTTTCGGATCAAATTTATTTTTTTGGCTCAGATTTGGCCAAAATCACACGAAGATCAAGCACTTTTCAAAATTTCTTTCCGACAATAAAATAATATTTTTTCTACAATGTTCAAACTATGTTTTAAGCACTTTCGCCACAGATTTTTATTTCGCAGGACTTTGACTTAAAATGTTTGGGGACCAGGTCACATTTTAGATTCCGAAAACTTTTGGGTACAGTCAACCCTCGATTTAACGGCGCCTCGATTTAACGGCACCCTCGATTTAATGGCACCCAAAAATAGACAGATTTGGTCAGCATTGACTAAGATTTAGTCAAAGTGAACCCTAGATTTAACGGCACCCCGGACTCGGTCCCTAGGGGTGCCGTTAAATCGAAGGTCGACTGTATCTTAATCCCTGAAGCAATTTTTGCGAAGGAGTCAGAATCAGGGTCACGGGTCGACTTCAGAAAAAACGCCATTTTAGGATTTTTTGACCCTACTATAGAATACGCCCCCCACCCCCAAGTTTTTCCTTTTAAAACTTTGGTAAAGACTACCCAAATTTATGTCCCAGACCCCGGAAAATGTGCGTAAACTATTTATTAGTCACAACTTCCGTACGCTGGCCTACCCCAAGCCTAAGGGCTAAGCCTAAACTTGTTGTTGCAAGGGTAGTTACAGCATTTTAAAAGGTCGGATTTTGGGGGAGGGGAGTATTCTATATAGTAGCGCCGATT
Source organism: Ditylenchus dipsaci (assembly GCA_004194705.1). Lineage (NCBI taxonomy): Eukaryota > Metazoa > Nematoda > Chromadorea > Rhabditida > Anguinidae > Ditylenchus > Ditylenchus dipsaci. The sequence continues at coordinate 766,745 of SADC01001227.1, read as the reverse complement.
TTTTTAATTGCTTGCTCACTCTGTAGTTTTGGCTGAATTTGTGCCAAAGTTAATATATTTGAGCCGAAAAAGAGTTTTGGCAACAGGAAAAAGTATTCATGTCGTATGATAGTGTCGAATTTTTCTCTTGTTCTCAAGATCTTCTGGTTTAAAACCAGAATTGAAAAAATAATTGGTATAGCTGGGGCGAAACTCCGGAAAATATTTAGTTCATCGTGGTAGCTGTCAAATTAGTTCGTTTCTCACGGCACAATTAACTTTTTACCGACTAAGAAAATTATTTGGTTGTCGTTTTTTGGATTACTATATTTTAAATACATTGTACCTTTTCCAGGGATTTGCGCAGGAAATTTAATGGCATTGAAGTAATCAATAAAATAGAGGAACACAGGCCAGCCAGCTGCTCTTTTATATCTAGCTTCTATCAAAGTAGGCACAAAGAACATTATGTCCGAAACTATCTAAATAAACAAAAAGTTATGGTTTAGAATAAAATTTTTTCCTATACACGTGGTTGCAATTCCTATTTTAACAATCTCAGCCTTTAAGACTCATAACTGGTGTCCCAAAAGTTCGGTATGGATTTTAAACCTAATATTTTAAACAAAAAATAATGCAAAACAAAGTTCCTTTTATACAGTTTTGTAGCCCTATTCATCCTCTTTCGAATTGTATATAAAGTTTCATTGGAATATTTCGGAAAAGCCATTATTTGGCTACAAACACATGTGAGGTCATTTTAGGATGTTGATAGGCATCTTTAACTGATCAAAATTTCAATTAGAAGTTTAACGCTGCAGCAAAATCAGAGCAACATGTTGTAGCGCAGTTCAAGAGCTACAAAATTCACTTTACAGAGAAGCTTTAAAAAATCTAGGTGTTGAGATATGGCTTTTTAAAAAAAAAAATTCTTGAAAAAATGACTAAAATTCAGAAAAATTTGGAAAAATTTGATTTTGGACTATTCGAAAGAGGATAAATAGGGCTATAAAACTGTATAAATGGAATTTTGTTTCGCCATAACTTTTGCTAAAAAATATTAGGTTTAAAATTATACCGAACTTTTGGGACACCAGTTACATGTTCATGACTAATTAAAATGTGGCTTTGAATCTTAGCTAGAGATGATTTCGGGTCACTTTTCAGAAAATAAGGGTAGGAATGGTGGGAAAGGAGGTGGTTAATGAGGGAAATGAGGTCCCGTCAATTAGAGGAAATACGGTATTCATTTTTAACTACAGTTATTATCGATTCGAAAACTGTAGATTTTGCAATTTTCGCTTGACAGGACAAAACCAGCAGTCCGTGACGTTTTTTCACCTCGGCCGGTTCGTCACCCGGCACGTTTCGTCACCTCCTGTCAAAAAGGGACGTTTCGTCACCTATCACTAAACTTTAACAAACACTCAAAAATATATGACGAAAATGTCCGTGTCTGCTGGTTTATCACTTAAAAATTACGGTACGTGACATATATCCACCGGACCAAAATTTCGCCGCACTCAATCACCGCATAGTTTTCACTAGGTTTTGGTTATTAAAGCTGGTCAAAAACACCTTGATATGCATCTTCGTTCAATAGTTTGACTTTTCGCTCAGTCCTCCTAGGTAAAGTTACCTAAAAAAGTGTCCATATTCCATAATAAGATGGAAACACACATATGTAAGGGTATTCTACCCATTTTGGTCACTGGAGCTAGGCAAAAAAAGACTCTGTATGCATTTTATGATCAAGTGTCTTGCTCGGAATCATGTCTAAGGTAAGTGAGTAAGCGCATCTCTAACCCATCAAGCCTCCTGCGCCCCGAAGGGGCCGCAGGAGTTGCTTGGTGTTGAGATGCGCACACACCAGGGCTGCAGCCGGGTTCTGTTTTTCTGCTTCTGTTTTCTGTGTTTTTTTTACTTCTCTTTTTCTGTTTTCTGCTTCTGTTTTTTTTCGAGAAAAAAACAGAAAAACAGAAGCGAAAAATTATAAAAGCGAATTATAAAAGCGAAAAAATTTACTTCTGTTTTTCTGTGTTTTTTCACTTCTGTTTTTTTTAGCACAATACCGTTTTTCTGTTTTTCTGCTTCTGGTTTTTTTGAAAAACCGGCTGCAGCCCTGGCACACACCATACCTTAGACACAAATCACTCGAAAGTTACTCTGGATGCATGAAAAAGCATGCATACCAGAGTTTATTTATGCGGTAGACCCACTTAACAAAACTATGTTTAAATTTCATCTTTTGGGGTTTTTAGGTTCTTTTCAGGTCTATTTTACCTTGCTTCACTGAGGAAAAATATGCGGCGAAATTTTAGCCCGGCGAAATTATGTACGTGTCCGCTTAAAATACACCATAAAGTGGTAAACGTAAATCAAAATTTTACTCTTGGTGACGAAACGTCCCGTTTAATTAGGAGGTGACGAAACCTCCCGGGTGACAAGCCGGCCGAGGTGACGGAACGTCCGTGTCTGAAAACCAGGGCCCACCCCTTCAGCTCAGCATTTATACCACATTCTTTTACTCAAAAAGTCAATCAAAAGCCTCATTAAACTTACTTCTATGTATTTCTCTAAGTAAAAATAGTTGTTTTCAGGCCTTTTGTCATGGTTTTGCAAGTAGAAGGCAGAGATCCTGTCCTGCACCTGATTAGCTTTGGTTCCAAACATCCTCTCAGTTGCAATCACTCCGACCAAAAAATTGTCGAAATCTGGTTTGCTGAAGGTAGCCATTTTTTCTGGGCTAACACGAATAGAGTTATTGGTTTCAGCCGGTGGTCCAAATATAGCTAAATATTTTGAATGCAGGATACTTTTATGGGGAGGAGAAGAAGGAGCCATTCCAAATTGGGCCAATTCAATTTGGGCCATTTTCAAATTGGACCATTTCAAATTGCGCTAGTGCAAAATGCGCCATTTTCAAATTGGTCTAATGCAAATTGGGCCAATTTCAAAATGGGCCACGATTTTGAATCAAACAACAGTTAAAAAATTGCCAATAACTTGGCGCAATTTGAATTGACCCAATTTGCATTGGCCCAATTTGAAATGGCCCATTCTTCTCCTCCCCACTTTATAATAAACTAGTCTTTTGTTTTGTTTGATCATTCTTATCGAGGGCAAAGTTATAACGGGTCAAATATTGGCCACTGTATTTTTTTGACTTGAAATAAAAAACCAACTGAAAATAATGGCCTCTAACTCAGTAACCCCATCAAAGTAGGTTTTTTATGGCCCCTCTCAATCAGTTGAAGATAGTCGTCAGTGAAGAAATCAGCGTCTAATCTAGGCCCGAACTTGATCGTGTTGACTTGTGGGCTATCAGGAATCTGCAATTTAAATTTTTTGACCTGCCTTCATTTAAGGAAATTTTATTGAGGGTTCATTCTACTTATCACGGGGAAGTCTGTGCGTACTAAACTATGCATTTTGTGTATTATTTCACGTTGAACACGGTGGCTACAAGGCCCACGCACGGCCTTTCCGTCTTAAAAATAGAGGTGACTAGAAGGACAAGTACTTTTAAATGTGCCTTCTTTTGGCTGAAAGGGCCTTCCTTTTTTCTTTTAGTCACAGCAGCAAATATATAAGTAAATTTTTCGAAGTTAGAACACTGTCAGATGACCCTGCTCTTCTAGTTTTCAATGGCGTATCAAATGTTGCAAGATCTTTGCAAAAAACTAGCAGAGACGCCTCGAAATATGAAGCAATTCGAAAAAATGTTTTGATTCAAACTTTCAACTTTTTGTGCAGAATTTTTAAAAAGATGTTGCAACAAACAATACGACGTTAGAAACTAGATGAGTAGGGCTACATGATGGTGTTATCACTTAAGAAAACTTATATACTCGCTGCAGTGACTAAAAGAAAAAAAAGAAAGCACTTTTCAGCCAAATGAACGCAGATATGAGATTTATCCTAACTATAATTTAGGTGGTCCCGGGTAAAACCGAGGAGGTGTTTTTAGGGGGGGGCGGGGGTGGTAAACCGAGAAAAGATACAGATTAACGTCATCTCACAGATTTTAAACCAAACTCAAATAAAAAAATGAAATCGAATAATCAGTGCAAAAAATGCCGGTTGTGAACTTTCTTGACTAAGAGAAAGAAGTCAAATTTATTTATTATTACTATTGTGACTAGAATAGGGTGACTAGAATAGTTATATTTTGATAAAAATTGTTTTTTTTATCAATGGTTTTCGTGTCATTTGTAGAATTGTACCTGTCTACGGTTATTAGTTTTGTATGTTTGATTTGGCGGGGGACAGCTTTTCAGTCCGGGTAATATTTAATTTTGGCCACAGAATTGTGAAAAATGACCACAGAATATTTAATTTTGGCCACAGATTTGTATTGGCCACAGATTTAAAAATTGGCCACAGATATTTGAAAATTGGCCACAAATATTTGAAAATTGGCCACAGATTCGTGGTCGTCCACTTGAAATAAATTTTTTAACGTTTTTCGGTTTCCAGAAGCTGTTTTCTGGACTAATCCGGGCATGCTGAAGACGGTTTGATAACAGTAAAATAAGGTTTTGTAGGGTATTTTTTGATTATTGGACAATAATTGATTTTACCAAAACTCAATTTCACCATAACTCAAAAAATACCCCACAAAACGGCATTTTACCAATATCAAACCATCTTCAGCATGCCCGAATTAGTCCAGAAAACAGCTTCTGGAACCCGAAAAACGTTAAAAAATTTATTTCAAGTGGACGACCACGAATCTGTGGCCAATTTTCAAATATCTGTGGCCAATTTTCATATATCTGTGGTCAATACAAATCTGTGGCCAAAATTTAATATTCTGTGGCCATTTTTCACAATTCTGTGGCCAAAACTAAATACCACCCTTTTCAGTCCGAAAATGCACGAAAAAACTAATTTTTTCACTATTTCTAATCTATCGTTATAGTATCCTAATTATCCTAATCACTGTAGAGTTCAAAAGAGGGACCAAGGCAAACCAGCTTTAGAAAGGGTGCTAGATCCCCCCAAAAATGGTATTTAAACAAAATTTTGATGGCTGGGACCTACAGCATAAAGAAACTCTATCAATCGGTTTTCGGGGGCCTGATTCAGATTTATCAAATAGAGATCTCAGGCAAATCCAGGCAATCAAAATAGAAAATCTTACAGTTTTGTCCTCCGCATCAAGTATCTCATGAATTGATTTACTTTTCAGACACTTCTTCAACTGCTTGGAATCAGCCAAATATTTGCTACAATTGAGCAATGCGGCCAATTTCTTGGTCTCCTGAATCACTCTATTGCTAGTGGTCCATCCAGCAAATACCGAACCGCTCATTTGAATGCCTTGAGCAAACAAATCTGCAAAAAATTGGAAACATTCTAACTTAAAATCCAGCAGTGAATTCTTTGGCGTCCAAACCTTGGGAGTGCGTGGACACCGACAGTCCACTAACAATAGCCGATCCAGCACTATGCCCCCAAGCTGTTACTCGTTTGGGATCTCCACCGAAATGGTGGATGTTCTGGCTGATGTATTGCATAGCCATTCGGGCATCCCACAAGCCCAGATTGCCGGGAAATGATTCATCTCCTGAGGCGGAAAATCCAAGTTGACCTAGCCTGTACTGGATGGTGACCAGGACCAAATCCTGACTCACAAAAAGGTCGGCACAGCCTTTCCAGCCAAATTGTACAGCACTGCCTTCTGAAAAACCACCACCGTGGATGAACACTAGCACGGGATAGCCTTTGGGATCGGGGCTCTGGAAATGGGTTTAACAAATCAATGTATGATCTATTGGGTTGATTCATAATTAATGCGGATTTTTGTTGCCTTATGATTCGTTTGATCTATTTTTTTTTCTTTAAATTTGCTTTTCTGTTTTAAAGTATATCCTCGCTTTTAGTTAAGAAGAATGCGCGTCGAAAACCACTTTCACATTCGCCTTATCATGCTCTACCACTTCGAGAAAGGATGGAGGGCAGTGCAGTCTTTTCGCGATATTGTCGAACTCTTTGCTCGGCTTCATGTTGAAAATCGTGTGGTCCAATCCATCAATGAGAAAGGATGAGATTTGCTCGAACATCCTCCATATTCACCAACAGAAGCTCCAACAGACTACCACGTAAACCGGTCTCTAAAGAATTGGCTAGCGGGGAAGGTCTTCGAGGATTTGGACGAAATTGTTGTTGATCTCAAAGCGTGGATTGCATCTAAGAATGCTCGCTTCTTTGCTCGCGGAATTGATCAACTGCCAAGTAAATGAGAAGCTGTTATTGATCTTGATGGCGAATATGCCCCAGAGTGATCCTTTAGAAATGTTTATGATTATGCTTTCAAATGTTTTGTTGTCGAATAAAGTTACAATAAAAAATCAGCATTAATTATGAATCAACCCAATAGAAATTTAAAGATTTAACTTTTGCTTTCAGCAGTCAATTTAGCCCCCTCCCCCAGCAGATCCATAACAACAGGGAGAATTTCTCATTACGCTAGGCTTAGGCCCTCAATCGCAATAAGATCAATAAATGGGGTGAAAAAATAAAATATAAAAAAAACTCGAAACCCTCGATTGCTTAACCATCGTATAAATTGAAATGCAAAGCACCGCCCCATGCCACCATGTAAAGTCCAAACACCAACCCTAAAAATTTTCTAGGTGCTCCGAAATGCGGAAAACCCGATTTTTAAGCACTTAGTCGTGGGCAAGGGTAGGCAAGCGTGTGGTAGGACGGACTCGAAAATCCATTGGGTAGAGAAGGGTGTTTAATCTGAAAAAAATTGCTCAAAAAAGGTTACACAAAGTTGTGATATAGTTGTGTGATATTTCGTGATATTGTGATATTTATTACCTTGTTGGAAGGAATATCAGATAAAAATTTTCTTTAATTCATTAGGTGGCGCCAACTGCTTTTTTGCCGAACTTTTAAGTCGCTCACAAACCTTAGAATGAGGTGCAATAACATTGAGATACAGGCAATCTTCACTGTGTGAGCTAGCTTGGCTATTTATAAACTGTTTGGATTTTTGTGGGAAACAGGCTGGACCAAAGGCACTGGCACTTTGGATGCCTTCCCATTTATTAGGAGCTACTGGCTTCTAAATTTAACAAAAAATTAAGTCTAAAAAAACATTTAATCGCAAAAATTTTAAAATAGATTTGTTCCCCAAAACCCGTAAAAGCCTAAGTGCCCACGCCCATCCAAAGAGTATTTTTCTTTAAGCCTACCTTTATCGGTTCCTTGATTTTTTTTCACCCTAATTCATTGCAATGTGAAGTGTGCTGGTCTTTGGCAGCGAAGCAGCCAAATACTCTTGGTATTGTCGGTGCAAAAGGTGTGAAATAGGTGAAAAATGAAAAAAGTTGGCTTGGAGAAAAAATACTTTTTGGAAGGGGCGGAAACTCGAGCTGCTATCCAAAAACACGTGCTATTTCCAAAACCACTTACCTCAAACCTAAGTTCCGCAATTGGTGGTTTAGCAAAAGGTATGCCCAAAAACACATTAGCTTTTATAACCACCCTATCCACCAAATTTTCGGCCACAAATCCCTTCAATTTTCCATAATTGGTATCGCAGATCATATTTTCTGTCGGTAAATTATCAGGCAAAGTTTTGAATAAAAAGAAGGCAAAGAACAATAAAGAAAAGAAAACAAGAGCAAGAGGCACTAAATATGCAAGTTTAAAAGACATATTGACTATCTATGCAGCCTGAACAAACATAACCATGGACTTTTAAAGACAATTGCATGATTTATTGCATGATTTATAAAATATTAATTTTTGAGGCAATGGTTTTTTGTCAAATGAAGTGATTATTCTTGTCATCACACCAGTATACTAATCCCTAATTTACAGGGTGTCGATTTTCGAAATTCTTTTTTTTACAGATCGATTTCTCTCGCCGACAATATTTAGTTAGTATATAATGTCAAATACACGAGTATTGCTCTGTTCCCACCTTGTTTGGGTTTGGGCTTTGCCCATGCAGATAATATCCACTGGCCAGAGCCCAAACCCCATGGTAACCAAGCAAAAATGGTTTTTTTTCACATTGTATACCAAAAAAATATTGTCGGCGAGAAAAATCGATTTGCAAAAACTGAATAAAAAAAAAATGACCTGAAAAAGTTATGGCGATCTCAAACCTCACGAATTCATTGGATCACCCTGTAATATCTTTTTTCTCAGTTTTAGTGACAAAGAATATTAGAATACCCTAAACCTCATGATTTTCTATGGATTTAATTTCCATGATGGTCCCCAAGATTAAAAAATTGGGATTTGTCTGGAACATGTTTCACAAAGCTTGAAAGAAAATATTTTGCGCTACAATTGAACCTTTTTTAAAATTGGGTGATGCATTTTCAAGTTTTTGCTTTTTAATGTCAAATTTAACTTTTTTTCAAATATGGTCAGCGAAATCAGACTGTCAAAACAGAACTGGCAAAATTTCAAAAAAATGCAGTAAAAAAATTGTCGGACCTAAGCGGGAACCAGCTTTTTAGGGTGACGTGTTAGCGAGGTTCGACTATTGCGCAAAATGTTTATAAGCTGCTGACTTCAAAATTTAAAAAAAAAGTAATGGACAAAAATATTTTTTTCACTTAAAATCGCTTACCTCAAACCTTAGTTTGGTGGCTCAGCAAAAAGTATGCCCAAAACACATTAGCTTTTCTAAACACGCCATCCAACACATTTTTAGCCACAAATCCCTTCAATTTCTCATAATCGGTGTCACAGATCACATTTTCAGCCGCTTTTTCTGCTGACATAATATCAGCCAATAAATTATTGAATAAATAGGCCAAAAAAGCACAAAATTAGTGAATTTAAAATACATACTGATGATTTAAGCAATTTGTCAAAGATAAAGGAAAAAGAATCTATAGGTAAATCAGACCAGAACTGCTGATTTCAACCCAACTCTGTATGGGGTGTTCCGATGTTTTTGTGTTTTTAGTAAGCACCATCGAAATTTTGACAGACTTAAATGTAATGGTTAGCACCCAAATGGGTTTGATCGGTGGATAGTTTGTTACAGAGCTGATATTCTGGGCTAGACGATAATAAAAAAACTGTAAGTGTTAAGTCAAAATTATATAAATATTTAAGTTTTGTATGGCACATTTCAGCTTTTTAGCAAACCAAATCATGTTATGCCTCAATTTAGGTGAAAACAGAAGTGTTAGTTGAGCGAGGGAATTTTTCTCAGTCGGGAGCGACCGCAAGGTGTCAGATAACTGAGATGTCAAATAACCGGGAGTAGACTGTACAGTCAAACCTCGATTTAATGCCCCGTCCCCCCTCCCCCATTTAACCTTGGTTGAAACCTCGTTGAAGGAAGGTTTGACTGTATTACAGATTTCGCAGCTATGCTACAGTTTTCGTCATTATTGACTTCGTTGACTGTAAATTAAAAAAAATTCTGACTTTTTTTAATTTGAACGAATTTACCAATTTAGCAAACTTATTTTTTCTTTCTGGATATCTCTGCACCAATCAAGGCCCTAAATTGAGGCTACAAATAATAACAAAAAAGGTGTACAACTTTTATTGTGCATGCATGCCCTCTTATCTGGACCTCTCAAAAAGGAGATCTTGACATGCCAATTGCCTATAAGCATATTTACATGAGGGCCAGATTAGGATCTCTTTGTGGCACTAAATTCAGCCACTTCACCCCTTACCTTTTTGTCCTCCTCCTCATCTGTTATAATTCCTCCTCGAATTGAGGTAGTGATATTGTAAAATGCAAAAATAGTCCTGGCACCTGCAATATGTTTCAAAAATCTGCATTTGGATCGGATCAACAGATGTTTGGCTAAGAAAAAAGGCCCCAAATTTAGGTGGCCACGTGTGTCCCCTTGCCAGGTCAGGGGATGGCCAGTAATAGATAATGTGGGTGGAGCGCGCTGTCCCCTTACCTTTGTACTTCCGGTGGTGCCGCCACCATTGCCAGCTTTTTTTTGCTGTAATCATAGCTGACAATAAAATTTAGTTTGATTGGATTTGGTGGTCCCTCTCTTCTCTTGGCTAGTTGCTTTTTGTGGGAAAAGTTTTGTTGGAATTGAAGGTGGAGTTGAGGTTTATTGATTTTTGTGAGTTGGGATCGGAAATTTTGTCACTTTTAGAGGCCCAAGCATTTAATTAGATCCTAGTTGACTTTCTAGGTATGTTTGTGGTCATCTAGATAAATTCATCTAATGGCTACAAAATCTGGGTCTCATTCCCCCGTGTGGACGACAAATGCCTTTGATGAAGATTTATTTAAAGAATAATATGTGAATGTCTGTAACACGTGTAAATACAGTTTTTCTGCAACAAAATGGATTTTAAAGGTGGAGGAATAAGTGTGGGAACTATCTCTACCGGGAATTGAACTCGCGAGCTTTTTCAATTACAGTCCAGTTTCAATACAATTAGCCTTTTAAAGTTCGACCCCCGCTGGGTCCGACACTTTTTCTCACCCAGATTTTGTGTACTTTTGCTGATTCTTACTGATTCACCATTTTAGTTTGAAAGCTTGCAAGGATTTTAAATTAGACGATTATTTTTCAAAAACTCAATGGCCATTTATATCCGCAAACCTCGATAAACTGACTTTTTCGAAAAGTCAGTGTGTAATTATATCGAATCCTGCCGGTCTCAACTGCCAAATTATTTAGTTTTTGAAAGGTGATCAGCATCGAAATTCTTGTGATTTTTTGGACTAGACCGTGAAAAATTTCTAAAATCCGAGTAAGAGTTCCGAATCCAGCGGAGGGTCTGAGAGTATGTCGCTACTTGACTGTTGTAAAATTCCAATTCGTATAGTTTTTCAATCCTTGGCCACCCTTACACCAACACATTTGAGGTGAGGTCCAAATGTGTTTACTGTCCTGCTGCCAATGACAGTTGATGTGCGGCAATCAGAGCGGTGGCGGCTGCCCTTGCCTACTTACAAAGGTAGTAGTAGTGGATGAGCAATAGCCGATAACAGACCCTATATGTTTTCTGGCAAGTAATTGATGTGGATTAGTTGACTTGCAGGAGGATGACTTCTTCTTCTTCTTCTTCTTTTGTCCCTCTACTACAACAACCAGGCATTTTGGCGATAAAGATTGCGCGCAGATATTCACTTCCACCAAACAAATTGGCTATTGTAATCTCTAATTTGCTGTTGTTTTGCCATTTTAAGCCTTTTTGTGCTGTTTTATGTGATATCAATGTGTTTTTTGTGTTTGACAAATATTTGTTGGCATTTGCACCAAAATGTCCTTTGAATTTTTTGGGCAGAGGCGGAAAATGTCTTTTGGCAAAAGCCGCTGGGCAATATTTTGCTGGTCTAAATTCGACTAGATTGCGATAGTAAACCAACATAAGCTCAGTAGGCATTGACAAGGGTCGTTCACGGACTTTTTCTTTCAGGGTTTTTGTCCGTAAGCCTAAGCAAGTTATAGATGTCATTGTTAAGCTAAAATTTGGTCATCTCTTTCTATAAACTTTGAGCGGGAGTCTGCAAGTTTTTTTTAATCGATAAAAAACACCTTCAGCTTTTGGCGTCTCTTCAAGAAATGAAAAGTCTGTGAAGAGCCAGTTCACATGCCTGCAGTCCCAGAAAAAAGGGTAAACAACTACTGGAATGTGAAGCCTTAACTGTCAAAGCTGTATTTTGTCTTCAAAAACACTTCAAGGCACAGGCTAATTTCAACCCAGAATTCGAAACTGTCAGCTTCTAGCGTGCAGCTTCTGCAAAAAATTTGATCCTATCAGATAGGCAGAACTATTTGATTACTATGGTATTTTCAAAGAAAATAGTAAAAAATAAAATTTCCAAATCATGTTTTCATTGTCAAATAACTGCAATTTTCTTCAGCAGATTGCAACGCGCGACAGGGCTAATTCCAACTTTTTTAAAACAAAAGCAACACTGAATATTCCGGATCCAAATCCAACTCATTAGTTTTTTTCATAAACAAGGTTGACCGAAAATTCCCGACATTTTGAACGCTCATAATTTTTGGGCGTATCTTTTTTTCGCAGCTGATTTACTTCTTTTTGCAGGTGATTTTCTTTTTTTTTTGCAGCTGATTTTCTCATTTTTTTGCTGATTCAAAAAAGAAGTCAATCAGCTGCAAAAAAAAGTAATTCAGCTGCAAAAAGAAGAAAATCAGCTGCAAAAAAAGGTGCGCCCAATTTTTTTCTGACGTGATTTCAAAAAAACAGTTTTTCCTTTTCGTTTTTTCTGGTGTGCACTATCAAAAAAAATTTTTCATTTCTCCGGTTTGGGTCAGAACCATCTGGATGTCCAGGTAGGCAAGACCTTGGACCATAGGATGGTTCCAAGTAATAATCCTATTTTTACATTATACATCAAAAAAATGCTACGCTCAAGAAAAACCGAATGCAAAAGCTGCTTTCTAAAACCGCGTCATGAAAAAAAATCATGGGCGTTTCAAATAATAGGAACGTCTCGACCCACCCTCATCATTACATTTTGAGTCCAAATTTTGTCCAAGCAATCCCTCCAAGCATTTTGTCATAATCTTCAAAATCTGCGCATCCTTTGTGCCAAATTCTTGAAACAAAACAACTGCAGTGACACACCATAATCTTAATCACCGCAACAAAAATAAAATTTTAGTCACTAAATCCTTTCTTTCGACACCAACACCTATTGTTCCATCTAGCTGAAATGGTTCAATAACACCTCAGAACATACGAGTCAACAATACCCTACCAATATTATTGTTCTACTACAAGTATGTGCCCCTAAATTGATTGATGTATGCATGTAAAAGTGCCATCCATCCCCTCAAATCTTCGACATGCTGCTCCAATTGGACCACCACCATTTACTTGTTCCATCCCCTCATTTGTTTCTGTTAGTTTTGTTTGGACCAGCCAAAAAGCAAGAATTGATCCATTTGCATTGAATCACTTATTGGTTTGCTGGTCCATTTTTCTAGAGACTTTTCTTCCCACTCCTTCTTCCTACATTTTTCGGCTATGGCGGCACCAATTAAAGCAAAATTATGCCGATTTTAATCCACTTTTTTCTCTTTTATTCTTTCCGCTTGTGTTTGCGTCAACACACGTGTGATTGGCTTGGATAGCTGCTGAATGGATGGCTTGATTATGGTGAATGATCCACTATTTTGATGGTTTTTGCCGTTGGATTGTTGAAAACGCTGGTTTTGGTCTTAATTTTGAGCCATTTTTGGGTGGAGGTTTGGAGTTTGGACAAGGTATGTGGTCGGAAAAAAAATTTTGAGTAGGAATTTTTGGGCTGTTCTGAGGGACTTGCAGGATGTATTAGAATTTTGGGTTGAACGTCTGGACGGAGGCTGGATTAGTGGTCATTTTTGGGCGCAAAAGTTTGGAATTTGGTAGTCAAAAAAGTTTTGACGAAAAAAATTCCATGTTATGTGTCGACCAAGAATTTTCCCCTGGCTATGGTTCCTGGTGGCTTTAGTCAGATTTAAGTGAGCTTCATGCCTATTGTCATTTTTAAAATATAATGTTATCCGTCGTCAAGCGAAAATCGGTAAATAGGAGAAGTTTATGATTACCTTTTTGTTCTGGGCTTGTAAAAATTGAGTGAAATTTGTATGTATTGCGTGTTATATGATCTCAATGTGTGGAGGATCGGTCTAATACAAGTATGTTATCGTTGTTTGCAAAAGTCGTGTGCTGTAATAATAATACTTGGATGCCTCCAAGTTCTTCAATAGTATGTGGGGGCGTAGCTCAGTGGTAGAGCACTCGCCTGCAGAGCGATAGGCCCCCGGTTCGAATCCGGGTGCCCCTTGTTTTATTTTTTGTACAGTCATTGTGATCTGCTTATTTATTAGACTTATTTATTGACAGTTGCTCCAACTGGTTGCCAGTATCTTTAACAGTATTTTTCAATTATAACACTCAAAATCTATCTTGACAACCATTATTTTTTGACCATGTTATCTTTATCAAATCTTTGGCTGACAGTGCGATTCTTCTGAATATTTAATTAAAAATATGTTTTACTATCATGACCACTTCGATTAAACTTTAATCGACTAGCTGAATATTCTACAAATACGAAATCCAATCAAGTGCGAATTTATCCTAAGCTTTAGCTTTTATGGGGGAATATTATTGGGATAAAGGTCACGCGAAGTTTTTATGTGTGGTCCGTATTGATATGTAAAAATAGCAACCTTATTGTTGACCATTCCTATGGTCAACACCAGCTGGTGAAAATCAACGAAAGAAACAAGATTATCCAACCGCACAATTTATTTCGTCATCAACAACAATAGCAGACAAACAATGATAAGTTCAAGAAGCTATTGGCTCGGACATTTGCTTCTTCACTTGGGTCCCAAATAGCAGGAGACATCGGTCTTGGGCTTACCAACATTCAATTTGCCACATTTGTTTACCCTTCAATATTAAGGCGTGCAGCACCTCTTGACCACCACGACCATCACTACCCACTTCCTGCTGCAGCAGTCCATCCAGGTGTTTTGCACACACCCCAAACACACCCCCCCTACTCCATTGAACTTTTTTGAAGTGGAGAGAACAAGCAGCTAGGTTGTTGTTGAGACACCGAAAGGGGATTGCATGCCAGATGCGCCGTTTTGTTGTGGTTTATGCCTCCTCATTGTGGTAGAGGGGGACTGTAGAGAAAGGGGGAGGGGTGGTGTCAACTCCCCCTTTGTGCTTGCTGTTGTTGTTATAGGCCATGCTTAGATCCACTAATCCACCCCTTTTCTGTGTATGTGTAAATTCTGCCTTTGAAAAGCTCAAGTGGGTGTTTATTCTTGACTGTAGAGCTTATAGTTGTTTTCAAACAGTTGACATACAATGCTTTCGACTTTATTGGAGGGTTTGAGGTTACAATATTTTTGCTTCATTTTGATATTTTTGGTAGGAATGTTTTTGGCTGCAGTTTGAGTGCCGAAAATCTGTTTGTATACAATCAGTTGACTGTGAGGTCTCTTTTTTTACTGCTAAAAATTTGATTGTCTGTATTCGGTCGACTGTACAGTCTACAGTTTTATTGCTGAAAATCAGTCAATCTGCAACTAATGGACTGTGCAATTTACAGGGTGACTGTTTCAAATTTGTTTTTCTGGAATCAGTTAACTGTGAAGTCCACAGTTTGAGTGCTAATTTTTTTTGGAATCGCTTGACTGTGGAGGCTGTAGTTGTCAAATAGAAATTGAAATTTTTTGGCCAATTTTCGAAAATCATATATTTTTTTGTTTTTTGATGCTTAAAATGGCTGCAAGTTAAGTGCTCGAACATGTTGTTAACTGAAATTAGCACCAGTGTTGTGCATTTTCAATTTTTCTCGTCCTCGTACTTCGTACCAGAAATTTTTGGGCATCGTACTTCGTACTCGTCCTCGTACCGACTTTTAAAATTCGCTCGTACTCGTCTTCGTCCTCGTAGTGCGAGCCTGAAATCGGGTCGTACTCGTCTTCGTCCTCGTCTTTTTCTCGTCTTTTGTGTTTTCATTCGTACTTCGCTCGTACTTCATACTTAAAAGCTGAAAAGTAAGTTTTTATTAAAAAAAATTTACACCTTTGCTTAAAGCTTGTATATTTTGATGTTTAATTATAACAGATCCCGATTTCCTCAAAGTAATATCAAGATTTGATTTTTTATTGAAAAACTACAAAATAGGTACACTGCAATTTTTCTCGCCTATTGTGAAGTGAGATCTCTAAAAAGACAAGGAATCGAATTTTGGGCTTTGCTTGGCAACTACATTGCCACTGATAAAACAGGAGATCCTCTTTTTCCAAACGACGATGAAAAGAATCAACGAATCGTTGATGATCACCTCAAATAACTAATCAAAAGCTAGCAAAGAAAAAAAAAGCAAATGCTTGCTTAATAAAATCGAAACTGTTACTTAAAAAAATTTGTTCAACTAATCGGATTGTTCGTAAAAATAAACTTTCGGTGAATAAACAGATTCGAATTGAGAAAGTTCGAGCAAGGACGAGTAGTATTTACCCTTCGTCTTCCGTCCTCGTCCTTGCCCTTTCGTCCACGTCCTCGTACTTGTAATTTTTCGAGCCTCGTACTTCGTCTTCGTCCTCGTACCTAGTTTTTGGAGGTGCTCGTACTTCGTCGTCGTCCTCGTAATACGATACAACACTGATTAGCACCCAGTCAATAGATCTAAATTTTGACTACAATTTAATTCTTACCAAAATCTTGCAAAAAATGCAATACCAATAAAATGTTGGTCAAAAAAGTAGTCAATGATTTCTTGGATGTAACTTAATATTTGTATTGTGTTCTATTTGTTGGCTACCAAGTGTTTTACTTTTACAAGATTAATAACTGTAGTGTTTTTAGATTGATCGTGCTTTAGTGGACAATCCACTACTAGTGCTTTTCTTCTCCGACGAGTTGGCTGTGGCTATTCC
The DNA here is from genome assembly GCA_004194705.1 of Ditylenchus dipsaci. Taxonomy (NCBI): domain Eukaryota; kingdom Metazoa; phylum Nematoda; class Chromadorea; order Rhabditida; family Anguinidae; genus Ditylenchus; species Ditylenchus dipsaci. Next base: position 750,369 of record SADC01001227.1, on the reverse strand, counting down.
AATTCTAATCCTACTGTATCTCTTACTTTGCACATAGACCACTCGTGATGTTATTTTTTGCTACAGTTATGGTCAGTTTTTTGGAGCTTTTGAAGGGTCATAGTCATCTCTCAATTTAGTAACACCCCTTCAAGTTAGTAAAAAACAATTCGAAAATATTTTGTAGTTGAGTCTTGCCAAATTTTGCCAAAAAATATTCTGAAATACATGAGGAATTTTTTTTGTCAGGAATCCAAATCACAAAGCGAGTTTTTTCCAATTTGTGATTTGTGACTAAAAGTTAGGATATCAAATTTCGAAAATGACTGTAAAAATAGCTGAAATTTACCAAGAACTGTTATAATATCTAAATTTCACAAAATAAACTTCCATAAAAATTCGAATGCTTTTTGGATCGCTTGATAATTTGCGTCACACTCCGAAATTCAGCAATTTTTTAGATTTTGTTAAAAAATTTGGATTCTACAGGAACTTTTGCATACTGGGCCGACTTAAAAACACAATTATTCATCAAAAAAAGCTCTTTTACTCAAGTCATTGCAAAAATTTTGATGTTGTGTAATTTCTAAATAAACAAGACCCACATTTTGTAAAACTCACAGACGCACCTTTTCAGACCACTATTCTGAGTTTTTCCTTCTTATCCCAATCCGTAGACTCCGTGGGCACAATCGACGTCAACATACGCCAACTAGTACTTAGGAAAACTCCACCAGAGTGTTGTAGAAGCGGTAAATTCTAACCTTATTTTCAATCACAAAAACACACCCTAAACCTTATTCAGAAGTGGAGTGCATGCTGCTCGGCCTTCCTAGTCAACCCAACAGGACCAGCTACGACCACTGCCAATTGACTTTTCGGCTGTGCATCAGTGTTCCTGAAACCAGAGCATCAGAATGTCTAATATTGTCAAGGCAGTTCAGCCTGGATGTACATATGAGCAAACCTCTGAACTGGGAAGATAGGACATTTTCTGCTGTGCAACTACCTTCCAAATCTTTCAACGTTACTTCTGTAGCTATTGACTCCCGGTTGGTAATTTATTTTGTTGAAAAAGTATCTCAAAGGTAGCTTTTTGACAAGACCATGAATTTTTTAAAATAATAATGCCTATAAGTAAACAAATTTTAAGAGACCCTTTTTTTCCGTACAGTTGTTTCGTTCGCCGAAATATCAGTATTTTAGTTTTTTTTGGCAAGACTTCAGGGGATTTAAATTCAAAAGTTACAGAACTTATCATTAGAATTCAAATCTCGCCCGAAATACCAATTCACATTTGTTTGGAATAATACTTGGAAATCAAGGATTTTGGGGAAATTTCACTTCCTTATTCATAGCTATCATTTTCGAATCCACTTAGCTGCGTAGCTACTTTTATATTCCGATAATTTCTAGGTACAGATACTTGCTTTTCAAATTTTTTCAAATACCCTCATTTACATCACGCGACCTTGATTCTTGAGCTTAAAGCCAATAAAAATTCTTTTCAGTGCTCTAAATTGCCCAAATTTATGTTTCAAATTTTCAGACTAGCTAAAAAATTGAAGGAAAAAGTTTGCATGCAGCCAGGTGGATTCGAACTTAAGAGCCCAAAAAGCAGCAGAAATTTTTCTGCTAAATCTCTGAGATGTGGTTTTGTCTGTTGATTCATTTAATTTAACTCCACCACCATCTGCGTTATTTATTTGTCAAAAATTTTTGAGCGCAAAGGCAGCTGTATGAGCAACAGACAAGTGTGACAATAGAGAACTACACCTTAAACGGCATATCATTTTCGGGTGGGTAAGGGGCAATAGGCGTGCAAATGGTGGGCCAGCCACATCTGTTTTCCTACTCTGAATTGTTTCCCTTTTGTGTGGCGAAAATGAAAAATGGAATAGTGGGTAGCTGGGGAAAAGCAGCAGGAGTTGTTGTGCAAAGCAATTCGGGGAACAGTCTGGAATAATAAAGTTGGACACAGATTTGGGAGTGTGGCAGTAGCATATTAATCAAGTAGGGATGGATACATGTATGGTCTCGTGGTGTAGCGGTTATCACATCTGTCTAACACACAGAAGGTCGGCGGTTCGACCCCGCCCGAGATCAATCATGCTTTTCATTGCCAAAATTTGTTTAAAATATTTTTTAATTAGAAATTTTAAAAGGAACAACAATTTTTTAGCGCAGACCAGTTCACCCCGTTTTTAAAAATGACCGCTTTGCCACAAAAAAACCACCAAACGTATTTTTTAATTTTTTGGTAGTTCGGGGAACATCTTTGAGTCCGTACAAACATACACTGGCCTTCCCTGGCATAAGCCTAAATCAAAAACGCGGCGAACTGGCCTAGAGGCAAACTGTCCGTTTACCATTTTTGTGGGATTCCGCTGTTTATTTTTATAAAGCAGTGATATCAATAATGCCAAGAGAAGTTAGTACACTAAACTGCAATATAGGAAAAACTGTAGCGCAGCGCTTTCATGCAGTTTTAAAAACTCTACTAGTTTTAAAAACAACGCTAAAAAGCTTTTTTCAAAAAGTCTGGAAACAATCATGAAAAAGTCTAGGACCTAATTGGTACCGTTTTCGGTACGTGTCCACCTTTGCCCCCAACTTTTATCTCAGAACCTTTATGGTCTTATATTAGAAATCTGAGTTAATTTGCTTTTCCAATATTTCTTCTTCTTAAAGATACAGTCTTGAAATGTCCTCTTGATTTGCTACTTCCAACAAATAGAGCTTATAAATGAGTTGCGCAAGAAATGATTGACCCAAGATGGATTCCATTTGTTATGGTTAATTTGTCTCGCCTAGCTGTTTAATTGCAAAGGTGTTCATCTGCTAAAAATTCCTGTGCCATTACTGTTGTTAGCAGGGCCACTTAATTAGACTAGGTCTTTTCTGTGTTGTATTAGGCCAATCTGTGGCAATTAACACGCCATGTGGTACTTCCTTTTTTGGTACGGCCAAAGCGTTCAGGGTTTTGGAAGAAATGGACAAATCAAAATAATTTTTAATCTAGTGTGAATTCTTAAATAACCATTCCAGCATCCAGGGACGTATCGGTAAATTTTTTCCAAAAGGTCAATTTACAAATACCTTTTTTTACTTTTACATTCTTTTCATTCTAGAAATTCGGCTCAAGCTGGTAGTCCCCCAAATTTTCTTTACATGCTTTTTGCACCTTTTTGCTGAGTAATTCACTTTTTGAAAATTGTACTACAATTTTCAAAAGTGTAGATGGATTCCATTTGTTTTGGTAGTGAATTTCATATCTGTTGTAAAAGCTTCAGCAGTTTTTCTAAAACTGTGGCACAGTTTTGTCAAAAAGAAGTACAGTTTTCAAAACTGTGGTACCGACTTTTGGCACTGTTGACATCACTAATATAATCTGGTAGTTTACGGGCTCTCAGGTTCGAGTCCAACTACAGCATGTCTTTTTTGTTATTTCGTAGGTTTATAAGTCCAGAGCAAAATTTAAAAAACATATTGAAAAATATTTAATTTTTAAATCTAACATATAAAAAAATCTGGTAGCTGGTTTTTCCTCTTTCCCGTCTCTACTTCTCAACTTTTTCAAGCAAACCCAAAAAGTTGTTATTTTAATTTAAAAAATGCATCTTTTATGAGTAATTTAAAGTTCAATTAAGAGAAGAGCTAAAAAACACAATAGGAGCACATAAAAGTGTTCACCTGGTCAACCGTCAAAGGAATTTAATTAAAAAGCAATTCGCCTAGTAACGGCATGCCCGCTGTTGACCTTTACCTTTACTTGGGGATACTGAAGCGTACAGACAAATGCCCCAATCCAAGTCTTATTTGTTGTTGTAGTTGTGCTCTCCACAAGTTCCCAGAGTGATTTGGACACAGCCGAAGAAGGCAGAAATGCAACCTTTAATTATTTTTCTGTTTAAACTCAACTTTTTGTGCGCTTTTCGCTCTACTGACGTCCTTGAGGGCAAGTCTCTTTGAGCTTTTGTTAAAAAGTCTTGCAGGTTTTGAGATTAAAAAGTATTTTAGCAGATTTAGAAACAGGAACTAAAACAACATAGCATTTGGAAAAATATAGTTCATTTAAAAAAAGGAACATGGGTTACTCAATTAGTAAATTTCCGAAAACCAAAAAAGTTCGATCCCACCTCGGTGCAACCACATTTATTCACCCACAGTCAGTTTGAATTATTTTTGCAAACTTTTTTAACCTTTTCAAATTTTCAAATTTAATTGTCAGCTTGAAATTGAAAAGCTAAAAAATTCAAATAATCAGTTTGGGACCAAATAGTTTTGAGCTCTCAAAGCAAAAAGTCGATAATCTATAGAGAAAACATCAAATAATTTACTCGGACTAATCTGTCGCCATACTTTTTCCAATTGACTCCCCGGCACTAAATTGCACAACAATGACAACAATAAAGCGCCGGAAACCTCAGCTCAAAAAACAAAGAGATTAGTACTAGTAGTAGAAACAAAAAGAAGTTGTGTTAGTTAGGTAGGCAGCCACTTAAGTGTGTGTAGACCAGTGGATTAACCTGTCCCCCTGCTGGTATTCTTGTAATCTTTGTATTTTCGCTTGGTTGTGCAATATTGCTTTCAAAAAGGGCACTTTTGAGACAGGATGGTAGGTATGTGGACAAATCACAACATAAATGAAATCAAATCTGGACGGGTATTCAGGGTACACAGGCCAATCCCTCCAGTTTTTATTTACTAGTCTTTGAGTTTGGGTATTTGCCGACAATAAAGGGATGACTTTACACAAAAATTTGTGTAATAGCAAGTGGATTGACTCATGCTCATGGAAGAGGCGTGTGCCATGCTCATCCAGGTGGTCATGTTTGGGTAGTGGGGTTGGATGATGTGGTTCAATAGGGGAGAGATGTTCAATAATTAGTTAATTTGCTAGGGTCTAAGAGCATAAAAAGGAGAATTACTGTATTGGTCAGTGGGTAGGAATAATTTTATAATGTTAGATAAAATTTGTAAAAATCAAATAAATTTAAAAAACGCAGAACTGTACCATATATAATCTTTTTCGTTGGTTTTAAGTAGAGTTGTCGAAATAGCCGGCTATTTATTTTTCGGCTATTTAGCCGGCTATATAGCCGGCTAAATAGCCGAAAATAGCCGAAAATCGGCTATTTATAAAAAAAATTAATGCTTAACATATGAAAATTCAAATTTTTAAATACAACCAAGCTTTATTTCGGTATAAACAACACCAATCAATCAAACATATACATCTCCTCACCAATTTCATTTTCTTGTTCGGATTCTTCCACCAGATTTTCTTCCGCTTCATCAACTTCCGCATCTTTGCCAGCCGACTTGAAAAGATGAGCATATTCCAGATGGAGGTTATGCTTGATGTAGACCACTTGGCTGACCATGTCGACGTGCATTCTGTTAAACGTAAAATAAAAAACGACCAAATAAATCAAGTCACTAACCGGTTCCTGATCTTTGTGTGAAGCGCGCCGCGCAGAGACCAATTTCGCTCCGTCGCCGCACTCGTCATCGGGATGTTACAGAGCATTTGCGCCACCTTGCTAAGAGAGTGTCTGAGAACCAAGCTTGCCACCATTCAACTGCATTCATTGTCTTGGTTGCGTCCCAGGCGTAGCGTCGCTTGTCTTTGGAAAAGACACCAGTTCCGGCCATCCATTGCCCAAATTCCACCATCAACTACAAACAAAACATTTATCACCGTCCCGCAAATAAAAAAGACAATACCGTTTGCTCCCGTCCTGCGAAAATCGGATTTTTCGCCAACTTGTTGGCCAGTACCTCTATCCCCGCTTGTTTTTCTTCTTCTGTCAGTGACTGACCTCTGTTTCTCGGATCCATCAACTGCATCAAATACGAGACGTCCGTCCTTCCGAATTCCTCTCTTTTCTCCAGCATCTAAATCATTTTCAACTAAATTATAAAATAGATAAAGCAAAAATTACTTCGATCATTTCCTGCTGCAATTGACCACCGAGCCCGCCTTCCATCGCCGCCTGCTTTGCATCGACGAATGCCTTTTCGATCAGCTTGTAGGCGTTTCTTGAATCTATTTCATTGCCCTCGATTTGAGTGATGGTATCGGCCAGCGGCCTGAGAATATTTCTGGTTTTCTCAAGCCTCGGCCAAAAGAAGTTATCGGAGCATAGCAATTGGCGCAGATCCCTGAGCATGTCATCCACCGGCAGACCTGCATCCCAGACTGCACTCTTCAAGCACGCTTCGTTGGCAGATATTGACGAGACAAGTGTTGAATAAGTCCCCCATCGCGTTTTGATTGGTAGCTGAAGAAGCGTTGATGACCCTTTCATTTCGACTTGAATCTTGGACAAAACACGCTGCGGCACTGTCTTTCTGGAAAAATAGGAGCATATTCAACCAATTTCAACAACCTCAAAATATTACCGAAAGTACTTCACAATTTTGATACAGTAGTCTAGCCAGTTGTTGACCGCCGTCTTTTCGCAGATGTCTTTTGCCGCTAGATTGAGCATATGGCCTTGCATCCTTCGAACAGAATCCACGGAAAGTCTTGTGCCAGCAGTCTCCAAGCGCTTCTCATATTGGCTGCATGATCCGTGACGACAGCGACCACCTTATGCTTACCGACAGCGTGGATTTCTTTGGCCAGCAGCTTGGCGATGTACTCTCCTTAACAATGGAATCAGAGATTAATAACAAAAACAATCGAATCGATTACCTGTATGCGAATCTTCCGTGGCGTCAATCGAGTTTAGTAGGAACGGCTGCGCGGCAATGAACCACCACATTGACGATCTTGCTGCTATTGATATCGGTCCATCCGTCGGAAGAGATGGAAACGAAGTCGGCTTTATTCATCGCGGCACCCAAAGACTCTTTCACTCGATTGTATTCGGCCGACACTAGCACTTTTGGAATTTGTATTTGCGGCTTGGAGGCTTGTACGACGGACGGATCTTCTCAAGAAACTGCATGAAGAATGGATTGTCCAGGAAATTCGGCGCAATGTTTCCAGTAGCAAATGCCTATTTAAGATGATGCGTAAGCTTAGCGACAAAATGTATTTGACTAAAACGCCTTAAAGCTCACCCTTGTCAGAAGAATGTCGGCCTCTTCCTGATTCTCTTTGCTGATGGTGTCGAAGTAATCTTTGATTCCGGATGAGCTTGGCGTGGCACGGTCGGCACTCGGAAATCTTTTTGGCAGCTTATTTGGTGGTTCACTGACGGACGACACTTTCCTTGAGAAGAGATCGATTTGTTTCCTGGTCTCGACTCCAAATCTGTTGCAATTCTAAAATTTAAAAAAATCTAAAATCGAAGAGAACCACAATTAAGAAAACAAGGAACCTTCAGATGTTTTTCCATTCTGGCCGGATTGGCAGTGTACCGTTCATTACAGGCGAGGCAGTATCCAACGATAATCGTTTTTCCACGACTGTCGTGCTTTTCTTTGCGATCGAAATAGCTCCAACACCACGAGAGAGGCTTCATTTTACTAAAATAATTGATGAAGAAAGGGTTCCCGGGCAATGTTAACTGAATGAAAAAGTCGCGAATGATCTTCATTGTCAACTTTTTGACAATCCAGCGAGGAAAACATAAAGGGTGCCAACTCAAATTTCAAACTTTGTAAATAGCCGCTTTTATACTGGTCGGCTATTTTGCCGGCTATTTTCGGCTAATTAGCGGCTATATAGCCGGCTAAATAGCCGGCTATTTAGCCGTTGGTCAACTCTAGTTTTAAGTAAGAATCGGTAGCTCAAGTTTTTTTGCGATTTTGATTTTTGCGTGGTCCTCATAAAACTAAATCAAACTTTACGAAAAAATTGAGTCACCAGGTACCGAAAATTCAGAACTCCTATTTTAGAAAAAAAAATTGACGCCCGCCACTCAAAAAATTGCTTAGAAAATTCTTGGAGAACAAAGGCATGAAAATCTAATTTTCTAAAAGAAATTAAAGTAAAGTACTAGCCGCAAAAAAGATGTCTTTTGCAAATTTAGCACCTAAAACATACAGCACAGTGGTTTGAACTGCTAAAAAAGGAAGTAATAGGGCGAAACTTTTTCTTATCGCCGAAAAGCTCTTTTTGTCGTCGAAATGCTTTTTGACTAGAAAAAAGTTTTTCGGCGACAAAAAAAGAGATTTTCGGCGACAAGAAAAAGTTTGCCCGAAGTAATATAGTTTCACAAAAACAGGATAATAGTCTAAAAAGTTTGAAACAGTTTTTTAAATAATTTTTTAAATTTCATCCAAAACGATTCCATCGATCCTTTTTTGCAGAACGTCTCCATAACCCTGGAAGTGTGGAATCCAGGCAATGACAAACTGCTGCTTTATTCCCGTAACTTTGTCCATATTCTCCTGGTGAAACTACTCCAAGACACTTTCCACTGTGAGTTGCACATGCTTACCAAACCACCAAATACCTCGAACCCCAAAGAAATTTCAGACCTCCTCTCAAAACTCGCTGATTTACCAGCTCTCAGCCAGCTGCCATGCCGGATATGTAGGCGAGGGTTGTGCGCTGGTATGTGAACCTCCAAACCCCTCCGACCACTACCACTGCGATTCCCAGAAGGGCATGGTATGTGATCCAGGGTGGTCAGGACCTCGGTGTGGTCTGCCAATTTGCAGCCTTCCCTGCTTAAATTCAGCTTCGTGTGCTGGTCCAGACGAGTGCAGATGTAGCAAGGGATGGAGAGGCAAGCAGTGCGAGGAGTGCATACCCAAACAAGGCTGCAGAAATGGCTATTGCTTAAGTGAACCAGGCAAATGTATTTGCAAACCCAACTGGACTGGAGCCGACTGTGAATTGAGGATCGATAAGTGTTGGACAAGCCGTGCCAGAATGGCGGCAAGTGCACCACCAATGGACTACACGGAGAAGCTTTTCATTGCAGTTGTAGAGAGGGTTTTACTGGCGAGGATTGTTCCAAGCTGGTGAGTGGATTTAGTTTTTAAATGGACAAATAAATTTGAACTTAGTCGTAGCATTAATAGGCTAGGGGCCGATAGGACGGTCTCAAGCGTGTGATTTTTTCAAATATAACTTTTGGGCGCTAGTAGCGAACCCCCCCCCCAAACCTGACCTTAAAAAAATCGCTGTAACTACCCTTTCAAGGAACAACTTTAGGATTAGCCTTAGGCTTGGGGGTAGACCAGCGTACGGAAGTTGTGACTAATAAATAGTTTACGCACTTTTTATGGCATCTGGGACATATATTTGGGTAGTCTTTACTTACGTTTTAGATGGAAAAATTCGGGGGGGGGGGGTGAAATGTTAGTTATTTGCTACTAGGATCAACTTTTGTAATCAAAGCAATGATTGGTCATTGCTTTGATATTGTGTTGCTGACTGTCTCAATTTTGTCAACCTACAGACTTATGAATAGTCAAAATTTAGCTGCAATTTAGGACTGCATTTTTACTGGTCATGTGTTTAAGTTATACACCAAAAGTTTCAATTCAAAAGCATTACTTTCGGCGTAGGTGCGTTTGGCCACTTTTGTGTCATTTTTGGCATTCTGCCCTATGTTCTGTTTTAGCCACTTAGGCCTACTTAGGCTTAGGCCTTAGGCTTAGGGTTAGGCTTAGCCTAAGCCGCTTAGGGACCAAAAAAATGTCTTACGAACTACAAAATGGCTTTAAAGGACCATGCTCGTGCAAGGCCCAGCAATTGTTGAAATTTGAATTGGCGGGGACCCAAAAACATTTTTCGCTGCAAGACATTTTATTAAAAAACGTTTTTGTCGCTTTAATTTGAATTCCGTCAAACCCAGCAATTATGGTTGCAGCGAAAAGAATGAATACTCAATTATACCAATGTCATTCAGCCGGGTCGGATCCCCAGGTTGAGAATGAGCTAGACCTCTTCGGAGGTCGTGTGGTCTTAGTTTTGGATTTGACGAGCCTCAGGTTCGGTTGTCGGCTCGGGTGACTGATTCCGGGACAGTATGTCACTGGGTGACTGGTTCCAGTCAGCGGTCACACAGGTTAGGTACGTTTAAAATGAAGCCTAAGTGGCTAAAATAGAACATAGGGCAGAATGCCAAAAATGACACAAAAGTGGCCAAACGCCTACGCACGGCTGTACCCCGAAATTTAAGCGGCGATTTGCTAAGTGGTCGATTTGCTAAGCGGTCGTTTTGCTAAGAAAAAAAATTTAAGCGCGAATTTGCTAAGAATTCACAATTTAAGCGCCAATTTGCTAAATGGTCGTTTTGCTAAGAATTTTTTTGCTAAGTAGTTGTTTTGATAAAGATCTTGTATGTTAAGCTACATCTTCTTCAGTTCGGCTTAATTTCGGGTACAGACTAGGGTAGGATGCGGTCGGGTAATTTGGCTCAACCCGGTTCGCGGGTACCCGGGTTTTCACTGACCCGGTTCTCGGTTCGGGTAGCATTTCACCCGGTCGGGTACCCGACCGGGTATGCGGTAATGGCAACTTAATAGCCTATAAAAAACCACATATCATATGTATTTATTGTACGATAAACAACCAAGAAGCAAAAACAAATCAAACAACTCAAACAACGTCGAACAAAATCATACATCATTATTCTCCTCCTCGGGTTCGTGTTACACCTCCTTGAGTTTGACTGCATCTGGTTGAGTGTGTGGCGCGAGTTAAATATTCTTCAGATTGGCTTGATGAGAATCAGCATCTCCGCCGTTTTTCTGCTAAGTCTAAAATGATACTCCTTTAATTTATTTGAACAGACTTTTAGAAAACTCTCAGCGTTCCTTTTCTTCTGAAGATGCCTTGATCATATTCTAGTTGGATGAATCCTTTGGAACCTATAGAGATCCTTGCATTTGAGATACAGTTAAACCTCTCTATAACGGCACCTATGCGGACAGGCCTTATGGTGCCGTTATATAGAGATGTGCTGTTATCAGGAGGTGCTGTTATAGAGATGGATCCGTGAAGGACAGGGGAGACCAATGCAAAAAATCAAACCCCTATTGTGGGGTTTGATTTTTTTTTGCTCTAAAACAGCAATAAGCACTGGAGAAAATGAAATAAATCTTTTTTTTTACCCAAATGTCCTTTTTCGAAATTTTTTATTACGAACCATGAATAAGGGCGTGCGCCTTACCCCCTTCCTGATTTCAGGTGAATTTCCAATGAAATTACCAACCCTTACATTATTTTTTGTTATTTTCAAGATTAGACAAGGGCTAGCGAACAAAGGTAAGCTATGTTTGGATGGAATGAAATGTGATTCTAAGGTATGTTTCAGTCAGCCCTAACATAAGCCGGCCTACCTTTGCCAAAACCTCAAAACCAATGAAAACAACAACAGGGGGTGTCAAGGAAAAACACACCCACATTGAGAGATGGAGCCAAAACCCCTTATAATACATTCGACCATGAAGATAATTGCAATAAGATTTTTGCGTCAAGACAACTTGAAAGCTAAGCCATTGTAAACATAGTTGTCTCTGAACACATGCGAAAAAAAATGGTTGCCGTTATATAGAGGTCTTTTCGTTTGTCGGGATTTGTCCAAGGTGCCGTTATAGAGAGAGTGTTGTTATAGAAGGGGCCGTTATATAGAGGTTCGACTGTATCTGCGCTTTTGCTTTGACTGTAATGACGTCGAAGACTTCTAGATACTTGCTGTTTGACACGACATTGCTTCTTAAAACATTAAATTGGAGAATGCAAAACCGTATAGCAAACAAAATTTTACAATCAATTACAACAACAAAAACTAGCGACCTGCTAGCAACGATCTACACTTAGAAATGACTTAGAAATAACTAGGGTTGCGAAAATGCTGGATCAGATTGGTTTGGAACATATGCACGAGCATTTGCGTTTTTTTCAGCGTATTCGACCATTGACCGCTAACTGTGGCCGTACAGCTAACTGTACAGTTAAACTGGTTTCTATTTCGAGGGTTGACTGTGGGCCGAGCATATGAGCATTATGCTCGAAATTGATCAATCTGCTCGAGAATATGCTCGAGCATATGCTCATTTCATAACCCTAGCAATAACTGTTTGCCATTTTACAACACGATCCTGTCGGACAATTTTTGACTTACAAATTACAATTAAATTTTCAAAGTTTGAACTTAAAACTTCAATTAACTTTCAAATTAGCAATTCTATCCAATGCTTATTTGGAACCGGAACCGGTCGGTTCCTGGACACCCGGTTCTCGGTTCTTCCGGTTCCTGGACACCGGTTCTCGGTTCGGGTAATTTTGCCAAAATGCCTCCGGTTCGGTTCGGTTCCCGTTCGGGTACCCGACCGCGTCCCACCCTAGTACAGACCTTAAAACCCAAACGGTTCAATCCAAATCATGTTCTAAAAACGGTTTTAATTGAATCGGGGTCTCCTACTCTGGACTGATTGCACCCAGAGGGATTCGAACCAGTAACATTTGGTGATGAGTATATGGACCTCTTCGCCAAGTAAACACTCAAAATTATGATAAAAAATAAGGTATGCACCCAGGCGGATGCGAACCAGCATCCTCGGCGGTGGCTATCCAAGTGGTCGTCCACTTGGATCAAAATTTTTTTTTACGTTTTCGGTTTCCAAAACAATTTTTCTGCACTAATTCGAGCATGCTGAAGATGGTTTGACAGTGGTAAAATCACGTTTTATCGATAAATTTAGAGTTATTGCTAACGATTGATTTATCAAAATCAAGAATTCACGATAACTCAAAAATTTCTTGATAAAACGTGATTTTACCACTGTCAAACCATTTTCAGGGTGCTCGAATTAGTGCAGAAAAATTGATTTGGAAACCGAAAACGTAAAAAAAAATTTTGACCCTACTATAGAATACCCCCCCCCCCCCCAAAAATCCGACCTTTTAAAACTTAAGTAAAAAGTACCAAATATATGTCCCAGACCCGGAAAATGTGCGCAAATTCTTCATTAGTCACAACTTCCGTACGCTGGCCTACCCCAAGCCTAAGGGCTAAGCCTAAACTTGTTGTTTGCAAGGGTAGTTACAGCGATTTTATAAGGTCGGATTTTTTGGGGGGGGGGGGGTATTCTATAGTAGCGCCAAAATTTTTGATCCAAGTGGACGACCACTTGGATAGCCACCGCCGAGGATGCTGGTTCGAATCCACCTGGGTGCACACTTTATTTTTTACCGTAATTTCAGATATAAAAAGACTAACGTTTGACCTTTCAGGTCATTTGGGTGAATATACCCCTACTCTTGAGTTGCCTGGATAACAACCTGTCCAGGTGGTAGCCACCCCAGGTTTGGGGTCGGGGGTAAAATCGCACTTCTGGTCTTAATAAGCTTAATTTCTTACAATTTTTTAGTTTATTAAGGATTTAAGAAAAGAATGCCTTAGCAAATAAATTCTTAGCAAATGGGCGCCTTAAAGGGCCTGACCTCTTCCTACTCGGTGGTCCCCCGCCAATTCAAAAATTTTCCCTTGATCATTGGACTTGTGTACGGATTTTTTCGCCACGTTTCTAACAAAACTAGGCTTGAAATCAAAATTTAGGCTTAGTTTTGTTAGAAACCTAGCGGAAAAATCCGTACAGAAGTCCAATAATCAAGAGAAATTTTTGAATTGGCGGGGACCACCGAGTAGGAAGAGGTCAGGCCCTTTAACAAAAAAAATTCTTAGCAATTTGTCGCTTAGCAAAAAGAAATCTTGGCAAAACGACCGCTTAGCAAATCGACCACTTAGCAAAATGCCGCTTAAATTTCGGGTACAGCCCTACGCACCTTACTTTCCAGCAAATTTTTTATTTGACATTAAGAATTTAAAAAAGGGTGGTAATTAATTTATTCACAACCAAATTTTAAAACTTTACGATTTCCAGGTATCTCCCTGTGCCACTCTCCGTGTGGCCTTCACGGAGATTGCATACCCACTGGTGCCCTCCCACCGACATCTACTGTCGTTGCCATCCCGGCTACTGGGGCTCTGACTGTTCTAATGACAGACGCATACCAAACCTCTGCACATTCTCACCACACCTACTACTCCAAATAGGACGAATCAATCAATAGAAACATCTACTATACCAAAAGCCACCTCACAACCACCAAAACCAGTACCAGAAGAAAAAGTAAGAAACCAGCCAAATCTGGGTTGTCAACACTTTGGTGAGTCTGTGCCTTACTACTTTTGCTCATACTCCTTGCATTGTGCGCACCCATGTGCACTACCAGATCAAATAGATGTGGATTTAATTGCATGCACTAAAGCCAGAAGAGACCAGAAGAAGAATCGGACCCCCAAGTTGTACAGCCTAAGCAAAATTTCAAAGGCTACGAGATCGACCTCGCAAAGGATGAGGAGGAGGTGACAAGCATTAGAAGCAGTCTGATAAAGAACAAACCCATCATTATGGAAGAAGCAGGCGACATGGTAAAAGAAGGTGTTGGCAGGAGTGGTAGGGTCTTGTTGGATATTTCTCAAACCAGTTCTTTTTGCTCGAGAAATCGACGGAGATCAGCCATTTGTAAGTTTTTATTGAGCTTGGCATTCAGTTAAGAAAAATTGAGTTGGAATCAAAGAAAATTTCCCATTTTCAGCACTGGTCCATTTCTCTGAGCAAGACGAAGAAGAAGCTCTTGAGCTGGAGCTTAGGCAAAATATTAGTGGTGAAGTAAGCAGAAGCAGTCCAAGACACACAGCCAATCAACAACAAGCCAGGAGGTTGACTCACTCAGCACTCTTCTGCTGCTCAAGTCACCTCCACCACCCTACAGTGAGTGTAGCACTCAACAAGATGACAGTTTTAGTGCTGAAGGAGCGGGTAGTTATGCTGGAGTGCAACCTTCTACATCCACAAACCTGCAGTCAATAGATGAACTGGATGCAGAAGCTGATCAAATAGACCCTAAGGCTAGATCATCTACAGCCATCCGATCGAAAGATAGTCCGTCTACAGCTGTGATCCAGCAGATATCCGGAACACAGACAACCATCAGCATGACAGTCGATCTACAGCCATCCGACCACAAGACAGTCGGTCCACAGTTATCAAACAAGGTAGTCCTACCGCAGAAATCAATCCAGAACATAATAGGCCTGCAATCACACAACCAGAAGAAAGTCGGACCACAATTGTGCAGTCTGCTAGAATAATCGACCTAAACCAGAGGCCAGGAGTAATACACACCATCTCGATTTTAAACCCCTTCTTGTCCCCGACTCCTAGCCCCAACCTCAGACAAATTTCATCGCCCTATGACTCTCTCGTATAGCTCTATTTGTCACAAGACAGCCTAAACATATTTATTGCATGCGTAACTTGTTTGTAAATAAAATACTTTATTCAACTGCTTGCACATAACCACAAATCCATAGATACAGCAAAAATTACATGGCTTAACACAACAAAAACAACGGAATCTAATAATGGAGATTGATGACATTGAACTTGGGCTGAATAGCTACGTCTTCTTAGAACTGTAGGCATACTGACCTGCGATAGCCGCAATAACCGTCAGAGTTTGAGCAGCGATGCGAGCACGCATGAAGTACTGCGCTTTCCATGACTTTCTCTGTTTGATAGCAGCACCCATTCCTAAATTAAAATTTTAGTTATCACGATAGCAGCACACTAAACTCGAATACATTTAGGCACTCCCATAACGTCATTAAATTAGTTCCCACAAATCACAACTATAGCCGTATACATGAAGAAATTAGGTGTTCTAAGACGGGGTGTCAAAATTAAATTCTACCGCTTTCTCGCCATATACCAAAAATGCATATAACTTGTGGATTACTCTAAATGTGAATTCCTAACAACTAGCCTAAAGACGGTATCTACCACCTGTCACAAAACCTAAGTTTCTGTTCAGTGAATTTAAATGAAGTTTTGGCTACCGTATTTCCTCTAATAGAAGCCCATGGGCTACTATTTTCAACCCCGCTCCTAGGGGGGGCTACTATTAGAGGGGGTGGGCTACTATTAGAGGGGGTGGGCTACTATTAGAGGGTGCAAAATCAGCCTAAATAGGCCGATTTTTAGGGGGCTACTATTTTTCAACCCCCTTTCTAGGGCGAACTACTATTAGAGGGTGGGCTACTATTAGAGGAATACGGTAACTGAAAACTATGACTAGAACGACAAAAATTGAAAAATTGCCATAGCGTGAAAAACTTCTTGTAAAATTAATTTTACGTGGTTGTCATCGACGGCATCTCATTTTTACACCTTTGCAATGGTAATTGACATAAACCCACTGGAGTGCGTTTTACTTGCGCTGGCCTACCGTATATCACGGTTTGCATGAGCTCACAACATCGTGAGCTCATCCTCATGAGGACCGATTCTCACGTGAGCTCACCTCACGTTTTTGAAATTCTCACGCAACCTCACGTTGCATGAGCTTACGTCGTCCTCATCCTCATGAGGTTGAAAACAAGCTCTTGGGTTCAACTTCGGGTTATACCTCATGAGGACGTGAGCTCACGTGAGCTCACCTCACGTGAGGAGAGCTTTTCGAAATTCTCACGCAACCTCATATTTCATGAGCTCACGTTGTCCTCATCATCACTCATCCTAACGCCCGAAAATTTGTCCTCACGCAAACCGTGCCGTATATTCTCTATTAATCCACCGCTCTCTCACGGATAAAAAAATTCCAGTGGATCCTACCTAATTCCTACTGGTTCATCACCAAATCACCAGTGGGAGTGCCATCGGATGCGTGAGGGAATTCGGTGGTGTTCCAGTGGCAATAAGGTGGGATTCCAGTGAAATTTAGGTGGTATTCCACTGGAATCGAGGTGGTATTCCACTGGAAAAAAAGTATACCTGCCACTGTCCGATTCGAACCGACCACCCGAGTGGTAAGACCCTGAGCACTACCCACTGAGCCAACATGTCGTTTTAATGTATTGAGGTTATTAGACGCCTATATACTCAATTTTTGAAAGGCTCAAATTGAATTGCAGCGGTAAAACTGTGAATTTCAACGGTAAATTAATTTTTCAACGGTATTTTCAAATTTGCCATAAAACAATGAAATCCAACGGTAAATTTGTGAAATTCAGCGGTAAATTTATCGTAATGTCAACTTTACAGTCCTTTGCCTCATAGAAATGAGCCCTTTGACCGACTTGAGATTGCATCTGAAATAGTGCTAAAGTTATTTCTGCCTGAACAATTCACAAACATTGATATACAAATAAGGCAACGGACTGTAAAGTTGACATTACGATAAATTTACCGCTGAATTTCACAAATTTACCGTTGGATTTCATTGTTTTATGGCAAATTTGAAAATACCGTTGAAAAAAATTAATTTACCGTTGAAATTCACAGTTTTACCGCTGCATTTCACTTACAGCCTTTTTGAAATAATGAGTCTTTCGTTATTGAATGTGCTTTATTGGTGTGGATGAATGCAATCAAGTGATATAACTAGTGAAATTGAAGAATTAACAGTACAACAGCAGGAGACATTATTCGACTGACTTTAGCAATTTTATATTTAATGGGAATTATGGGAGTATGAATCTCAGAAACGAAATTATATTTGTTAAACAGGGTTTTAATTTTTCGCTGTATGCTAATAACAAAATCATAAAAATCATGTATAACTCAGGATTGTAACGAAAATTGTGCTAGACTTTCCATGATAAAAAAATATACAGTCGACGCTCGATTTAAGGACCGCCTGGGACGGGCAAACACTGTCCTTAAATCGAGCTGTCCTTGTATCGAGCGTCCATGGGTCGTAGCCTTTAGGCCCCTTTTTTCCATTTGTGGAAAAAAGGGCCAAACGACTTACGTAAGTCGTTGGCCCCTTTTTCCACAAACGGAAAAAAGGGGCCAAACGCCCCTACGCCGCGTCCATATATCGATTTTTATTTATTTGAAAACCAAAACCAACAAAATTTTGTGTCCTTAAATCGAGCGTTGACTGTATAAAGATTTTTAATGAGGACAAAATAATACTTAAACCAAACAGCTAGGTGATAAAAAATACATTCCTGGTATAAAAAGGTTAAAATAACATTAGTTTAGTGTCAACTACGATAATTGGGTAAAAATTGCCACTGGAATACCAGTAAGTCACAAATTCCAGTGGATTACCACTGGCATTCCACTGGTAAATTGCTAGATTTCCACCAAATTGCCACTTGTATCGAATATTCCAGTGGATTGCCACTGGAATTCCAGTGGTAAATTGGTGGATTCCAGCAAATTGAAACACTAAATGAGCGATTTACCACTGGAATGCCAGTGGCAATCCACTGGAAATTCATACTTTCTGGCATTCCAGTGGTAGTTACTGGTTGGCCAGTGGTCATTTAGTGGTCTTCCACTGGTCTTCATTTTTCCGTGCTAATAATCCCCCGCTCTCTAATAAACCCCCACTCTCTAATAATCCCCCACCCCACGGTCTTCATTTTTCAGTCTAGAGCAAGCATTTCACAAATCTGTTTTTCGCGTTTTCATAATTAGCACGAGCTTTCCTGATTCAAATTTTCAGATCTTGGTCGACTGCCCGAAAATCTCGAAATCGACCTAAAAATTTCCGATTTTTAGGGGTTGAAAAATAATCCCCCATGAGGGATAAATAGAGAATATACGGTATACTACTACATTACTACGTCAAGGCGGTGTAAACTTGGGATTTTGAACTGAAGCCAATAAGGAAACAAAGCAGCCAAAGAATTCAAAAACTTACCAACTAGGCAAAAGACTGTAGCAGCCAAGCCAATAGGAACGAGCGGATTTTGAATGGACTTGGCCTTGACACGATCAACGAATATTTTCCATTCCGATTGTGTTTCATCCTTGTGCGGCGAGATTCTTTTCTGAATATCTTGAGAAATTTCCGCAGTCTTTTCCTTGGCTACCTAAATTAAATTAACCATAACAATGTCAAAGAGTACGAAAGGACAAGACTAACCATCATAGTTCTTTTCTCAACAGTTTCTGGCCTGGACTGATCTTTCGGCGATTCTTTGCCATCAACCTTTTTCCACTGAAGATATGGCTCGTAGACATCTGACTGCTCTGGTACGTCTTTGCCACTGCGCATTTTTCAATCTCAAATCACATAGTTAATCACGGAATTTAGGCGAAAGTCGACAAAAAAAGAGGGCAAGCAAATTGCAGATGCGAGAAATAAGAATAAATATTTTGAGCATTTGTTTTAGAAGGCCAAAAAACAAAAACTGCCGCACTTTTGAATGGAAATGATTGGTAAACGACAGTCTCTGTCAGAGACAGTTTCTTAGTGACCACACTATGCAGGATATCCGGATAGGATTTCAGGATCAAGACTAATCAGGATCAAGACGAGGATATTATACAGTCGAAACTCGATACAATGTACACCTGAAGCCGGTCCCAGCGGTACGTGACGATTGATCCCACCGGCCGAAAGTTCCAAAACCTATTTCTGTACTGATTCAAGCATTCTAAAGATGGTTTGACAGTACTAAAATAACGCTCTGCAATATTTATGAAAACTGTAAACATACTATTAAAAAGTAAATTTACTACTGTCAAACCGTCTTTAGAATGCTCAAATTAGTGCAGGAAACAAGTTTTGGAACCCAAAAAACGTTAAAAATAGGGTAGCGCTAGTCGATAGTGTTGTCCATAGGCGTACCCAGGATTTTCTGACGGAAGGGGTGGTCTATAGCCCGGCTAGATGCCCCCCCCCCTGGGTACGCCTATGGTGTGGTCCATTTGGCTCGCGCCAGCCACGGATAAGAGAAAAATTTGAGCTTTAGCTCTTCCTTTATAAGCATTTGGCTCTTACACGGCCCTAATGATGCGGAAAAGTGTGACTGCGAGTCACAGTCTGCGACCTTGACTTTTCCACCCCATTTCGGCTCTTATAAAATCCCAGTTTCATCTGTAAAAATTGTATTCTTCGTTCTCTTTTCGATAATCTCATAATCTCTTGTAGCTTTCAATGCCTTCGAAACTATACGCAGATGATGTTATTCACATTGATATGACATCGAGCCAATAATGGAAGACGGCCACAAAGAAGAATCTGACCAAGAGGCAAAGAATGAAAATATTCCCGACGTCAATCCACAGGTTCTTTGCGTTAGATTTGTGCGAAGCGATTTTGATTTACCTGTATTTCAGATTCTTGCTGACCAAACTCAATTGCCATTAGGGAAGAAGCACCGAGAATCTACTATCCAGGAATTTCGGGTTGCCGCTTGGTCTCAGAATTCACTTGCTTGAACCGCATTGAAGAAGGTACCTTCGGAGTCGTCTACAGAGTGATGGAAAATCGCACGAGTACGCTATTTTCAGTTTCCTATATCCACATAAATTTTTCTTTTGAGGCAAAATATTCGCACTAAAGCAGCTGAAGCTAGAAAAAGAAACCGATGGTTTTACCGTGTCATCACTCAGAGAAATCAACATGCTACTCAAATGTGTGGACCACCCAAACATTGTTCGGCTAGAGGTTATTTTTAGAATTCTAAATTTTAGTCCTATCTTTTGTTTAGAAGTTGTTGTCGGCAGCAACATGAGCAAGGTCTACATGGTATTGGAATATGTGGAGCACGACCTGAAATCTTTGATGGAATTGCTAAAGTCAAGGTCACAGCGCTTTACTCCAGGTGTGCTTGTCGTATTTTTTTTTCAATTTGAATTCATCTACGTTTTAGCTCAGATCAAAACTCTTATGAGGCAACTTCTAAGCGGCTGCGAATACATCCATGATGATTTGTGATTCACCGAGATCTCAAGCCTTCAAATTTGCTGTTATCACATAGTGGTGTTCTCAAGGTCTGTAATTCAATGCATCGTCATCTTCATTGCCTTTTTTCAAGATTGGCGATTTCGGATTGGCCAGACAATACGGTGATCCATTAAAAGCTTTCACGCCAGTGGTTGTCACTCTATACTATCGTTCTCCTGAATTGCTGCTCAAAACAAAGTAATTTTTCGTGTTTCTAAGGTTTTGCCTGCAATGGTCGTTTGGCTGATAGAATCTGGGTAAAGTGAGCTCACGCTTTTTGTAAGATTGATTGTAGATAGGTTCTTTACTGGTGATCCTCTGCTGATCCGTCGCTAGAGAACACAGTTTGTTTTCGGACTTTTTATTGCTGAAACCGTGGTAAGGTGCGCTGTCCTCGCATTACAGTTACTTACATTTAAGGGCTACTGTTGCAGCCAATCGTGTTGTGTGGCAGTTTTTTGAAATATTTCAATTATACCTAATACGATTATTTTTAGATGTATTCAACTGCAGTGGACATATGGTCGATTGGGTGCATTTTCGGGGAACTCTTCAAACTGCATCCAGTATTTCATGGGACTAACGAAATTAACCAGTTGATTGAGATCTTCACAGTAAGTCTAATAATCTACGTCCTTAACGCACACACATCTGTTATTGCAGGTTACGGCACACCAAGCGAGCAATCATGGCCTGGTTACGATAAATTGTGGGTGTCAAAAACTTCGAATTCAAGCATTTCCAATCTGGCCAATTGTACAGCAAGTTCTCTGGATACATCACATCAAAGTCTGGCATGAAGCTAGTTACGCAGTAGGTCTTTTCATGTTTTAACTTAGCTCTGGTTAATTATCTGATGCCTTTCAAGGCTGCTCACTCCTTGTCCCGAACGTCGTATAAATGCAACAAGAGCACTCCAGAGCAGTTGGTTCAGAGAAGATCCTTTGCCGCTTCCGCCTGAAAAATTTCCGGTGTGGCCAGCTAAAAGTGAGCAGATCAAGAAGCGGCCGGCATCTGCAGGTGAAGAACTTAATGGAAGCACGAAGATTCCTAAAATAGTAAGTGTTTCTGACACCCACCTTTTTCTGTCTAAATTTTATTGGTGCCTAGAGAATTGAACGGAAGGAGTTATCGAGCCGCTTAAAAGCAGATTCCGCAAGTACCCAGCCGAAGACTACCAAATCAGTAGGCAGCGCATTACAAGAAATAGCCTCAAGAGTATCTGCTTAAGAATTTTATGATTGTTATCTGTGTTACTCCCTTTGTCAAGTTAATAAATCTGTTCTGAATTTAATGAGTAGTTTGTGGTAGGAGCAGGCCCGGCTCGGACCTCGTTTTCAAAAGCCCGGCCCGGACAGGGGTCAGGCCCAGCACGGCCCAGGCCGGTCCGGAAAAATTTTCTCATTCGAAATTTTCAAAATTTTTTTAAAAAATTCAAATTTTTGACCAATATTTAAAATTTCAAGCTTTTTTAAAGATCTTTTCGCCTAAAAAGTTATTTTGGCGCCTTCCTTACATTGTTTTACAAAAGTACTTTTCCTTTACTTTTTTATTACTTTTATTTGGGCCGTCTTGGTTTTCTTCTGGCTTTTCTACCCATTGAAATACCGTATTCTCTCTAATAGACGGGTCCTCTCTATTTGAAGGGTCCTCTCTAATAGACGGGTCCCCTACGAGACCAAAACTAGGGGGTGAACCATGTTTTATTGCAGTTTTAATATGAAGTCAAAAATATTTTGGATGTTGAAAAATAGACGGGTCGACCCCTCTATTAGAGAGAATACGGTAATTTGTGCGCTCCTTATTATCAAATAATTTAGTGCTTTTAGCTTCATTTAAATGAAATTAATTAACTTTTTTTATTCGTTAGAAGTTTTTATTCTAAGAGCTGTAGTGGTGTGAAACGCTGCAATGATAACCTTGTTAGATAGCCAAGATCCTGAGGATCATTTTGACGCCAAAGTTGTATCTAAAAGGAATAAAAAAAAAGGAGATAAACAAGGTTTGCACCCACTGGGATTCGAACCGACTGCCCTGCGATCGGATACAAATTGTGATCGGATACAGCGATCGGATACAATTGCGATCGGATACAGCGATCAGATACAACTGCGATCGGATACAGCGATCGGATAAAAAATTAAAAAATATATTTGTTCTACATCCCAGCTTACGACTAGATTTATCCGAACGATGAAAACAATGAAACTATTTGTTTAGACTAATGGAGCTATTTGTTTAGACTTTGTTCAGACTTAAACTATTGTTTACTATTTGTTTAAATGTGCTGATATTTCTCTGCATCGCCGATCCATACATCTGATGTGAGATTAAACTTGACGGATGACACTGCTTCTCGACCGCCATTTGCTAGCTTTGTTGCGCGGCATCCGGGACAGCTGAAGTAGCCTTGCTCAATGCCATCTTTGATTTGGGTTCTGCGGTCTTCGTCCACACATAGCATCCTCTCCCGTCTTCAGTATAGCTGATGGGCGCCGTTCTCGCTCCAATCCTTTTTGAGTGCGTTAATTCAACATGAGCTATCTGATAAATGAGAACAATTTCATGGAAATCATATTAAAATCCGAACGAAAGAAACAACAACAAAATGAGCTTAAATGACCATTGCCGTATCCGAAAACGGTTGTCCCCCGCCAATTCAATTTTTTTTTCTGAATCATTGAACTTCTGTACGAATTTTTCAACTTGGTTTCTAACAAAACTATACCTGAAAAAATTCTAGCCTTGTTTTGTTGGAAACCAAGTTGAAGAATCCGTACAGAAGTTGAATAACTAGGCGAAAAAATTTGAATTGGTGGGGGACAATTCAAAACAGGTGGCAATGGCCCTTTAAAAAAGAGAGCTCACATAAATGCAAACAAATAATATGAGAGCTTTTTGATTAGAGACAGTAACAAGACAAGATCTTGGCCAAGATTTGTCTTGTCTTGCCCCAATTTTGACTGAAAATCTTGTCTTGGAATCTTGCTTGCTCCCACTTTCTGTCTCTATTTTTGATCAAGGAAAATCGAGTAAAAGAGAGTGGTGATACAAAATTAATTACAGTCGACTCTCTCGTTAACAAACCCGAAGGGACCGGACGTATTACTTCGTTGACGAGAGAGTTCGTTAACAAAAGAGTTCGTTAACGACCAAACCAACCAAGCTAAACCAAAAAGTCTTGACCGAAAGTTCGTTAACGAGAGTAATTTGCTAACGAGAGATTCGTTAGCGAGAGAGTCAACTGTAATCGCTGTATCCAATCGTTGTATCGATCGCAGTTCTATCTAATCGCTGTATCCGATCGGAGTTGTATCCGATCGCTGTATCCGATCGCAATTGTATCCGATCACTGTATCCGATCACAATTTGTATCCGATCGCTGTTATACCATTCAAACCTGGGAGTTCAAATATTCAATTGCAATAAATATATTATAAATGGGCGCTTGAATGCAAAAATTGTTAAACGGTGAAAAAATTCCTTTGAAATAGTGGAATTTTCAGTTGTCTGTAAGTTAACCCGGGCCGGCCCGGGCCAGAGCTTTAAAGGCCCGGCCCGCCGCAAGCTTCGGCCGGCCCGTGCCGTGCCCAGCCCTGGGGGAGTGGTGGGTTGATCAATTCTTGCCAGTCAGCTTTTTCTTCGCGAACTCCCTAATAAAACTTTTTAATTTTGGAGGATCGGCACAGCTATTTTTTCTTTGACCATGAAATAATTTCTAGAATGCAGCGGTATCTTCTTTTGCGCTTTCTAAATAATTTTTTAAATCTAATGCTAAACTGAATTTCTTTATTCCAAAACTGTAAAGATTGTCCATGTCAATGGAAATTTCATGTAAATAGGCTCGTAGAAACAAATCTGCTAGAATGTTGATTGCTGACCATAGTGACCGCAATAAGCGAAAATTGGACGGCGTCCGTCCGCCGTCTTGACGTTTTTCGCCGGCCGTCCCACCAGCCGTCCTTAGTTTTTCGCGTTCGGCAGGCCGTCCAACCGGCCGTCCTTTAAAAAAAATTTCGCCAATTTTTCGTGGACGGCCGGCGGACGGCCGTCCACCGGCCGTTCAAAGTCAATTTTTTTCGCCGGTCTTTGACCGGCTGTTTTTATTGCATTATTCTCGATTAGTTATCAGTGGTTACACATTTATTATTGACGTTTAAATTTTAGTATAAAACGATTGTTTAAGTGACATATTTTGTGTTGTAACTAATCAAAGTGCGCGATTTCAGAAGCGCTTCCCTAATGCCGACTCTTCTGCCCTCCGCATGCATCGTCATGATAGAAACATTCTTTCAACAGGAGCAGATGCAGAAGGATATCAAGGGCAAGTTTTTTTATAGGGCCTTATTTCTTAAATAGTTAAAGTTTTATTTTGTTGTTATAGTTTTATTTTGTTGCACCTTAAATCTTGACCTCATTTTTCCAGAATTTTGCAGCCGTTTTGCTTTTCACTGAAAGGTCGCATCTTTGAATAACCTCATCAATAGGATCAATTGTTCGGGCTCGAGCAGGGACGGCAACCATTCCAAACCGAATGGTGATAAAATTTCCGCAACAGCTCGAGTGTTTGATTCAACATTTCTAGCTAAATCAAGTGCTAAAACATATTCTTTGAAAACTTTGACAGAAACCCAGGGTGTACTTTTTATCTCCCAAAAAAAAAGTGAACTAAAAATTTAGAAATATTCTTAACTCTAAAATCTTCGTAAAAAATGCAGAGGGTGGTGAATTTTTTCCCCACCTCCGATCTGCCGGCCGTCTTTATTTTTTTCACCGGCCGTCCACCGTCCCGTCCTGCTTTTTCACGACCGTCCGACCGTCTTTTCGAGAAAAAATAATCACTGGCCGTCCAACCGGCCGTCCTTTAAAAAAAAAATTCACCGGCCTTCGGCCGGCCGTCCAATTTTTTATTTTTGGACGGCGTCCGTCCGACCGTCTCACTTTTTGGCGCCGTCCGGACGGAGACGGGGACGGGCCCGGAGGACGGCGCGGTCACTATGTTGCTGACACACGGTCGTTTGAGTACAGTCGAACCTCGATTTAACGACACTGCAAAAGTTCGTTCCCACCTCGGGTCCGACACTTTTTTAGCTCAAATTTTGAAGCCTCTTTGATCAGTTATGATTCGTCAGTCTAGTCCGAAATATCGCAAAGATTCAGCTTTAACCGATCGATTTTCAAAAACTAAATAATTCTGCTGAAATGACCGTGACCATCGATTTAACGACATCATATTTTCAAAAAAGGGTATCATTAAATCGAGGCTCACTATACTGACGATTCATAACTGATCGAAACTTTAAAAATTGAGGTAAAAAAGTGTCGGACCCGAGGTGGAAACAAAATTTTGTAGTGTCGTTAAATCGAGGTTCGACCCGCAGACTCTATAATAATTGCACTTAATTTTAGGCTGTATGGTTAATATGCTACCTGAACTGTCAATTAATGAGAGGCAGTTGGTTCTAGGGCAATCTTTTCTTGGCATTTTCATGTTGCACGCCATGTTTGCAATTTCACGCATTTTATGCGATATGTCTCGAACGTAATGATTTATGTTGGGAGACTCAGAGACTCAACTGTATTTATCCGGCATTTTCTGTAATTGGGCGGCCAACAGCCTTATTTATGACCTAATAAGAGGGGGCCACCCTATTACAGGAGGGCTGCCTTACATTTGGAAACATTGGCGTCAAGCAGACATTGTCAAAACAAACTGATTTGGTAGACAAAACATTACATCAAAAAATCTCAAACACTAACATCGGGTTCTATTTCAAGAAATTCTTAAATGATTTAAGCCTCGTGTCCAATGACTGAGAGGAAATTCCATGTTTTTTAACGCGGGAAGGGCTGTAAACTTTATTTTGTTCAAAAATTTTTTTCTTTTGGTCACATTTGTAGCTAAGATTTAGGGCTAGCCAATAAAATTTTTTCCAGCCACAAATCTCTGAAAAAACTTTGATAAAAATGCGTTTCCTCTCACTCTGCCTTTCACTCTGCCATTCACTCTAATAACTAGTGTTTTCGAAACTCACACTTACACTTTTGCCTCACACTACTACTTCACATACATATTTTTCATATTTTTTTTCGTATATCAAAATTATTACACCAATTTGTAGCTGAGATATTTATCTATCGATTGAATGGTCAAACACTTCAGTTCAAAAAAATTTTCGACAAAATAACACCAAACAGGGTGCGCAGATGTCCTGATTTTATCAGGAATTTCCTGATTTTTCGATTCAAATCCTGATTTTTAATCGCCAAAAATCAGGAATTTCCTGTTTTTTTGCTGGAAATCCTGATTTTTGGAGATTTTTTTGTTCGAAATCCTGATTTTTGGAGATTTTTTCGTTCAAAATCCTGATTTTCCGTTTTTTTATCTGCGAACCCTGACACCAAGTGTCTCTGAAAAAACTTTGAAAAAAAACATGTATAACACCAAGTGTGAGGTAAAAAACCAAGTGTGAGGCTCACACTTGTTTTTTACCTCACACTTGTGTGATTTTGTCGAAATTTTTTTTTGAACTGAAGTGTTTGACCATTCAATCGATAGAGAATATCTCAGCTATAAAATGGTGTAAAAGTTTCTAAAATACGAAAACAAAAAATATGAAAAATATGTATGTGAAGTTAGTGTGAGGCAAAAGTGTGAGTTTGAGTTTCGAAACACTGCTAATGACTGAAAGGCAGAGTGAGAAGAAACGCATTTTTATCAAAGTTTTTTCAGAGATTTGTGGCTGGAAATTTTTTCTTGGGCAGCCCTGAATCTTAGCTACAAAATGTGACCAAAAGAAAAAATAAATTATGAACAAAATAAAGTTTACAGCCCTTCCCGCGTTTAAAAACATGGAATTTCTTCTCAGTCATTGGACACGAGGCTTTAGTCGTCTTTGCCGTTCTTGATATAATGGCGGTCTTAATTTACAAAAAACCTACAAACACTACTTGGGATGACGCTAGGGTAAAATTGCGACTCGCTACAAATTGTGACTCGCTGCAGTTTTGAATTTTTAATTTCATTTTTTGACTGTTTTTTTTCCATGTTCTGTTAACTTTTTTTTAACTCAAGCCTTAGGTTTAGGCAAGGGTATGCAGCGCACGTTAGGACGGGCTCAAACGTGAGTCCCAGACTGAGCACCAAAACGCGCCAATTTGAAATAACTGTAGCGAGTCATAATTTGTAGCGAGTCGCAGGTCGTACGACGCTAGAGCCGCCCTATTAGAGCTGGCCCACAGCCCCTTAAAATTCAAAAACAAAATCACTTTTGAATTTTTGCGCCAAATAGAAAAAATTTGCAAATTGACTGAAATGTTGAAGCTTGTAATCCATGTAACCTGAGGTTGTTGCTGATTTTATTTTACTTATATTGCATTAGCTTATTTGCAAACGATTCTTCACATCAAGGGCATAAAAAAAGCCATTATTCGCCCCGAAAACACGCAAATTTTGAGATGACAATAACTTTTTGGAATATATGCCAAAAAGTTCATCTGGTTTTGCAACTGTAACAGGCCTGATATATGAAGCTACTTTTCAAACTTCAAAAAAGAAGGCTGAGGCCTTATAGAGGAGTGAATTTGCTGCATTTGGTACCAAAGAGGTATGCAAAAAATGCAAATTTAGGGTGTTTTATGCAAAAGTTAGACAGAAAACGCAAAAACCCTAATTTTACTCGGAAAAATGCCAGTTGTTTGCTTTAAACGGTCTCTAGTTTTTAAAATAACAACTTTACGAAAATCGGCTCAATTATTCTTGTAGCTAAATGTCTGGGCTATCTTTTGGTATATAGAATATTGTGAAAAGACTGTCATTTTGCACTTTTCGTCTGTCGTTTATGTTGCCCAATGTTTTTTTGTATTTTCAGATAGTTCAATGGTGCAAACGCGACGTGCTTCTGTGGTGCGAAAACAGCAAATAACAAAGCAATCTGTCGCGCCGAGAACTGTGGAAGCAACAAAGGTTTTTTTTATCTCAGTTCAGTTTTTTATCTCCTTTATAGTATTAGAGATGTTTTGTCTGTCTGTGGACAATTGACGTTTTTGATTTTTTTGAGGTGTTTTTGTTTGGTTTTTTGGTCAATTTTTTTTTAAATTGAAGCTTGGAATCTCAGGAGTAGAATGGTTGTTTTGGATTTTAGTTTTGAAAATTTTTTCGGTTTCAATTTTTCGGTTTCAGTGAGCAAATTGTCATTTTTTTCGTTCCGGAGACAAAATCTCGGAGCTGCTATCAGCGGATTTTTTCGGCCTACTCTTAAAATGTAGCCCGAAATCTCAGCTTTCGTTTAAAAAAAAGATCGGTGAAAAATAACGACCGGAACCCGGGGATATGGATGCTTTTATGGAGGTGGTCATTTAGAGGGAATTTGAATATTGGCTTTCTTTGGGACTTTTGAATTTTTCTTTTTTTGTCTCGAGAGGAAAGTCGTATAATACTGTTTTGAGATGTTTTTCATTCAAATTTTTGTCTGTAGGGTTTTCAAGAAAGCAAGTAGGTAGCAAAGTGAGTGGGTGAACAAGAAAATTAGGTAGCCTTGCCAGTTGAGTAGGCAGGCAAGGAATACCAAGTGTGGGTGAGTATGCTAAGAAAGTGAGTACGGGAGGGGGAAAGGTAACAGGATAGTGGGTAAGGGTACCTAGAAAGGGAGTAGGGGAACCTGGAGAGTTAGTAGGGGTGCTGGAGAGTAAGTAGGGGTACCTGGAGAATGGATAGGGGTACCTGGAAAGTAGATAGGGTACCTGGAGAGTAAGTAGGGGTACCTGGTGTGGGAGTAGGGGTACCTGGAGAGTAAGTAATACCAGGAGAGGGGATAAGCGAGTCAGGGGAGTGGGTAGGTGCAAGGAGACATGCAGGAGACGTGGTATTTTCTTTTGGTTTTATATTTTTCATTTGTTTTAAAAATTTTGAATATTTAATTTTGCTAAGGTGAGGGTACCTGAACAGTTGATAGCGGCACCGGGAGAGTAGGTGTGGGTACCTGGAGAGTTGGTGAGGGTACCAGTATTTGAGGTAGCGTGCCAGGAGAGTGAGCAGGCGTACCAGGTGAGCGATCCAGGACAGTGGATAGGCGAGCCAGGGGAATGGGTCAGAGTACCATGAGAGTAGGTAGGAATAATTTAATGTTTTTTTTTGTTTTTTTTAACATTACAATTTGTTTAATTTAGGATTTTCGGATGTTTTGGATCTAGATTTTTTAGGATTTTTTTTAGCTAATTCTTGATTGACTGTTAGTTGATTATTTTTAAAGTGTTTTTTAATTTCATTTTTTGTGCTTTAACAGAGGCGAGGTTGTCCGCCGGTAGGCGAGCCCCGATCCAGAAGAGTGAGTAAGCGTGCTAGGAGAGTGAGACGGCATGCCAAAATAGTGATAAGCGAGTGAGTAGGCGGGTGTGCCAGATGAATATAGCAGTATGCTTGATGAGCCGATTTTGTTATTTAATTTTGAGCCGATTAATGTGGATAGTAGTTTTTGCTGATTATATGAATACGAGAAGTATTAAGTGTTAAAAAGTTTAATTTTTCGAGTTGAAAAGAGTTATAGAGATGCGGTGCATCAAGCAGCGTGGCCGCGAGCGTAGGGCCCGGCGCAGCCGGGCCCACGCGAGCTAGTGTGATAGATAATTTGAACTAAGGTAGTGCCTCAACCGCTTATACTGTCTCCGTGTTACCACACCATTTTTAACGTGTTCGTCCTTCAGATATTCACTAGCTCTGCAATCTGCTGAAGTGTCTTCTCTGAGCAAATGATTGCTAAAGTAGGGCAGATCGTGTCGATGAAGTGTGCCAAGGGTGTCGTCAATGCTGGAGCTGAAAAGACTGGAATGCTGAGGTCGGGTTTGTGTGAGGCTTTCTAATTTTCCAGGTAATGTTCTCCTGAGTTCTCTTCTTCGGAGCATGTGGAGCTTTTACTTCTTCGCTTTCAGCGTCTGATAATGCATGCAATCGTCTCCTGGAAGCTTTCTTATGGTGCGCCGTCCGTTAGGAAAAAGTTTTGGAAGTGATTCTTCAGTCTAAGTGCTGATGGCTCGCTCAAGAAACAGGCTGCGAGGAAAAGAATGTATTCCTCTGTCAGTATCAAGAAATAATTATTCATTCTCGTTGTTATTATTGTTGTTCTCCGCTAATTTAATAGAATTTGTTGTTTTCGGACGAATAAAGGTAGAGTTTTGAGTCTTTTTGAGATAGTAAGAGTCGTTAAAAAGCGAATCTTTGCCATAAAAGCGTTGAATTGCACATTTTCAAAACTGTAGAAAGAAACAGCATAACATACCGTATATCTTCTAATAAGCCCCACCTTCTATTGAGACCCCACCTTCTAATAAGGCCCCACTTCTTTAGAGTGTTTGAAATAAGGCCAACCTCAAAAAAGGCCTAATAAGGCCAAAAATAAATATTCTAATAAGGCTCCACCTTCTAATAATGCCCCACCTCCAAAGAGGGGTTAAAAAAATATAGCCCATCGGTCCTTATTAGAAGATATACGGTATGCGCTTAAAAATTTGAATTTCGCAAAAAAATTCTTGAACTGCACTAGGATTCAAATTTAAGGGGCCGTGAAATTTAAAAAGAAGCATGTTGAAAAAAAATTTCAAAAACTCTTGGCGTTTTGCTGTTTTGAAAGTGATTATGACTTTGAATTTTAAGGGGCTGTGGGCCGCACTAATACGGGTCGTAGCCTTTAGGCCCTTTTTTTCCACTTTTTGGCGTTCTGCCCTACGTTATATTTTAGCCACCTAGGCTTTATTTTAAAGCCATTTTGTGTTTCTTAAGATATTTTTTAGTCCCGGCTAACGTGCGCTGGCCTACCCTGAGCCTAAGCTAAGCCTAAGTTAAAAAAATAAGGCCTAAGTGGCTAAAATATAACATAGGGCAGAACTCCAAAAAGTGGAAAAAAGGGCCTAACGCCTCTACGCCCACTAATACAGGAAATAGGTGAACCCGGCTTTAAAAAATTTTGGCGCAAAATATCTTGGCCGCTTGTGTGAGTGATGCCCACAGCGGCATAATTTCACTCGGTTGAATAGTTTCATTCGTTGCTGTTGCTCGCTTTTCATTTTGTGTGCTTTAGCTCTGTGTTGCATTTTTTCTGTCGACAAAAGCAAAATGGCATCTCATCGTACCATCGTAAGTCGCTTTCCCATTGAATTCTTACGACTATTCATTATCTATTTTTGTTTACAGGACTACTCCTTCGGAAATGTGATCAATCAGATGCGATCTGCTCAGCTGTTTTCGTTGATAGTTCAGGTTGCATTAGCTTGCTGCAGTGAATAATTTTCTGCATTTTAGGGCGTGGTTCTCTATCTGGATTCTGGTCGCATTGGTTTGTCTGCTTTCTTGATTCCTTTCGCTGTCATCATCTGCAACATGTACATCGTGGGAATGCGCTACTGGGCTCCATCGACGGTCGCTATGATGTGCAGCAGTTGATCAACAAGCAAAATTTGGCTGTTAAGGCTCAATACGCTGCTGGTTAGTTCATTTTTGTCATAATGTGGACAGTGCTCTAGTAAGAGTAAATCTCGCAAGGGTCGACTTAAACTATAGGAAGTTATCTTGTGTTGTTTTCCTTCTAACCTTCCTAGATACTGTGTTTCTCATCTAGGCTGAACGTATTTTTATTTTTCAGAGCTTTTCGGTGGATTCCTCCTTGCTCTGCTTGCTCACTTCTTGTCTCCTGAAGTTGAATCCGGTAAGCTATCTGATATACTCCTGTATAAATGGGTCGTTTGTCACTATAATTCCAGGTGTGAGCTCGGTGCTCTACAATCTCTCCGATTATTTGTCCATATCTACTGGCTTCTGCTGCGCTGGTGTCGAGATCTATGAAGGGTTTCAGCATCAGTTCCGTTGAGAGGGCAGTCCAGCCAAAGAAATTCAGTATTGTAATCTCTGAGATGAAATCTCATGTTTTTGGTTGCTCCCTGTGTTGAAATAAAGATTCATTAATACTTTTTTAAGAATAGTTTTTTGATTGTTCACGGTTTCTGTGTTCATAACGTGTTTCCAAAAAATAAGTGCCGTGTGGCGATATATTTTTTGATTTTACCGGATAACCCAAATATCGCCCTTGATCGATTCACGAAAAAAAAAGAAAGAAAGAAAGGAAGAAAGAATAAAAAGAAATCATTAAATTTTTGTTGTCGCTACTCTCTTATCTTCTAACAATTTACCAATGTTATCTATGGTAACATAATATAAATGTGTAAGAATTTGTTTTCCCTGGTAGTTCAAACAATCAGCCATCAATACAAAAATGTGGCAGCTTTATGCTGCATGAATACTGAACTTAATTTTGGGATCTCTTTTTCTGAATCCTGCAACTGAGCCAATGAATCCTGCAACTCAAATCTCTATATAGTATTGGGTCCGGTTGGTTGGTTGGGCGGATCACACTTTTAATGTATCGTCAAATTTTCAGCCACTTTTATATGAAAAGTCGGTATTGATGTTATATAATGGTGAAATCTAGAGAATCTCAGCTACAAAATGAGCTATTGAACAGTGGATTTTGAAAGGTTTTAGCGGTCGAACTGGTCCGGACAAGCTCTCAACTCAGTGGTTTTTAGGTGTACTTTTTCCTATTTTTTAACTTCAGACCAGGGTTTGCATTTTTTTCTAAAAGTCCGAATGAAAATGCTAGTAAGACGTTTTTGCCCTAACTTTATTTTTCTAGTTTGGCGTTCTGTTCTCGCTAGCATTTACAAAGTCTAGTTTTGCGAATGATTTCTACTAGCATTTTGGAAGTCTGATAAAAACAAAACGCCAAGCTAGCATTTACAAAAGTTTGTTTTTGCCGTCGATTTCTACTAGCATTTGTAAAGTCTAGTTAGAGCAAAATGCCACACTAGCATTTACAAAAGTTTGTTTTTGCCGTCAATTTTCCACTAGCATTTCTAAAGTCTAGTAAAATCGAAATGCCAAGCTAGCATTCGCAAAAGTTTGATTTTGCGGGAGATCTCTACTAGCGTTTCGGAAGTCTAGTATAAGGAAAAAGATAAGCTAGCATTTCTGAAAATTTGTTTTTGCGGGCAATCTCTAGTGGCATTTCATATGATCTGCTTTGAAAGAAACGCCCTTATTAGCAATGAAATATCTTCACTTTTTTGTATTTTCAGTGTTTAGAGTTTTAACAGTTCCTAACCTCTTCTATATTCAGAAATTTTGATTTTCTCTACAATGCTCTTTTTCGCTCCAACAGCTGTGGCAAGATGAATAGCGTAGTCAAAGTGATCAAGACGGCTGTGAGAAAAAAGGTGGTTCCCATTTTCGATCCCGCTGCTTTCCCAATCGATGATGAAGTGGTGGCTCAAGTGGAGACTGAAGGCGAATACGTACAATCTCAGCATAGATGTTTTCACCCGGTTTGAAATGGTGAGCTTTTTACGTCAGTGTTCTCCTGAACCATTTTCTTGCTCTTCAGATTTAATATCATCTCGGTACCAATGAAGAAACGGGACAAGCACGACAAAGAGTACGAAGTGGATATCGAGCAAGCGCAGTGCCCTACATACGCGGTAATAATGCTAGCGAAGACTACGTCGATGCTTTCTCATCTTGAATCCACCCACAAGCCTCTGGTAATTGCATACTCAACAAAGAAGGGTGCTAAATTGCCCAAAGAGTGCGTTTCTCATAATTCTATTGATTTATCACTTGATTATTCGTCTCTATCATTCAGAGGAATAAGCTACATGAATGCACTATATGGCAGAATGCTCTCTCTTCCTACTCTTAGTCTTAATGTGGTGTCCCATCCGTTCGTACAAGAATTCGTCAAAGGGTTGCAGACGTTCGGTGTAGTTGGAGAATGCCTAAGTCACCGCACACCAACAAACGAAAACTGGAGATGCAGGCACAAATAGTGCAAAAATATTTACTGGCAGTGGTACGTCTATAGAGTCTTTGTCTTATTTATTTAAAGCCGTTATATATTCGAATACTTGTAGATCAAAGACAAAAGAGCCTACAAGCCAAGCCTAACCGTGGATGTTTGGTCGGACCAGACAAATCGAAGCTATATCTGCGTCACCATGCATCTTGTGGACCATCATGGTAAGCCTGAACATTTTTCTTCTCATTCTCAGCATGCAGTGAACAATGTTTCAGACTGACGTTTGGTCGGACCAGTCAAATCGAAGCTACATTAGCATCACCATGCATATGTTGACCATCACAGTATAACTAATCATTTTGCTTCCTATTGTACGCATGCATAAATTTGTTTTAGATTTTATGCTCAAAAACTATGTGCTTGGCATCAAAATGATTCGAAGCATAACCATACAGCAGAGGTGATACTTTTTTTGTCATTTAGACTAACAATTTTATTTAGTTCGTTCGATCCATTGCGTGTATTTGCGATCTAGTATTTACGTTCTCATCTGGAAAGAATCAAGGTCAATTTTTGTTCACTTTCTATCTTCATTTCACTGTCCACCCTAATTTAGTGTTTGCAATCCCACAACGTTGTTAGTATTGGCACTTCGTCTCACGCTCGCATTTGTGCTTTCTGTCTCTGCAATGATGTCTTTGCTAGAACAGATTCTGAATCGAAGTATGACTTCATCAATAAGAAGAACGAATCGCCATAAGAAGAACGAATTTTCTTATACTTTACTTTGTGTTGGCAACAAATCTTCCAGGACGTATGACTAAAGGAGTGCGCACAATAACAGAAAAAGCTGCTGAATCGCGGATAATTGTCTACTGAAACCAAGAAATCTTCTTCGAGTGTCATAAATTTATTTCTCTTGTACACGTATTATTGTCTTTTGTCAGTTGATCAGAATAAAGTGTTACGAATTCATTTTTCACTTCTTTGTAAATGTTATCTATAGCTACATTAGCATCACCATGCATATGTTGACCATCACAGTATAAGTGACCGCTCAGTTGAGTGCACCTGATGGGACACTGTGTAAAAAGCTTTACTGTAGAAAAGGATCCCTTTAAAACTTGCAAATTTTGAGTTTGAGGTTTTCAGTTAGTTTGGAGTGTTTGGAAATGATTTAAGAGATTTGGCTGGTCTTGAGTGGTTGGAGAAGGTGTGAGCCTCACTACCCGATTAGCATAATTTACCACCCCCTATGATTCACCGTTGACCACTTACTGACCATTTGTTCACCTCTGTTATGAGTGGCTTGATGTCATTCAGGGTGGTTCGAGATAGCTGTACGTTGTTTTGGATGTGGAAGGTGGTTTGAGGTAGTTTAAAGTGGTTAGGAATGGTTCAGGTACTCTAGGAATGAAGTGAAAGGATATAAGGATAAAGATTTTAGATATAAAGTTCAAAGATGCCGATGAATGAGTGCCTTTAATGTGCAAGTGAAAGTAAAAAGGCTCAATTGGGGACGCGACTAGATTTTAGCAAATGCTAGTAAAACTTACACCGCAAAAATAGACTTTAGTAAATGCTAGCTTTTCTTTTTGGTTTCACTAGACTTTAGAAATGCTAGCAAAATTCGACGACGAGAGCAAACTTTCAGAAATGCTAGCTTATCTTTTTGCTTTTACTAGACTTTGCAAATGCTAGTAGAGATCTCTCACAAAATCAAACTTTCGCAAATGCTAGTGTGGCATTTTGTTTTTACTAGACTTTAGAAATGCTAGTAGAGATTGACGGCAAAAACGGAATTTCGTAAATGCTAGCTTGGCGTTTTGTTTTTACTAGACTTTTCAAATGCTAGTAAAAATTCCAAGCAAAATTGAACTTTTGTAAATGCTAGTGTGGCATTTTGTTTTTACTAGACTTTACAAATACTAGTGAAATCAATTTGGTGAGCTAGACTTTAAATATACTAGTGTTGGCGATTAGCCTTCTACTAGCATTCTCAAAAACAGGCCTTTTTTGCAAACCCTGCTTCAGACCCAATTTTGAGCCACCTTTATAAAAAAGTCGGTGTTGATGTTTTATAATGGTGAAAACTAGAGAATCTCAGCTACAAAATGAGCTATTGAACAGTGGATTTTGAAAGGTTTTAGGGGTCGAACTGGTCCGGACAAGCTCTCAACTCAGTGGTTTTTTAGGTGTACTTTTTCCTATTTTTTAACTTCAGACCCAATTTTGAGCCACTTTTATAAAGAAAGTCGGTGTTGATGTTTTATAATGGTGAAAACTAGAGAATCTCAGCTACAAAATAAACTATTAACCTGTGAGGTTAGAAAAGTGTAAAGGGTCGAACTGGCCCGGACAAGCTCTCAAGTCAGTTGCTTTTTAGGTGGAGTTTTTCCTATTTTTAACTTCAGACACAATTTTGAGCCACTTTTATAGAGAAAGTCAGTGTTGATGTTTTATAATGGTGAAAACAAAAGAATCTCAGCTACAAAATGAGCTATTTAACAGTGGATTTTAAAAAGTGAACGGGTTTGAACTGCCCGGACAAGCTCAAAACTCATTGGTTTCTCAGGTGTGGATTTAAGGTGGATGTTCCGGTTCAAACCCAATTTTTGGCCAGTTTTTGCCGATTAATGTCAAATATCTCTGCGGAACCCTCAAGTTCAACATCTTGGCTTCCTTTTAAGCACAATCACGTATAATCGAAATTGGATAGGCGAGGATGGGCGAGGGTAGGCGAGGATAGGCGAGGGTAGGCGAGGATGGGCAAGGGTAGGCGAGGATGGGCGAGGATGTGTGAGGGTTGGCGAGGATAGGCGAGGGTAGGCGAGGATAGGCGAGGATGGGCGAAAGTAGGCGAGGATAGGCGAGGATGGCAAGGGTAGGCGAGGATGTGTGAGGGTAGGCGAGGATAGGCGAGGGTAGGCAAGGATAGGCGAGGATGGGCAAGAGCAGGTGAGAATGGGCGAGGGTAGGCGAGGAGAGGCGAGGATGGGCAAGGGTAGGCGAGGATGGGCGAGGATGTGTGAGGGTAGGCGAGGATAGGCGAGGGTAGGCGAGGATGTGTGAGGGTAGGCGAGGATAGGCGAGGGTAGGCGAGGATGTGTGAGGGTAGGCGAGGATAGGCGAGGGTAGGCGAGGATAGGCGAGGATGGGCAAGGGTAGGCGAGGTAGAGTAGCTTAGTCAACAGGTAGGGTGGATGATCTACCCTAACCATTAAAGGGCCTGACCTCTTCCTACTCGGTGGTCCCCGCCAATTCAAAAATTTTCCCTTGATCATTGGACTTCTGTACGGATTTTTCCGCTAGGTTTCTAACAAACTAAGCCTAAAATTTGATTTCAGGCCTAGTTTTTTTAGAAAAGTGGCGCAAAAATCCGTACAGAAGTCCAATGATCAAGGGAAAATTTTTGAATTGGCGGGGACCACCGAGTAGGAAGAGGTCAGGCCTTTAACGCACTCGGAAGATAAATCTACCCGAACTACTAATGTACATGAACAACTAATGTTCCCGAACAACATAGGCGCCGATAGGCGCCTGCAGACCCTAGTATATTAATATTGTTTTTTTACACCAGTAACTGAGTACCTAAAGACTTTAGAGTGACTGAGGATGGTTCGGAGACGCTTATCATGGTTTGTTTTCTTTTTCTTAATCAAAGTGTTTGGCCTTAGGTAGGCACAGATTTTACCTGCTTCCTTAGCTTGCTCACTCACCATTTTCTTAGCTTGCCTCGTATGTTTATCATATTTTCATCGTTTCACAGTTTTGCAAATTTCGATAAAAAAAACTCATCCACTCGACTTTGGTCACATTTTTCTGGGGTGACCGTCTTTAGCTAATCACTACCATAGGGACGATTAGAAGTATTAGAGTGATTCTATGGGAAATATAGTAGCTAAATTGTAAATTTGTAACATGCAGTCTAAAGTCAAACAGGAGAGAAAAGGCAAGGAGCGTAGAAAAGTATTCAGAACCGAAACTCGGAGTAGCTTTTTCGAGTTTCGCTTGATCAAGAGTCAACTGTATATTAGAAGCTCAAATTTTCAAGTTTTTTTTATCGCTTTTAATTTGGTAAAATATCGATTAGCGACACTTTTTGAACTTTTTTTTGCAAATTTTTATCAAAAAATCGTCCATTTTTCGGACGAAGGTTTTTTAGAAAATCACATTTTATACCAAAATCTCTTCCTGCATCCGAATCCGTTAAGATCAGATCGAAATAAGTGTTGAAAGCTGAGATATCTATTGAAGTAGGTAAGTGGTTGGAAAATTTCTGGTTTTCTACTCAAAATAGCTCTATCTCAGCTCATAAATATTATTTCGATCTGATCTCAACGGATTCGGATTTAGGAAGAGATTTAATCGTTAGGGGTGACTTTCTGAAAACTGTCGCTTTAAAAATGGACGAAAAAATCAAAAAGTGTCGCTAATCGATAGTCGTTCCTTTTGCCCCCCACCTATTTTTAACACATCAGTAGCCATGCTCGAAAGAGAATTGGTGGTAACTTGCGTTATAACGATCTGTATAAAGTGTGTGAAAAAAAGTCGGAAATATGCATAAAATACAAATTCCGGCAAAACATGGCTTAAAGCATCTAACATAACTGGTGTCCAAACATTTCCCAGTGGATTTTCAAAGGCCTCTCTTTTATCAACGTTGGCATCGTATTTTTTCTTTCTTCTAATACTATTTTGTAGCCCTACTTTGTTTCAAATACAGTCAACTCTCGCTATAATATACACCCTCGTGACCGGTGTAGGTGTATATTATAGCGAGAATAAAAAACCAAACTCTATGCATATGTATATTATATCGAGTGTAACAGCAAATCATAAGGCACTTTACTAAATTCATGATAAAGATTCAATGACTAACCGGGAAGAAATATGTTAGTTCACTTTGCTTTTCTTTGCGCTGCTGATAAAAGGCATCATCCAAGCAAATTGACCCAAAAACAGCAGATATTTGTCTGTTATTTTTTTCTTGTCAAGACAAAATCGTTGTTTTCTCAGGTGTGTATTATAGCAAGAGTAAAATAAAGGAGAGTGTAACTTCTGAAGTGTATACTATAGTGAGGTGTATACTATACCGAGTGTATACTATAGCGAGAGTATACTTTCTTGACTTTCTTTGCTGGCCAACCTAATACCGCTCAGGTGTATATTATACCGAGATGTATACCGTAGCGAGTGTATATTATAGCGAGAGTTGACTGTAGTATATTTAAATAAGCTTGATTATCTTGGATAAATCACCATTTGGCTTCAAAAACGCGGGACACTTCTCTTTCCTCTTGCACTCTACTCTTTGGAGTTATTTCGAGCGACTCAAAAAAGTAGAGTGAAAGACGAAAGAGAAGTGTCCCGCGCGCATTTGAATTTGTCAAATTCTCATTTGCATTAACAAGTATGGTCCTTTAAGACTTTTCCCAAAAAGGCTTTGTGTGTGAATCGAAAATTTAAACATTAAAAAAGCCGTCCTACAAGAAATCATTAAATTTTTGTTGTCGCCACTCTCTTATCTTCTAACAATTTACCAATGTTATCTATAGTAACAATAATATAAATGTGTAAGCATTTGTTTTCCCTGGTAGTATTTATTAAAAGAATGTGCTTTTCAATTCAAAGAATGTGGCAGCTTTATACTGCATGGATACTGAACTTAATTTTGGGATCTCTTTTTCTGAATCCTGCAACTGGTGAAGTATACAGAGTGGATACTTTTGGTTCAACTCTAGCTCATCGTGCTCTGTCCAACCACCGTCAATTTTTTCATAAAAAAGACGAGAAAGTAGCAGCTGGAAATTCTTTCAATATCACCGACTTTTATGACTTTAGCATTTTTGGAGACTTGACCATAGGAACTCCATGTCAGTCATTTTTTGTGTTTTTTCTGGTAATATTTTGGTTTAGCGGTCAAATTCACAGTGGAATTCAGCACTGCTTCATCCACTCTTATAGTTATTAATAGCAGCTGTACGGACGCCAATTGTGTGGGCAAGGAGCAGTCTAAGCGCAAGAAGGCACGCTACGACCAGAGGTAATCTGATGCCACAGTTAATCAAATTGGGAAAAAACAGCCTCAAGGCCTTGAGCAGCAATTATGCTCGCTACCTGTGTTGAAATTTCTTTTAGTAAAACTACCCATTTGCAAGATTATTTTGAATCGGGAACAAAACATTAAAGGGGCATGCCCACACTAATAAGAGGTGGTACCCGCGAACTCAAAGTTATTTCCCAATCATTGAACTTCTGTACGGATGATTTAAAGGGGCATGCCTGTGCGTGTTTTTTTTTCGAATTTTTTTGAATCGTCCTATTTTCACTCGTTCTGCGTCAAATCTGATATAGATGACCTTATACTGCTTTTAAAAACTAGACAGAAAACTTAAAAAATCTAGACGAGAACGAATGTAAAAATTTATCGAGAAAGAAAAAAACTGCTGGTTCGCTTTAAAGGGCCATGCTCGTGCGTTCTAAATTGTCCCCAGCCAATTCCAAAAATTTTAGTAATCATTGGATTTCTGTACGAATAGTTTGATTGGGTTCTAACCAAAAAAGGCATATAATTTAATCAACTTTAATTACTTTTTTTTAGAAACCCCATCAGACCATTTGTACAGAACTCCAATGATTACGAAATTATTATTTTCCACGGGCAGATATTTAGTGATTGTGCTCGTGAATTGACTGCGAGAACTTGATTTTGAGATAAGGTCTTATTATAGGAAGATATTTCGAAATGATCCTTGTCATTTGAGCCTCTATGCTGGCCTATCTTGTCCTTAATGCTTTGTCTGAATAAAAAAATAAAAAAACCGGGTTTTTAGCAAATCTACAACCTACGGTTCCGATGGCCGCTCATTTCACGAAAAACATATTTTGGCCAGTGCTTTTGTGGAAATCTCTCCAGAGACACAGTCACTGTATATCGTTTAGAATTATGCTTGCTTAGGTTTTTTTTCAAATCAATTTAGCTAGGCAATCTGACTTCTGCTAACCAAACTTTGGAGTAGCTAGCAAAGTCCCGTCATATTTTGGTTATTTTCCATCAGATGGTATTTTCGGACTCGGCTGGCCGTCTGGTACCGCCTACCCAGATGTGCTGACTCCAATGCAGAGTTTGGCCGGCCAATTGGACGAAAATCTGTACTCCTTATGGATCCAGAGGTATAATTTTAAATCATCCTGTCAACAAAAGTTTTTATACGGAATTTGATAAAAAAAATTTCATAATGAAGGCTTTTTTTTCTTAGTGTCTGTTCGTTTCTTTGCAACTTCTTTTTTTGAAACTCAATAAATATAAATTTGCAGGAAATCCAAGCCAGAGCAAATCAACAATCCAGGACAGATCACTCTAGGTGCCAGGGACAGCCTCCACTGCGGTCGCAAATGGAACTCTGTTAAGCTGATTCGCAACTCCAGCTGGAC
Source organism: Ditylenchus dipsaci (assembly GCA_004194705.1). Classification (NCBI taxonomy): domain Eukaryota; kingdom Metazoa; phylum Nematoda; class Chromadorea; order Rhabditida; family Anguinidae; genus Ditylenchus; species Ditylenchus dipsaci. Next base: position 708,441 of record SADC01001227.1, on the reverse strand, counting down.
ATTTCACATGGATGGGCTGACAGCCGGGCGATACACTAGCAAACGCAAGAAGAAGGCCCTCTCCAATCCATCTCAAGCCCTAATTCTGGGACCAAGCAGAGATATCAAGTGGATTGCCCAAGCCATAAATGCTACTATGGACGAGTCATATGGGTTGTACAGGCTGGGCTGTGAGCAAAAGAATTTGCCTGATATTGTGTTCAATATTGGCGGTGTTGACTACACCATTCCACCTGTCAATTATGTCAGCAAGGTTAGGAGAAAAAAAAATCGAAATTTAATTGCAACTCATGGATTTTAGTATGCCAACTTTTATGGCGATATTTGCTTTATTGACTTCTTGGCAATCGATGGCTGGGGCTATACCGATGCAAGCTGGGTGTTTGGAACACCCCTAACTCGCAGCTACTGCACCACTTACAACTTTGCCAATAAAACACTAGAGTTTGCGGAAAATATGAGGCGATAATAGGAAAAAAAGTGAAGGCATACCGCATTCTCTCTAATGATCCCACTGTAGGATTATTTTTCGATCCCCAAAAATCTTGAAATTGTCAATTAAAATGACCCTAACTCTAAAATCCTAGTCAAAAAAACGAGGGGTGTGGGTTTAATAGAGAGATGGGATTATTGGAGAGAATACGGTATCTACTTATAATTGGTATAGATTATATGTTGAAATAATAAAACTGTTTTTATAATAAATTACTTACTATATTTACTCTAATTTAAGCTCCCCTAACTTGCATGAAAGCAGTCTTCAAAAAGTGGGTCAGAAACACATTGCCAAAAACACGATTTTGAATTAAGGGGGGGGTCTTAAATTAGAGTGAATACGGTACTTTGCTGATTATGCAATTAATGTTCTCAGACTTTTATGTCTAATCGAAAAAATAGTGGTGGTTATATGTACATATGTATATCAGTAAATCTAAGCTGAAAACTAATTTTTTTACAAAAGAAAGTAATTAATTTTTTATTAACTAACTCCCAATTGTAAGTCTCAAAATCTCATCTCTTTAACAAAAAACAAAACTGATCTCGGGCGGGATCGAACCGCCGACCTTCTGTGTGTTAGACAGATGTGATAACCACTACACCACGAGACCACATGATGAAACGGGCAAATAACAAATCTTTGTTCTGAAAATATTTTTTTACTGCTGTCCTGTACACTGAATGATTGAATACAGATTTTTGATTTAATAAACATTAATGTTTTAATTAAGTTTTTAAATATTTTCTAAAATATGAAAAGTTCAATAACTTAAAATTAAACTTTTTTTAAAATAAATTTACGAATAAAGAAATGAAAGATTCGGAGCTAAATTTTTTGCTAAAGACTGGCCTAGGTCACCTGTTTTTAATCCAGATCGCTCACTTGATTTATTGAATACGTCAAAATGACCAGCTAGCAGGAAGAAAAAAGCATTTCACAGCCGAAAAAACACTTTACCTTCCAATTTGTTTGACTGCAGTGTCCCAATAAATAATTCGGGTGCATCTGGTACTGCCACTTTTTGTTTGATAGTGAAAATATTGCTTGAATATTAAGTGTGTGAGAATTTTCCCACCTCTGGCTTAAATAAATTGGCCCATTTGTGTAGGCTTTATTTACTTTTATTGTTTTTCGACTGCTTTCTTCTTGAGCTCATCCTGAGATGGTGGTTTTGATGGATCTTATACTTTTTAAATTTTTTGGGACCTCGGAAAGTCTGCTTCTACCCTGACTGCCCTTCTAGTTTTGTTCAAATTGTGTACCTGTCTTGAATTAGACAATGAATTTAAATATGGTTTCTTTTGCAATGAATGACCAAGGGAAAGATCACTGTAGGAGATCTAGATACCCTATTTTTTCATTTATTTCTTGTATTTATTACATCACTTCTTTATTCAAGTTTCCGAGTAGATAGACTGTTGCTTGGATCCGTGTCCTGGACATGCAACCACAAACTTTCAAGCCCTCAGGCCGAGATGCGCCCACTCGCTTATCTGCGACATTATTCCGCGCGAGTTTCCGGCGAAAAAAGTTCAACTTATTCAAATTCCTTCAAAGGGCCATTGCCGTCTCCGACAACGGTTGTCCCCCGCCAATTCAAATTTTTTTCTGAATCATTGAAATTCTGTACGAATTTTTCAACTTGGTTTCTAACGAAATCATACCTAAAATTAAATTCTAGGCATTGTTTTGTTAGAAACCAAGTTGAAAAATCCGTGCAGAAGTTGAATGATTAGGTGAGAGAATTTGAATTGGCGCGGGACAGTTCAAAACAGTGGCAATGGCCCTTTAAGTGCTCGTTACAGCTTGAGACTCACGTTTGAGTCCTTCCTGGTCTGTCCTGCGCTTCAGGCTTTGCCTAAACATATAAAATTGAAAAACCATGCAAAAACTCATTACAAAAATGGAAAGTTTGAAAAGGCGTGAATTCCAAAAATGAAAAAATGCAGAAATCCTACTACACTAGGGATAATAATGTTCACTAAAATTATTTGTCTTTTTTTTGAAACCCCATTCACCATTTGAAGCCCCATAAAATTCACTGCAAAATCGCTTTTGAAATGGCAATGAGCGCTGAATAATATAACATTTTCACCTGAAAAATGGTAAAAATGCCTTTTTTCCACTCAAATGTTCTTGTTTTCGAAAATTTTCAAGGTTAAACTTACCCAATGTCTTGTCGATTAGCCAATATTTTAGAAAATTTGTTTAGTCCTTGAAAAATTCAACAAATTTGTAAGCAGCAAAGTTTAAGGGCCAAAAAAAGAACAGACCAAAAGCTTTTTTTTATTTGTTTTCACTTCTTGAGAAACCAAAAATGGGTAGTGTTGAGGCAATAAGGCAGATTACTGCCAGCTGGGGTGGCCTTTTGTTTAATAGAAATGTCTGGCTCCATCTAAACAAATGAGCGGGGGATTTAGTCCTGGTGTTCAGACCACTATTGTTCCAGAGAGACCCATAAGAAAACTTATTTATTACCTTTTGGTCTCCTAAATTTATTTTTGCTGCTGCTATTGGGCTTGATTAAAACACAGCTATTACTTAAAGATTTTGCTTTTTGGCTGGAATTGGTTAGAAAGTAATCTTTGGAAAATGCGCTCTTCGGTGCTTCTTGGAAATGAGGAATCCGGTAAATTTTTTTGTTTTTCTTTAAGGCATTGACCAGTTTTTTGAAAATTTGTGTGTATTTTTAAATAAAAATATCCTACCATATGTTAACGTTTTGTAATTTTTTGTTGCTTTTTACAGATTGATGTGAAACTGTACTACAGTTGTAATAACTGTAGCACAGTTAAAAACTGAGTTACATTCAAAAAACTGTTCTAAACTGTGCTACAGTTAACTTTCAATATGATCAACTTTTTTCGAAGATAAGAACTTCTTACACAAAGGCTCCACTGTGTTCAAAAATTGATTTTTAAAATAGGTTTTGTAAATACATGGTATTCAAATTTTCCTCACACCTTTTAATCGTGATAACTTTTTTACTGGTCATTTTCTACCATCTGTTTTTCTTAAGTCGACTCAACTCGTTTTAGCAATTTTTCGGTACATAATGCAGAAAACACGATTTTTGCCTGCTTCCATGTGATTTGGGTACTCATCTGTATATGGCCTTTGTAAATGCAAGTGCGCAGTCACAGGGGGCATCAAGAGAAAATCGTGTGATTTTACATAATACAGTACCGGTCAAAAAAAATTTTCGACACAAATTTTTTCTTCAATCGCAAATTTATGACCAATACAATTTCAATATAGTTTTGTCTTGCGCCTATTTTGTAGCATTTTTCTTCCTCTATCTAACGGCATTGACAGTTATGTCATTTGTAAAAAATTTTATGCTCATACGTACAGCGTTATGATACACTTCATTTTTGATCATGGGCAACAAAAATGGATCACTGCGGGACATTAATAGTTACTAAGTTTTTACAGTTTTTTTAAATATTTTTTTTCATTACTTTGAAAGCACTTTTTCTTGGCTACAATTTGGTAAGTCAAGCTTTCTTTTAAATCATTCCATGAAATGTTGTGATTATAAATAGTCAAAATTAGAGTAAATCTAAGGAAAATGGTCGTTTGACCACATAAACAGTGGCTTTTCTCAATTTTTAATTTTTCAAAAATTACTATTCATTGCATTATTTGAAATCTCTTTAATTCCTCTACAAAATGACATGTCAAACATTTTAATGGAATGACACAGGGCTGAGGTGCAGACGTTCAAAGTTTTTAAAAGTAAAAAGTTACTTGAAATATCTTAAAAATATGTGTTTTTTTTATTTTTAAAAACTTTGACCGTCTGCACCTCAGCCCTGTGTCATTCCATTAAAACGTTTGACATGTCATTTAGTGAGGAGTTAAAGAAATTTCAAATAATGCAATGAATAGCAATTTTTGAAAAATTAAAAATTGAGAAAAGCCACTGTTTATGTGGTCAAACGACCATTTTCCTTAGATTTACTCTGATTTTGACTAAAAATCAACACTTTAATATTTATGACCACAACTTTTTTTTTGGAATGATTTAAAAGAAAAGCTTGACTTACCAAATTGTAGCCAAGAAAAAGTGCTTTCAAAGTAATGAAAAAAATATTTAAAAAAATGCGATTGAAGAAAAAATTTGTGTCGAAAATTTTTTTTGACCGGTACTGTATATCAAACGAAATACTAGATCGAACTGCATCAATCTAAGTAAACAGATTTCACAAAAAAGAACTAAGGGAAAAAGTTAAAAAAGTGTTAGGAAAATTTGATACGCCGTGTAGCGCTAAAATATTTTTAAGACTCTAGTGCGGAATCGTTGTCCAAAAAAAGTCTCGCCCCCCCCCCTGATGTCCTGTTAACCATAATCATTTTAATCACAGTAATCACCTCAGTTACCATGAGCACATTAAAAAAAAGGGGGACCAAGGCATATTTTGGACAACGATTCTGCACTAGAACCTTGTTACAGTACTTAACACTGGTTTTGGTTGAAATAGTAAAAATATGCGAAGGTGTAAAATTAGGGTTTTTGGCGCCCGGTTAATGCATAGTTTCGGTTAACCGGGTCGCTTTTTATCGTTTTTGGCTGTTTTTTTTCTCAATTTTTAGGTGAATCGATGGTATTTAATTCGAAATTCGTTGTGCATCTAATAGTAGTAAAAACTTGTTGATATTCTGTCAAAATTTTCAAGCAGGACCCGGTCAACCGAAACTATGCATTAACCAGTCGCCAACAACTGTCGCCAACAATTGTGCCGATTCAGTGTGTGTGTGCAGCCAAATTTTGACTATTCTAAAAATCAAGTCAACTTTTATAAATTATCCGAAAGAGGAGACAACGCAGTCAATTTAGAATATCTTTTTGTCACAAAATTAGTGATTAAAGATTTTTGCGAAAAAGGACGGAAAATTTGGACACAGCCTTTCGCTTTATTAATATTTCAATGTATGTGTCGTGAAAATGGTTGAAATGTAGTACTTTTTATTCTAAAACTATAAAAAAAATTGGTCTCAAATTGAGACCAATTTTTGAGGCTTAGCATATATACGCATTTCAATCAGCAATAACCTATGAAATTCTATAATTAAATTTCAATTCACAAAAATGTTTAAAACTAGCAAAATAAAGGGCACTTCAGAAGTGAAAATCACTATTGTTCTCCCCTCAAACAACTCAAATCTAATAAACTGGAACAGGAACACTTTTGCTAAACCAATCAATGCCTTCCTCAAAAAGGCTATTCAAATTCCATAGTCCAAGTTAAAATCAATTTCCAACTTTTTGCAGTGCACTTTTATGGAAGCAGCAGAGAGTCTCAATAGGTTTATTAAAGTTGTTTGTCTTTGACTCCCCCTGCTTACCCTACCTAATATTATCTGCCAAAGGAGCAAAACAAAAAAATCAATTGGCTTGTAGGAAGTATTGAATTTCTTTGCTGATTCACAAAGCTGGTTGTTAGGTAACCAATTTGGTGGACCTATTCTTCCTTTTTTGCTAATTTTTTGGCTTTGTTATTTAGATTCTTGAACTTTATTTTAAAATTCTCTGACAAATAATTACTGTCCCTTTTTTGACTCAAAATCTAATTGCACCAATAATTTTTTTTAAATGTCAACTTGGTGTTTTAACGCTAGGAGAACTGAGCGTAAAAAAAGTGCTACCCCGGTTAGGAAGGCCAGGTTGAGGCGCTCAGCTGCTAGCAACTGGGTGGTGGTACCCAGGTAGTGGCACACATTTGGTAACACCCAGATATCTTTGTCGAGTTAAAAGTAAAAAGAGTATTTCTTAGGTAATATTATTAAGGTAGTAGCAGTGGTCCATGTTTGGTTCAGAGAGAATTCACGAGGGATTTATTTCCCAAGTGGTATACACTTTATCCACCAGCTGTCACAGCTGTAGTCCACGGCTGGTCTTCAAGTAGTCCACAGGTGTCCACTAGAGTTGGCTCGGAATCGATATTTGAACCGGAATCTGAACCGGAATTTCACTTTGGCCGAAACCAAAACCGGAGTCCAAAAAAGAAGTTTTTGTAAAAAATCGCTGCCTGTTTACATGATTTTTTGTATATATTGATTTTCAACACGAAAAATTCGTTCAAAAGTTGAAAATACGCGTTAAAAATCAGCCGAGCAAGAGCAAAATTGTGATACAGTTAGGCTCGGAATTGATATTTGGACCGGAACCGGGACCGGAATTTTAGTATTGTGAAAACCGGAATCACATAATTTTTCGCGACCGGAACCGGAATCCAAAAAATACTGGAATACCGGAAAACCGGAACCGGAATTCTGGGCCAACTCTAGTGTCCACCTGTGGACTACGAGTGATGGTACACGGTCACCACCTGTAATAGCTCGCGGATGCCCCTTTAAAGGGGCATGCCCACGCTAATAATCGGTGGTGACGGGAATTCAAAGTTTTTTCCTAATCATTAAACTTCTATACGTAATTTTCAACTTGGTTTCTAACAAAACAAGGCCTAAAATTCAATTTTAGGTATGATTTTGTTAGAGACCAAGTTGAAGAATCTGCACAGGAGTTCAATCATTAGGTAAAAAATTGAATTCCGGGCACCACTTCTTATTAGCGTGGGTGTGCTCCTTTAAAGGGGAAGGGGGAAAAGGTGTTTAGGTTAGAAAATGCGACATCAGTGGCGCAGTGAATAAGCATCCGTGTTTTTTTGGGCCAAAATAGGGACAGGTTCGATCCCACCTGGTGGCACGTTATTTATTTTGGCTTGTTTGACTCATGCCTAGGAGTGGTTGGATCGCTGATTTCGAATCTGGCCCTAAAAGTCGAATTACCCCTACATATTGGTGGAACAAACCAAAACAATAATAACGTGCCACCAGGTGGGATCGAACCTGCGCATCATTTTTGGTCGAAAAACAGAAACGCTTACCCACTAGTCAGCACCGAGGCAGAATTTTCAAACCTAATCGGCTTTAACCTCCAACTTTAGTACCAAAAAATTTTTTTTGACTAGCACACCAATAATTCACAAAGTTTGTGACTTTCAAAATGTATTTCTCAACTTTTTTTGCAATATTCTTATAATTTAGTAAATCTTTTTAGTGTTTCTAATTTCGGCATTTCTAGGTGCGGGAAATCTGCTATCAGCAGCTATGAATCGGTTCTCAGCCGCCACTTTGGTCAATTTCACAGCTTCTGGTGAATCTATAGGAGCTTTATCGCCACCCAGCTATAAAGCCCAACTTTTGAGTGTGTTGCAACAGGGAGGAGGAGGTGCAAACCCCTCTGATTGGACTGTTACTCAACCCTTTGCTGACGTCCAGCAGTAGGTTTTTTCAACAAAGGAGAATTGTAAAATCTTAGCGAAATTGCAAAGAAAGAAAACCATGCCTAAAAATTTAAAAAATTTTGAATTTGTCAATTTTACTGAAAATCTTAGGTATCAAATAAAAGTTCGACCAGTTAGCATAGTGACAACTTTTTTCAACAACTTTTTAACGGGATGGCATTTGTCAAGAATACGCCGGTCGTTGTATTTTCGAAAGACTCAATCGGCCATCCGCCGTCCCGTCGGCGTCCCACTCCATCTGGACGGACAAAGTGGGACGGCGACGGGACGCGCCTGTCGGAAGGCCAGCGCGCAGCAAAAGTCGAAGAGAAAACAGCAAGTGACGTTTTTAAAAAAACAAAAGTTTAGACTAAGCTTTTTTAGAATTCTCTGCAAAAGAAAGTATTACCCTGGACCACCTTGTACTCCTATATATGCCTTTCATGACCTAAAATAAAGTAAAAGGGCAAGTGTCAACAGCAATCAATATCAATTATTTAATCATTCCTGGCATTTGCCTCCAAGCGCTAGCTAAAACCCAAGCTTTTATACATACAGCGCCAAAAAATTTTTTTATCAAGGAGAAAAGGCAAAAATCTGCTTTTGAAGCTACAAAAGTGCACAAATTGTTCATAAAAATATTTTCTAATTTTTACTCTAAAAATATTTTATTTAAAATGAGAAATCACAATATTATCAATACTTCAATCATCATTTTGACGTAAGTTTGTTGGTAAAGGGATATTTAGGCAGTTTTTTTATTTTCCGCCTGTTCAAAATTTGAAAATTTATTTTTTTTTGTTTTTTCGGGCGTTAGTAGCCGAGACTAGGAAATTTTTCTGTATTTGTGCACTTTTCACGAGTGTTTAAAAAGGAATAATTAGGGGGAGAGGTTGGTAATCGCTACTATTGTCTTTTGTTTGTGTCTTTTTCAATTCTGATGCTTGCTCACTTTTACTTAAGCTTAGGCACAAAGTAGGCCAGCTTTTGTCAGGATTCATTTAAACAGAATTATTGGAAAGAAAAAAATAGTTTTTTAGGATTAAAAGCTAGTAATGTTTTAGAAGAAAATAGCCTGAAATTATCTATTTTTTATATATTTTTTTAACGGCTATACTTGCTGAAAATTCAGGAACCTGAATAGCAGTGCGTAATGTAAAAATAAGATTGGCTGAGGAGATATCACCAAGAATGTTTTTGAAATTTCTGTTATAGTCGACTCTCGCTATAAGTTGGTTCCCGATTAGGGTACGACACTTTTTCACATCGATTTTTTAACCTGATTTCACAGCTTAATCAAAATCATTGCAAAGACTCCGATTTTGCCAGTCATTCATAAAAATGTTAAACCTTTCCCAGTGAGACCAGCGCCTCTTGATATAAGGTAACCTTTTTTGAAAATAAGTGAACTTATATCGAGAGGAGCGGATCTCACGGGCAAAGGCTTTAACATTTTTATGAATGACCGACAATATCGAAACCCTTACGACTTCTGTAAATAGACTGACGAACCACGCTCGGCAGAATACTTCAAGATAAAACGGGTCGAACCCAAGGCGGGAACGAACTTTTGCGGGTGGCCTTATATCGAGAGTCAACTGTATGTGATTGATTTTTTTTAAGCTCGAGCTAGTAGATGGGTACTGAAAAGGTGTACATAAATATAACTTTATTTTAAATTAAAAAAACTGTCGCTAACTTGCGGTACACCAATTTTTTCGCTTGAATTTAAAATCTGTTTGAATGCACCCAAACCCAATTTGTGTGGGTGTGTGAATAGTCAATGAAATAAGTCAAATAATTTGACGGTAGAAGTTGGAATTTTGCAATGCTCGCTGGTCTGAAACACTACAACAAAAAGAATTCAGATCTTCTTTCATGTTTTAGTAGTTTGTAAAAAAATATTCTTTAGTTGTTTTAGGAATAACTAATATATATCTACACGCCTGCTTTTTAGCAATACTTTTCACACTTATTTTGCAGCTAGAGACTCGACTAAATTAGAGTTAGTTTCTTTACACTTTTTAAAATATATACATGGTATCTGGCAAGTGTGGGTTTTACTTTTTTCCTTAATCTGATTTCTATACAGCAAACATTTTATTTTACTGGTTACTGCACTTTCTTAAAGGGGAAGGGGGAAGCTAGTTAGGTTTGAAAAAGTGACCTCGATCTACAAGTGTTTCTGTTTTTCGGCAAAAATTAGTGCTCAAGTTCGATCCCACGTGGTGGCATGCTAGTTATTTTGGGTTGTTTAACCAATTTATATATGTAAATCGACTTTCTTAGCGCCAGATTCTGAATCAGCGACCCCAATTACCCCTAGGCATTGGTTAAACAAGCCAATATAAATAGCGTGTCACCAGGTGGGATCGAACCTGCGCACGATTTTAACACAAACGCTTACTCATTCCGCCACCGATGTTGAGTTTTCAAACCTAAGTAGCTTACAACCCCCACCCCTTGAGGCTACATTTGGGGCTTGTCACTAAGGGTTAGGGTTGTCGGTTCGGTTGACAGATTTTTAGTTTCTCTAGCCAAAAACTGACATTTTTCGGTTTTGTCTTTGGTTTTGGCAGGCCGAACCGAACGTACAGATTTCGGCTCGGGCTTAAGCTGAAAGTTTCAGTCTCGGTTTGGTTTTTCGGTTTAGCCGGCCGACAACCCTGCTGAGGATGCATATATCTCAATTTTCGATACAAAAGCAGTTTCGTGTAACTCATAGTCTTGTATTTGACGTAAAGTCCAGACTTTCGTCAGACCTGTACTTAAATTTTTTTACTGAGCTCGAGCGGGCAATATGCAGTCCAAGCTGTAAGCAATTTATTCAAAATAATTAGACGGCACAACATTGCGAACAATCTAATCCAAATCGCATTTTTAAAGCTCAAAGACCATCTAGCTAACCAGATTGATTTAATAAGTTAAAAAAAATTATCTCTGTCTCCATTCTTCTGCTCTGCTATATTGATTGCCCTTTCCTCCCCCAAAACATATGCTTGGTGGTTGTAATGGATAACCACTACCCAGTTGCAAAAAAGTCTTAAATCTGGCTCATTAATATTTTAGAAGAGGGACACTCATCCTTTTTTTGACTACTACCACTAGTAGTGCTGCTTAAGCGGTGGATCCTTGAAGTGTGGCCAGTCATTAAATATTCTATTCCCCCCCCTTGTTTGTGTGCCTTTCACTCTTGACTCATTATAATAAATATCATCGGCATGCAAAAACTTTCGCTTGAGCTTCGAAAAATAGGATTGGAAATTATTTTAGGGAGTTTAATGGTAAGTTATTTTTTAGCATAGTGATTACTTGTGCTGGTAACCGGACCGAAATCCAGCCAAAATCCGGTTTCGGATTCCGGCCAAAGCAATGGTTTCCAAATAAAGCAGGGTAGTATTCGGTTGTCCGGACCCCACCTTAATTTTTGGCGAAAATCCGTATACTTGTGATTTTAATTACTTCTTGCTTTGAAACATAACATCTTTATTCATTTCAAATTAAAAGTATGTAGAAAAAAAAATAGATTCTGATGCGATTTTCGTGTTCCCGAGGCTAAACTGGTCATTGAAAATAAGTCTATACATAATTTGAGGGGTGAGGTCCGGATAACCGAATAGAACCTAAAGCAGATTTTTTGTTTGAAATTTTATAACATGAAAAGTTATTGTATTCTTTAAACATAATTTTGAGTTTTTTGCCCTGTTGATCAATTGTACGTAGATAACTAGGGGTGGAGAACGGTCGGAACGGGAAGCCCGCACCGGAGGGTTTTTAGGGGTTTTTTCTCTTCCCGCAAAAATAATTGAGTCTGTCCTGTCCCGGTGTCCCGTCCTGGGGTAATCTTCTGATTTTTCCTATTTATTAATGGGTTGGGACGTCCCGTAGGGTTTTTGAGGTTTTTTTCCGGTCCCGGATCACGTTCCGGACTTTTTTTAAAAATTTGGTCCCGTCCGAAGTAGGCCATCTTCCATTCCTATTGATAACTGTAAAATTTTGCGTACATTATAAGAAAAATGCTACAGTTATTGATTTCGAGTTCTGGCCGTATTCGGCATTTTCAAACCATCGGAATATCAATTTAAATTATTTTTCAAAATCCTTGCCGCTTTTCCTTCTGTACCACAATGTGCCAGCTTTAGTAATCACTACTCTCACTAAGTCAAACCTTTTTTGCTGCGATTCAATTATCAATTTAATTCCATCTAATAATCATAATGATCCTGAATAAGTCAAGTTGTCCAGGCAAAGAAGTTAACAAGGACCAATATTTTTGCTTATTTGACTAGTAAATTGTCTACAGAATCAGGCTGAATGAAATTGTAAGCTAATATATTTCAGTAGAAAAATTAAGTCGATGAAAAAAACATAATTAGCTGACTTATTTCAAACTTTATATACATGCATGCCTGTCTTGCATTCTTTTTTTTTGTGTGGAAATTTTTTCCCAAAATGCAAAAAAAATTCTTCTTTTAGTAATTCGATATTTTTCCCAGGGCCTGATATGTTCAAGCAATTTTTTTGTTATATAAAAAAAGCTTTTTTTTTGCAAATTTTGTAAAACTGTTTTTTGAGCTTTAATTTTTCAGTTTTTTATAGTGACTTTTCATGTCTAAGTTTTGCAAAAGTGCAGAGCAGCAAGATCAAACAAAGTAACATATTTATATATATTTCTGCTTTCAAAGTCTTTTATAACGATGCAAAAAGCCAACAAAAACAAATGGCTAGAATCAAATTCCCTAACTTAATCAAGGCCGTAGAGAGCGAGGGACATGCGTCTGTCTCATTCCCAAAAGTATTTTTTCATATATTTTTCGCAGTTTATTTTTTACATTTAGCAAACTCTTTTTACAACTGTATATTTGGCTGGATTCCAGACTCATTAATAAAAAAATCTCTGGCAAGGGGCAAGCTTAGCAAAATGTTTGAAAAAATGTTTGTTTTTTACTATTTGCGGAATGACTCAACACAAAAACAAAAACTTCTAAAAGATAGCATAAAAATATTCCTTCTAAAATCAAATACAGTTAACTCTCTATTTAATGAACACCTTCTCAAGTTCGTTCCCGCCTAGGGTCCGACTCTTTTTGCACCTTTACTTTCAAAGTCTTTTGCCAGCTGTCTTCGGTTGGTATAATCCCCAAACTGCAAGTATTCCGACATCGCCGGATATTTTTGTAAATAAAAATAGTTTCGCCAAAAAACTCTCGGGTGCTTTTTTCCAAAAATAGCGTCACCTTTATTTTAAACCAGCGGGTATTTTTGGCAAATATTTACGAAAATGTCCGAAAGAATCGGAATTTCTGACAAGACTAACCATGGACAACTGACAAAGTATTTAAAAATAAGGCCAAAAAAGTGTCGGGCCCGAAGCAGAAATGAACTTTTGTGAGTGGCATTAGATTGTGGGTTGACTGTACCCTTTTTTTAGGCTCACCCTGAGACTGACATAAACTTTTCTGAAATCAACTGATTCTATCAAAAAGTCTTTCTGACATAAATTAAAACTGACAATAATTTGTCTTGACAATATTTTTTTTGAATAAATTTGTTTAGTAGTTAAATGTTTATGCAAATAATTGTTTTCAATTTGTTTTTCAACTGTAAATAATCGGCGATTGTGTTTGATAGTACCGAACTTACAATTTTAGCAACCTGAACCCCAAAACTTTGGGTAGGTACTACCTTGACAAGATATCCATCCCGGTGGACTGGGAAATCAAAAATCAAAAAACGAAGTTTACCCAAAATTAGAAACGCACTTTTTTCTTACATAAACTCTATGGTAAATTGGGTTTGACAGGGCCGAAATTGCGATTTTAAACATCCTAACTCCGAAACCTTGGCTGAGTACCCTTGGTTCAGGGGTAGGTACCACTGGCTCAGGTGGATACCCACCTGGATGGCCTTAAAAATGAATTTTTTTTAACTAAAAACAAACCATCCTATCATATGCAAAATTGTGAGGGAGTTGGGTTTGTTCAGACCAAATTCACGATTTTCCCCACCGAAACCTAAAACCTGGGTTAGGTACTACCCTAACGAGGTGGATATCCAGCTGGAAAACCTGAAAAAATATTTTTCGATAGTTTGAAAAAAAATCCATGCCATCATATGTAAAAACGTTCAAGGAATTAGGTTTGATAAAATTAAAATCCCACTTTCACCCACCCGAACCCCAAAATCAAGGGTAGGTACAGCTAGTCTAGGTGGATACCCACTTGGATAACCTGAAAAAAAAAACTAAATCAAAACCGAACATTGCTTTTGTGTGGTTATTTTTGAGTTTTGCAAAATAATTGATTTTGCCAGAACTCTATTTTACTAAAACTCAAAAATACCCAACAAAACGGCATTTAACCACTATAAAACCATCTTCGGCATGTTCTAATTAGTCCAGAAAATATGTTTCGGAACCCGAAAAAGTAAAAAAATTGCTTCAAGTGGACGACTACTTGGTTTGGTTGGTTCAGACTAAAAGAAAATTTCAACGAATTCGAAAAGTTTTGACAAATTCAAATGTGGGCCAATTCCTGTGTGGACCTATTCGGTATGGATCAATTCGGTATGGATCAATTAGCTTAACGCTCGTAAATAGATATCTACCTGGACCACGGGTACTCATTTCGGGTTTTGTGGTTAAGTAGGTGAAGTTGGGGTTTCGGTCTTATCAAACCCAATTCTCCACCCGATTTTACGTATGATAATACGATTTGTTTTTGAATCTGAGTCAATTTTGTTTTAAGACCATCCAACTGCTTCTGGAGACCGGAAGGGTTAAAGTGGGTTAGTTGCTTAGTCATATTTCGAAACTAATAAAATCGAAACCCAATACAGCCAAAAAAACTAGCCAAAGTCAAGACAATACCATTTTTCATCAGAATCATTAATTTCGAAACAGTTTTTGCTAATATAAGTTTTATTTAAAAAAAATCGTGTCAAGACAAATTATTGTCAGTTTTTAATTAATTTATGTCAGAAAGACTTTTTGGCGCTACTATAGAATACCCCCCCCCCCCCCAAATCCGACCTTTTAAAATTGCTGTAACTACCCTTGCAAACAACAAGTTTAGGGTTGGCTGTTAGGCTTGGGGGTAGGCCAGCGTGCGGAAATTGTGACTAATTAATAGTTTGCGCACATTTTCCGGGGTCTGAGACATAAATTTGGGTACTTTTACTTAAGCTTTAAAAGGTCGGATTTTTTTTGGGGGGGGGGGTGGTATTCTATAGTAGGGTCGACTTTTTGATAGAATCAATTGATGTCAGAAAAATTTATGTCAGTCTCAGAGTGAGCTTTTTTTATTATACTTATTTACAAAATCCTTATTTCCAGAGAACTACGCCCAGAAATGGACTCTTCTCCATCCTCCTCTGGTGTGAATGCAGAAAACGGCGTCGTCCGCTCCAAAGAGTTCGGCAATGGAGGGGAGAAGTGGACATGCTCATCGGTTTCTTCCTCATGAACGGCGCTTGTATTGGTCAGATTTGAAATTGTGCAAATTTGAATTAAAAAAAATATTTTCAGTATTTTTTCTGATGTTTGGCATGTGTGTGATTTGCAGTTGTATGCGCAAAAAACCCAAGTTTGATGATGGAGGTGGCAGTGGTAGCAATAATAGAAATAATAGCACCAAACCCTCGTTGATGCAAAGGGTGCTGGCATCCAATAAAACGCCTAACCAACTGTCGCCGAGCACAGCTGCAAATCCTAGAGCTAGTTTTGTAGCCCCTCCACCCATCACTTCACCTTCATTGAAACCTACTTTTAAGGTTGCAATTTTACAGAATGGGCCATTATCATTGGATGAGTGAATTTTTTGTCATAACTTTTTGTGAGGATTTTTGTATTTGAAATCGGAGAGTCTAGGCAAGTGAATCACACCTCACCGTTTTTCCTCTAATTATGTGACACCATCTAATTCAAAAACCAAATTATGAAAAATGGTCTTTTGCAAGTTCACGGCCATCTCCCTCGATGGGGGGATTGCCTTGGTCCCCTTTTGTTTTTTGTGATATTTTAGGCTTAGACTCAAACGATCATAACTTTTTTGCATAGGTCTTTTTTCGAAAATCTGTTTTCACATATCGACTTTTCTCGCCGACGATATTTTTCAGTGCATCATGTCAAAACACGATTTTTGCTTGGTCTTGCCTGTGGTTTGGACCTTAACTATCCAGGAGACAACCAGAGACTAGAACGTAAAACCACAGGGGGCACCAAGCAAAAATCATGTTTTTGACATGATGCACTGAAAAATATCGTCGGCGAGAAAAGTCGATATGTGAAAATATATTTTTGAAAACGATCTATGAAAAAAGTTATGGTCGTTTGAAATCCTAGGAATGTGTTGGACCACCTTGTGAATATAATATAAATTCCAGCTCGAAATTTCAACTCTTACTTTTGAGTATTTTTGCTGATAATCTGACGTTTAAAAATTCAGGGGTCAAACTATTTTTTGGAACACTTGAACCAGAGTCACCAACCCCAACAGCTGGGAAAGGCAACCCTTCTCCCCCCTTTGAGAGATAAGGCCCAAGTTCCCCTACAATTTGCAGCTCATATCACTTGCTTCTTAAATACAAATACAGTATTTGCTCTATCAAACCACCATGTGGGATTCTTTTCAGCCCTCGAAAAATCCATGAATTCTCAATTGAAAATGGCTTTCACTCTGAAATCCTAGTCAAAAAATAGGGGGTGGGGGATTATTAGAGAAAGTACGGTAATCTGAGATCTGACATTTTTCTTAGTGAAGCTGGGCAAGAAGAGCTTTTATTTACAAATGTTTTTATTTTTGACTTTTGCTAATACTTTTGTCCCGTTTTGGAAATGACTGAGGATGACCACCCACTTATCCAGACTTAAAATTACACCCGTCGTTAACTGTAGAATTTCTCGTACAATATACGAGAAATCTTACAGTTATTATCGGGTCAAAAACTGTCGATTTTGCGATTTTCGCCTGACGTAACAAAACACGCTTCACGCCCAAAAGTCCGAAATAAAATCTTATTCAAAAGAATATTATATGCAGGTAGGTTAAATGAGAAACAAAAGGGATTGAGCTCTTTATGGGCTCTAGCCGTTTTGATCTACATCGTTTTGATCTACACCCTTTTGATCTACAACGCTTTTGATCTACAGCACTTTTGATCTACACTCTTTTGATCTACACAGATTTAAATTAACATTTTTGTCTTGCGAAGAACTCCTATCTTTTAAATTTTTATTTTATAATCAAATTTCGGTCTTACTGGATGATCCAGGCACTAAACCAAACCAATTGGTCGACCAAACCATGTGGTCTAATTTATTGTGGATATACATTCGGGATATACACTCCCTTGGCGATAGATCTACGCCTTTTGATCTACACCTTTTGTGGATTAAGTTTTTACCTAATGTGTGTATATTTTGTGCTATATTCCATCCATTTATTTTCTGTGGTATTTCTCGCCGGTTTATTGTATTTTATTGCAGTTGTAGAAATGCTTTTTAGAGTCAGAATAAATTTCGAGTTGCTTACGTCTAAGAAAAACAAGCCTATGCTTAAGGATCGCAACGGCTGCATGTACTGGAATTTTGGTATTTCGAGAGGAAAACGGACCGATTTGCGATGCATTCACTACCGCGTTGGCTGGGATAGTACAGAAACACTAAGTGCCAATGTACCTTCTATATAAAAACTCTCTAAACTTCAAATTTTACAGGAAGGGCAGTGACCTTCGACGGAAACAATGGCTGCGCATCAACCGACGATTTAGAAGCTGATTGAAGGTATGCAGACGGAATTCGCTTTGTCAGAGCAGCGAGTGGCAGCATTCTGGAGTGGAGCAAAGGTTAGTACTAGAGGGATTACTTATCGTGATCTGGACGAGCGTCTGAAGAATATGGTTGAGCGCTACACAGTGATTCCAGACAAAGTTGGTTACTTGAAAGACATAGCCAGTCATCTCGGCTGCATCTCAAAAAACCACCAAGGTAGCACTTTTCAATATAGAGCTGGACTTCAACTGGTATTTAGCGAAAAAACAAAAGAAGCCGGAGTCTCTAACAAAGGGTGGACCAAAAGTCAATAAAACCATTGCGGTGATCACTTTAGACGATACTATTGGTAAGCTTCGCATTATTTCAAGTGCTCACTGATGCATTACTAGATCTTCCTAAGGCAGATCTGCTAGATGTAATTTGCTCAAAGAAGTTTGAAATTGTCGTGACTGAGCGGAGTCTTCAGTGCCTCAAAACAGACCAGTGGTTGAATGGTGACGTTATCAGCTTCTATCTCAAGATTCTAGCTCAGCAAAGTATGTGGGACGAAATGGTGCCAAAGGTACTGCCAATTTTACACTTTTTAAATCTAACTTTTTTTAGATATATGCTTTCGACTCGTTCTTCTACCCAGAGTTGGCGAAGAAAAATCCTAGAGCCGTGCTCAACTGGACGATAAACGCAGATCTGTTTGAACCTCATTTTCTTTTCGTGCCGATTTACACTACAGGGCATTGGTCATTGGTGGTATGTCTAAATATTTGTGGGTTTTAGTGAAAAGGTTTGGTTCAGGCAGTGAATATATTGAAGGGCAGGCTTGATTTTCATGACTCAATGCGCGGAGATGGGAAAAAAACATTTGAGTCTGCTCAAGTGAGATATTTTTAATAGAAAATTGTAGTGAAAAAATCTGTTAAGGGACTTCCTCAAGGAATTTGCTGTGGAAAGGGGATACGATGAGGTAAATCCTTCCGTTTGGATCAGTGACTCTCCAAAGGTATGCTATTTACTTGGAATCGTTGAAAGTATAATATGCTTTGTAGGACATCCTTATACAAAGCAACTCATTTGATTGCGGTGCTTTCGTCTGCAAGTTTGCGAACTGCTTGTCTCGTGAGGATCAGATGAAATTTTCGCAAAATGATATGCCCTTGGTTCGAAGAGAAATCGAAGAAATGATTCGCGCAGAAAAATTGTAATCTTTATTTGTTGTTTGCTTTCTTTTGATGAATGTTATAGTTGTTTACCAATAAATTTACTGGAGCGAAGGTTGATTTGAATGTTTTTAAATTATCGAAGATGTGTAATTATTGAGTTGTTTTTTGTAAAGGAAAAAAGTTGACCATGTGAACCTCACATGAACCAAGTGAACAACATTATAGAAAAAACTTATCAATAAGATGTACAAAAATGATCATCAAAACTAGTTATTATAGACCCGATTTCAAGCTCAAAATTCCGGTGGTCAGAATCAGGCTAGTTACCAATTAATCAAAAAAACTGTGGTAGAAAACCACGTAGCACGCAAAATTTAAGTTAATTCGTGTAGAAAAACCGAAAAACCAGCCCAAAAATCCGCAGAAGCCAAGATAATTACGCTAGTCAGAATACTGACACTCAAAATTCTGATCTTGATCTACAAGAAATTAGACCACATGGTTTGGTCGACCAATTGGTTTGGTTTAGTGCCTGGATCATCCAGTAAGACCGAAATTGGATTATAAAATAAAAATTTAAAAGATAGGAGTTCTTCGCAAGACAAAAATATTAATTTAAATCTGGTGTAGATCAAAAGAATGTAGATCAAAAGTGCTGTAGATCAAAAGTGTTGTAGATCAAAAGGGTGTAGATCAAAAGGGTGTAGATCAAAACGGTATAGATCAAAAGTGTGCCGCCCCTCTTTATGGTTTAAATAACTAGACTGCTAGCACGAAATACATCGAAGGCCAACTGTTACCCATACAAGCTCCAAAAACATTAACAGATGAAAAAATTTAATCGAGAAGCGTCGTGTCCAAGTTTGGTATCTTTCTCTTGTCTAAAATCTTCTATTTAAAAAAAATCTCACACAAAATTCACTCATAATGACCTAGCCTGTGAATTTTGCTAAGTTTTCTCAAAACACCTGTACAAAACCATTATTGCAGGCAATAGTGACCCGAGCCATGAATCAGAGTCAGCAAGCAGCTGCAGCTAAAGCCGCTACCACCACCCCTAACAATACCACAAATAGGCGAGAGTTCACCCACAAAACCACCGATCTCAGCCCCTGTTCCCATGGCCCCACTGCCAATAACTTTGCAGCCAATCTGAACCGAAGACTGTCAGCCCTATCCACAGGCTCTGCTCTCAGCAATGCTAGCACTAATCTGACAGTTAATAATGCTGGAGCCATAGAAGACTGCATAGAATCATCGTCTGTGCCTGTGAACACTGCTGTGTCAGTCAAAAAGGGCGGCATTCCTAGTCTATTTCTCAGAAAATGCTCACAGAGCTCGAGAACAGGTTGGGTTTTGACTCGGAGGTGTGAGCTATATAAAAAGAAGTATCGAAAAAGAATCAAGTCGCTTGCCTAAACCTCCAACTGTGAGAACAAAAAATAATTTTTTTTGGTCCTCACAGTCATTGAGTGAGAGTGAGAATTCGAAAAAACCCCATGAGTAAGAGTGAGTGAGTCTCAGTGAGAATTCTCACTGAGATGCTCACTCGGAGTGAGCTCAGCAAAACACTGGGTATTGCCTTGGTCAACTGTTTTTTTGTAATTTTCAGGCTTTAGCGAGGGTTGGACAGCGTATATAATGATGTATTCGAATATTTTTTTTCAAACTACAAAAAAGGTTTTAGTCAATACTAACACTAGAAAATAAAGGCACTGCTCTTGTTGAGACCCACCAAAGCATCAAAAAATTGCCTTGGTCCCCCTGTTGCTTTTGTGATTTTTTTATTGATTATTTACGATTATACTTAGCAAAGTTTGGCCAGCGTATGTTGGGAAAAGCTCAAACACCAGTTTTTAGAATGTTTAAGTCAGTCTGAACATACGCTGGCCAACCCTTGCCTAAATCTAAGCCTTGATTTTATAAAAACAACAGGGGTGACCAAGTTGTTATTTTTTGATGTTTCGGGAGGGGGGATTCAACTAGAACAGTGCCAAAATATCTTTTCCACAACAAAAGGGGGTGATTGATCTTGTGTAGGGAGTGAACTCTGGCTATTTTATTTTGCTTTTTAAAAAGTGCTCTTATATCGGAGGTGGCCTTATATCCAGGTTCGACTGTATTCGAATTAAAAGCGCCATCCAAGTTATGCGACCATTTGAACTCCTGGGCCTGGGCCTTTGTGTTATTAACCCAATTAACAAGCAAACCAAAACAGTGTCGTTGGTGAAAGTAACTGTTTGTTGTTGTCAGACTCGTCTACTGCTCTCCTACCTCACAGCTCTAATCCAACCATTCAAATTGACAAAAGAAGGAGCAAATGTGATGAAACAGTCATATTTCTCTAGTAAACGATGCCAAAGTAATGAGATGAGACGATGCCAAAGTAACACTAAGTTAGTTTTTGGGACTGCCCAGCGATTGGGTACACATTGTGATTGGGTACAGCGGTTGGGTACACTTGCGCTTAGGTACAGCGATTGGTACAGTTTTAAACGAAACTATTTACATGAACTTGTTTGGGACACACGCTCAAGCCTGTCCTTACGGGCGCTGGACGACCCCGCGCATAAGGCTTTGCCTAAGTTAAAAAATGAAAATTTATGACATTAAAAAATATAGTTTCTATAAACAAACTCCAGTCTTTTATGGTTGAAAAATCGACCCTAGTATCGAATACCCCCATAAATTGTTTGCTTTAAAAGTGACATGGTCAAAAAACATGCTTTTGAATTCCAGGTCTTGTTTTGTTGGAAACCAAGCTAAGAAATCCGTACAGAGGTTCAAATATTCAGAAAAATCTTCGAATTGGCGGGTACAAGGTTTGAACAAGTGACCCTTTGAAGACACATTTAAAACACTATTAAAAGGTACTGAAATATTTGTACCAGAGCTCGGAAAGTGTCTTAAAACATTTTTTAGTCCCGGCTAACATACACTGGCCTACATCAAGCCTAAAATAAGAACAGTCACAGCTATTTTATATCTAAAAATTTATGGGGAGGGGATGTTTTCTTTAATAGCGCTAAAAAAAAGGACAATAAAAATTACACGTTCGAGCCCGTCCTATCGAGCACTGGTCTACCTTGCACCTAAGGCTAAGCCTAAGTGAAAAAATTTCAAAAAACATACGGTGGGACTAAATAAATTGAAAACTAATTTTTAAACTGTACCCAATTGCTGTACCCAACCGCAATTGTACCCAACCGCTGTACCCAACCACAATGTGTACCCAATCGCTGTTTTACCAGTTTTTGGATCTATTGTGGCGAAATATTATCCACTCTCTAAAAATTTTTTTCAACAAATATTTACAACAAATATTTTTGGTTGGGAGTTACACATAGTATGCCACGATGGAGTCAATTTTAAAATCTGATTTTCCTTGCGGTTGTTTTGCGTGTATTTGTCTAAAAAAACTTGTTTTTGTTAACCTTTATATGTTAGGGTCTGGTTGTTATGTTGTTGATTATGAGGCCTATTTCCCTATTGTACGATGGGTACTGAAAATTTGCCTTGGTCGCCCTGTTGTTTTTCTAAGACTGTCTTCAGCATGTAACTTTTAAAGGCAGGACTTCTTTATATCGCATGTTCCCAAAAGTGTGTTTTGATCACTTTTTATAGCTTCTCTGGTCTTTATTTGGGTAGGAAATATGTTTTTACGGCGCGGCCGACAATTTTGAAAAAAAAAATTTTGACCAAAAATTTGACTTTTTGCTTTGGCCCCCAAGGTAATTCACACCAGAAGGATATGTGGATGACCAGAAAATGGTTAGTTTCATGGTATTCTACTACGTTTTGGTCACTGGAGCTTGGCAAAAAGGGTCTCTGAACGCATTTTTGATCAAGATTGAATCTCGGAATCATGTCTAAGGTAAGTGAGTGTGCGCATCTCTAACTCTCAATCCCTTCGGGGGCGCAGGAGGATTTTATTTGCTTGGGGTTGAGATGCGCACACCCACATACCTTAGACACAAATCACTCGAAAGTGACTCTGGATACATAAAGGGGCTTGGTCGGTCGCGCCCTAAAACATGTTTCCTACCCTAATAAAGACCACAGATTCTCTAAAAAGCTGTCAAAACACACTTTCGGGAACATACGATATGGGGCTCCGAATCGTCCTTTTTAAAAAGATTTGTCCTCTTTTTGGCACCCCAAATCTTTTTTTATTTTTGAAAATTAAGTCAAAATCTTTTTTTTCGCTTCAAAATGGCAACAAGCACTGGATAAAATGACCCTTTTACTTCAAAAATGGTCAAAATGTCCTTTTTTACCCAAATGTCCTTTTTTGGAAATTTTCATTCGGAGGCCTGACTTTAGCCCTTTCTAAATTTGATTATGGTGATTAAGGTATTTATAGTAACGGTTATTACTTTAAAGGACCATGAAACTTGATAAGCACAGCAATGTGCGAAATTTGAATTCGCGCGGGACCACCTTAATTTTGTCGTTTAAAATTTGGCATTTTCAATCACAATTTTTGTGTGTCTTTTTCATTTCTATTTTCTTCGCTTTCTCTCTTCCTCATTTTGTCTGCTTCTTTCAGGCTTCTGTTTTCAGTGCTGGTGATTTCAAAAGAAAGAATTGGTCTTATCGAGGTATCAAACTGCCGTAACTACTGACCTTTGGATTAGATAAGTCTTTTTATTTTGTTTTCGCCGTTGTTTGCTTTGTGGTTCCTTTTGGTGCTTGTCCGAAAATGTGAAACTATGAGATCCACAGTTATCATAAGACGAGAAGACACTAATGATGGCGCAGACGTATTTGAAAATGATGAAGAGCTGTATTTGAGTGAATATGACAGTGACTCCTCTGAAAACGATCATTGTTACATGTGATATGGGCAATAAAAAAGTTCAAGTCTTACGCATTATGTTCAATGTTTGCCCGATAGGTAATCCAGAAACCTGAGAGGAGAGTGAAAGCAAAACAAGCACCTAAAAGGAACCACAAAGCAAACGACGGCGAAAACAAAATAAAAAGACTTATCTAATCCAAAGGTCAGTAGTTACGGCAGTTTGATACCTCGATAAGACCAATTCTATCTTTTGAAATCACCAGCACTGAAAACAGAAGCCTGAAAGAAGCAGACAAAATGAGGAAGAGAGAAAGCGAAGAAAATAGAAATGAAAAAGACACACAAAAATTGTGATTGAAAATGCCAAATTTTAAACGACAAAATTAAGGTGGTCCCGCGCGAATTCAAATTTCGCACATTGCTGTGCTTATCAAGTTTCATGTAGAGTAGTTTAATTTACCGGTAAATTAAAATTTGGTTAATTAACCGGTTAATTAACCGGTTAATTAACGTTAATTAACCAAAAACCGGTAAATTATAAATTAACCAAAAAGACATGGGTTGAATTCCGCATAATGATTAACCGTTAAAGAAATAATATCGTTAAACAGTTTAATCTAAACATTAACATATATTTTGTTATTGATCGCAGTCATAATATCACTGTCATATTCACTTTTAATAGCTTGCTACTGTTCGTGTTTGTTTTGAAGCTAATTGTGTTGTTTTAGTTCGAAATGGTCAAGCCTCTAAGCTGGTGTTGGTCGTACTTCAATCGTGCAGAAGAGAGCGTTGCAAAAGGAAAAAAGATTATCGTCGGTTACTGCAAATTCTGCAACGAACGCTACGTTACAAATGTTGGAAGAATGGAGAAACATCTGACGGTGCTTTACAACTATCTACTTATGCTCTCTTTGGGCTTATAATTTTAATTCGCTTAGGACTGCAAGAAGGTTGGCGCTGATGCGAGGAAGCATATCGATCGACTGCTAAACAAGCCTATTCGTCGAAGCCGGAGCTTGTCGCCAACATCGAAGAAGCAGAAGCTGTCATCTTCTACAGAAGAGCTGCGACCGAGTACACCAGGGATCAAGAGCTTCTTTGACAGCGTCAGCGACGAAGATCAAAGTGAAGCGGACATACTTCTCACAAGGGTTGGTGTTTGATACTTATTGCGTGTCTCGTTCAGGCTTAGTTTTTGTGTTTAGGCTTTCACAACCGGAAATATCGCACCTCGTTTTCTCAGCAATCCGTTCTTTCAGCAATTCGTGACCAAGCTTCGTCCATCGTACAAGCTGCCGTCTGAAAAGTACAAGTTTCCGAAGGTTCTCGTGCCAGCCGAATATAACCGAGTCAAAAAGAACCTGGAAGAAGCGACAAACAAGGTTTGTTTCTATTTTATTTTCCACTCTGATATTTTATTGGTCTTGTTTAGGCTGACTTTCTTTCAATTTCGTCGGATGGGTGGACAGATGTTCGATGCAACTCTCTAATTAATGTGGTAGTGCATACGCCGAGGCCGTTTCTCTTCGATACAATCGATGCGACTTCTTCGGAAGTGGATGGTGAGATTGTGAGAACGGAGCATACAGGTATTTTGTAATTGACTTGGACGTTCTTGGGCATATTCCACTGATTGGTCTGGGAAACTACATTGCCAATCTACTCGCCCAGCAGATCATCAAGTTGGGAAAGCACAAGGTCGTCGCAGTTGTCACAGATCACGCGTCAAACATGAGGAGCGCATGGAAGAAACTGGCTGGGCAGGTAACATAGTTTGTGACTAACTTGTTGTGGTTCAAGGAATTGTGAACTTAGGACACCGAGATCCATCCGATCAAGAAGTACAATGGCGAGGTTTTTCCGTGGATACTCTTCGAGGGATGCAAGGCACACATGGTCAATCTGGCCGCTAAAGACATCTGTGAAAAGACAACAGTTGCCGACCTGCTGAAGCACTGTGGTGAGATCACAAAGTTTTTCGTGTAATATTTCTGCTTCTGACACATTGTATTACATGCTGCTACTCTAGTTTTTAGAAAGAAGACGCCTCAGCTCATTCTGGAAAAGGCACAGCATGAACAGCACGGATCCTCGGCTATTCTGCAAGCGGCAGTAAAGACTCGTTGGGGCACCTGGGCCAAGCTCGCTTCGTCTATCTCCAAAAATGAGGAAGCAATCAAGTCAGCACTATGGGCTCCTGGAGTACAGAAGGACAACACGCTGAAGAAGGAAGCTCAGCGACTGCGAAAGAAGCTGTGCGACAGCGAGGACTTCTGGGCGGATGTCAAGGATGTGGAGAAGATGCTCGTTCCGTTGGCTGAAGCGATAACATTGATTGAGGGAAATGAGGTCAACTCGAGAACGTAATATACAGTAATATCATTGGACATTTGTTATCGTACTTTTCGTTTAGGTGTTACAAGAAGATCCGCGAGGCGTTCTCATCGTCGCGTGCTGCAATTCAGAACAGTGGATTTATGACTTTTATCAAGGAGGAGCTAATTGATGTAATCTTAATACACGTGCGGCTTATTTGTATTGGCTTATGTTGGTTTTAGATTCTCGATGCGCGACAAGAATTTGGCAAAACAGCTGTGGCTCACTTACTGGATCTGCTGGAGCCATCAGACAGAGGACAGTCGTTGACTAATGAAGAGAAGCAGTCGGCAATCGAACTCTTGGCCAAGAAGTGCCTCAAGAATCCAGTGTTTGCGGGAAGAGAAGGACAGGTATGATTTAAAATCATGTGTGTTAATATGTTGATAGCCATGATTTCAGGCCATGACGGAATGGGCCCAGTGGATTGCCGGAACTGGAGTCTTCGCAGCCGACACACGAAGTTACGCTTGGGAAGCCATCAACACGATGGATGCGCTAACTTGGTGGAAAGGCTGGTTCTCCGACACGTTGCTGTGCAAAGTAGTCGAAATACTTCACAATGTGCCTATATCTGCTGCTCCCACTGAACGGAATTGGTCACTCAGAGGCGGAATCCACACAAAGCTTCGAAATCGGTTAGTGGCTTTATACTTCTTTCTGATAATCACGATGAGATTATTATTAGGATTATTTAGGATGTACGTCGGCACTGTTAACCAAGTCGTATTCATAAAGCAAAATCTCCAGCTAGAATACAAGGATCTCTTCAAAAATGTGCACGAGTGGACGGCGGAGCGAGATGATGCGGAAGAAGAAGAAGAATTAGATGCCGAAGAAAATAGAAATTATGCTGATGAATTGTTTATGGACGATGTTTATTGATTTGTTTTGAATCGGCTGGTGTCAATAAAGTTGTCGTTGATGTATTTACAATAATCGTACACTGGATTATCGATATTAGTAAAAAATTGAGAAGCAGATTTATAATTTACCGATTTTTTATTGACTGGTAAATTATAATAATTAACCGGTTAATTAACTGGTTAATTGACCGGTTAATTAACCATTGTACTACTCTAGTTTCATGGTCCTTTAATCACCTTAAAACAACAGTAGGGTAAGGCAAACTTTTGGTACCCATTGTGCAATGGAGCCGTGATTTGAAATGTTTTTTGTGATTTTGTCCAATTTGTTTGTGAAATTTTGTTCAAATAAAATTTGTTACGTGTTTTCTTCGGTTTTGAAAAATTTAGGGCTCAGCCTGTTCTTTTTTATTTGGCCTGGCTTTGCCTGTTTTGGAGCTCACTTTTTTAGAGTTTGTTGTTTTAAGAGTTATAAGTAGATGCCTAAGTTACAACAAAGGAGGAATTTCCGTCACAGCCAGCAGCTCACTTTTAAAATCCCAACCCCCTGGCTGTTTTGCTCACTTTTTTGATGGCAACCCACTGGTTGTTCCGTGCACAGGTATGACCTTCAGAGGATCCCTAATTTCCACCTGAAAAATCTCTGATATAATAACATAAATCAGGAGATTTTTCCATGAAATTAAATAAAAATGTCGAAAATTTTTGCCTTGGCACTTTGTTTGACTCTTTTCGTAGTCTTTCGAGGCATCCTAAAACAGTTACATTTTTCACGGTAAGTGTACTTTTATCACTTTCATAAAAAATCACACTTTTGTAAATTGCTTCTCAGTACTGCACGCATCAGAAAACAGGGTGTACTAAAAAATAAGCATATTTTTGAATGACCATAAATGTTTTGTCTAACAAGTGAGGGACCCTGACCTGGAAGAACATTGATAAAAATTTTTTTTGTAAATTTTTGTAGATCGTGCCCAAGTTCCTGACAAAGCTGGCTCCGCAGCTCTAAAGATCCACAAAACGTGGTACAAGGACTCAATGCCCCTATCATGGTTTTTCAAGGCTGACCCTTGGGCCATTAATAAAAATTTTTTTATCTTCCACAACTGAGGAGCCAAATTAACATGGGATTTGGGCACGCTCTGCAAGAATACGCGCATAAAAAATCATCGAAAAAACCCCAGGTCACAGTCAGCATCCCACACTTGTAAGTCGAATTCGGGAATTCTGTTAACGCCAATCGACTCATTTATTCATACAAATGTAGCAATTTTTTTCTGTGTATTAAGTCAAAAACACAATTTTAGGTCGATCGCCCCATGTGGTTTGGGTCCTGGTCAATAGATGGACAAGGCCCAAACCACAGGGAGGACCAATCAAAATCGCGCTTTCAATTTTACATGCTAAAATTTTTTACGCCAAGCTGAGTCGTTATGCGTTTACAGAAATTTGGAACTCGTCCTAGAATAAAGTTATGCCATTCGAAAGTGGACAAATTTCTTGACACATCCTGTAAAAGTAAATGAGATTTCCCTGAAAAATTTTGCATTTTGGCATTTCTCTCACTTTCGCTTAGGCTTTAGCACCTTGACCACTTTTTTGTTGTGTAAAATGTTTGTTTAGATAAATCGCTGGACATTCAATTAGAAAATGCAGATCAATTCTACACCTCCAAAATGTACAAAACCAGCTCTCCACAAAACAGTAGTAGTCCAATTCAAAGGTCACCCACCGGTAGTATAGCTACTACCACCAATAATTTTTTCTACACTATAACCCCAGAGGACAATAGAAGCAATAGTGAGAGCAACGATTTCCTGTTTGAGTGTGGAAAAACTCTGGCGACCACCTTAAACTTGGATATGGTCGGCATGGATGTCAATGAACCACATCCTTTCAGGTCAACATTTTGGTACTACCAAATAATATTTTCAGTTTTGATATTTTTTGATAAAAAATTTGTTTCAAACTTTTTTCGCCTTGGTCTGCCTGTTGTTTTAAGACTTTTTTTGCCATTTGGCTTAGGCAAGGGTGGGCCAGCGTATGTTAGCACGGACTCAAACATATGTTTAGACTTACGTTTAAGTCCATCTTCACATACGCTGGCCTATCCTAGAGTAGCTTTTGCCTAAAAAATCACAATGAAAAACAACAGGGGAGACCAAGGCAAACGCCCCTATTATCATATAGGGCTAGGACATTTTTTGCAAAATAAAGGACATCTGGTCAAAAAGTGCCATTTTGCCAGGGCTTATTGATTTCTCAGCACCAAAAATAAATATTTTAATGTAAAATCTCAAAAATTATGAAGATTTCGTGTCTAATATAAAGGACAAATGTTCAAATAAAGGACATCCAAGCCTTGATTTTAATGCTTTTTTTTTAAATCCAAAAAAAGCTTTCGAGACTAAGCCTTTTTTCAAGACCCGCCAATACTTGGTTGCCTTGACCTAAATTATGTACTTTTTGGCACAATCTTGGCATTTTTACTTGATGTCACACCTTCGTAACCAAAATTAAGCTTTGTAGCTCAAATTGTGAGAAATTTCAGCTGCTGGGGGTATTAAAAAAAGATTACGCATCAATGGTTACTTTTAAATAAAAAACAGCAAATTAAAAAAAAACATTTCGTCCAAAATAAAAACTTTCAGGACCTTTAAACATCTAAAATTAATTTTAAAAATTCACAGTGCTAAAAATGAGAGATAAGGAAATGGGGTTCTTCTAGGGTTGGACAAATTTGCAAATATTTGCGCAAATATTTAAATATTTGCAAATATTTCGCAAATATTTGCATGACTTCAAATACTGTGAGATTTATGCAAAATACCACACCTACGCTCAATACTTATCAAATTCAAGTTTTATTCTTATCCAACTAACAAACTAATCATCCTCAAACAAATTGTTTTGAATGAAGTAAAAAAAAGATTTGGGTGCTGGACGTTTGACCGTTCACCAAATTGACCGTCAGCATTTCGGATCAATTTTGAGATATGATTATTTTTTATTTCTAATAATGTTGGTACCAAATCGTAGCCCTGAATTTCAGCTACATTTTGGTACTAAAATTTCCAGAAAAAAACAAAACAAATTAACATCTAAACTTCATAAAGCGCTCGCTTTGCATTTTGCGGTGATCAAAAAGTGCGAGAGTGTGCGCCTTTTAAAGTTTAGATCTAATTTTCCAGGCATTTTGCTACTAAACCAAAATAAGTACAACTGTTTATGTGACAGAATAAGATTAAGCAAGGAATTTGTACCAAAAATGGTCAAGATTTATCCTAATTACCGTTTGACATGAACATCCGTCCATTTTCTCTTAAAATGAAATTTTCAAATATTTGCACATTTTTGTTAAACGCAAAGATTTCAACAAATATTTGCAAATATTTGAGCAAATATTTACACAAATATTTGCGCAAATATTTGCATTGGTCAACCCTAAGTTCTTCGAAATTTAGTAATGGGGCTCTTGGCCAAAATTTTAGTTTTGGAACGTCGGAAAAAAATTTCTGAAGTCATTAACATCTTTTGATAATTTTCAGACTGCAAAGCATAGACGACTACCACACCGTCGACTACTGTCTGCCAATCTACCCAGAAGTGGCTTCTCTAGCTGTTCACCAGGGATTAGCTAATCCCAGACGGAGCAGTACTAGCAGCACTCACCAGCAACCATCAGGCCGTCACAATGGCTTCCCTGTACAGATCCAAATCGAAGACAGTCCCCATACCCCACCTTAAAATCCACCTCCTCAGTGCCCTCCGACCTAAACCAGGGTCAGTGTGTAGTCCGAAAAAGCAGTCAGGCCATAATCCCCACTGGACAGCGCCACTCAATTGTGGTGCTGAGAAGAAGGCCCACAGGCGGCGGGTTCACAGCCCTGACTTTGGAGGATGGAGCCAGCGAGATGGTGCTCCTGGAAGATGGCCAGGACTCCAAACCCAGACAGCAGGTAGAAGAGTCAGGAGACGAGGACGATGACAGCACCTCTTTGCTAGATGAACAACCCAGTGTGGTGCGCCAGAACTTGCTGGGCCCTCTCAGTTTTGATGATTTGAACTATACTTAATCAAAATTAGCTCTATATGTGCTAAAGTGTTTCCCAAAATAAGCTGTCTTGGTCCGCTTTTGTTAATTTTTTTGAATTTTTTTCCACAAGCCTCAAAAATGTTTATTTACATTTTTTAATGATTTTTTGCGGAAAAAATATTTTCGGTCAAATTATTCAAAGATTTTCTACCTTCGTCTTCCAAGCTGATTTTGGTAAATTAGGATTAGACTTAGGTAAGGGTAGGCCAGCGTATGCTAGGACGAGCTCAAAGATGCTCTTCAAACTTCGAAAAAGTAGAAAAAGCTTCTTTGAGCACGTCCTAACATACGCTGGCCTAGCCTTGCCTAGGCCTAATTTACCGAAATCAGCTTGGGAGACCAAGGCAAAAATTTATTCAACATTTTTCACTAGAAATTTTTTTGCGTAAAAATAATTTAAAAGTGTGAATAAACACCTTTTAAGACTTTTTGTAAAAGAATTTAAAAAAATCAACAGGGGAGCAAGGCAGTTTTTTCGCGACACACCTCAAATCATATTGAGTAAAAATTTTTGTTTGAAGTGTTTTATTAATTCTAAACGGGAATTTATTGGGATTTATCTGTGAATGTTATGTCTTTTGTGTTTGTTATTACTAAAAAAAAATTCTAGCAAAATATTCCGATTTAAAAGCTTGAAAATTTCAAGTGCTGCATTATACAAAGAAATAACAAAAATATTCTAAATGGCGTGTGGCGATTATCAATTATTAATAAAAGTGGCGCTGAACTCAGAATATTTGCAAAAACTATATAAAAGAATTATTAGCACGAGAAAGGCTGAACGAAACCAGCTAACCATCTGGTGTAGAATTTCATGCTGAACATTTCTGATGCATACATTATTGTTGGGTAAGAATAAAAAACTTGAGAATAATAAAAATACGAGTGTAGTGAGCCGGAACTTGCTGGGAGCACTTAGTTTTTTTAAACTTAAGCAGGTACTTTTTGGGATCTTTCTATGAATTTTATATTCTATATGTGTGAATAAATATGTGTTTTTTTATCTGTTATTGTTTAAAAAAGTACTTCTTCGGCAAATGTCCTTCCATTTTTTTAAATTCTATAGACATACATGGGCTAAAGTGGGTTGTTCCGTGTCCTTCCAAGCACCCTAAAATGATGTTTTGTTGTTGCAGTACTTGAAAATGTGTTTTGAGGCGCGGCTGACAATTTTTTGAAAAGAAAAAAGTTTTAATCAAAAATAGACTTTTTGCATCGCTACTGGAAGATAACTAAACACCCTAAAAGGGGCGCTGGTCGCTGGCACCCGAAAGTGGTGAAATTTAAAAAATAATAATAATTTTGCCTGGCGCCTATTTCAAATATTTAAAAAAGCTTGATACACCATTTGGAAGAGGAGTTCTTCGGAGGGGGTGTCGACCTTAGGTACCTTTTTCCCATTTTGAAACTACATGTGTTCTAACTACTTAGGATTTAGGCTTAGGCCTTAGGCTTAGGGGTAGACCAGCGTATGAAACCTGAGTCAGGTCCTCCTTTCGCAGGTGGACATCTTATATAAAAGCATGATCGAATACACCCGTATGTTTGTTTAATCTACCTCATTACGTAACCGTGATCCATCACTCAACCACCTGGTCACCATTACCTGAGTACTACCATCTGAGTACCCTCACCTGGATACCACCTAAATGTACCGACAGATGTGCGAAATCAAAATTTTGGTACTTTCCGACCCGATTCCCCACACTTTTCAGCTTAGAATAAATGGTTGTCTTTACCTTTCAAAAATTTTCACTTTTTAGGGCATACAGGTGGATCCACTTGACCTTAGGGGTACCCACTTAAGGTAATCGGGCTTATGTTGGTAAAATCGTAATTTTATTATGGCTCATTTATAAACGTTGTCGTTGTCGTCGTCATTGTCGTTGGAATACTTTTTTTATAAAACCCTTTTTTCCGCCAACGACGACGACGACAACGACGACCTATTTATAAAAAATCCAACGACAACGCCAACGACAACGACGACGCCAAGGACAACAAAATTTTTCATTCAAAATTGGACAAATTTCGCATTCTCAGACGAGATTTCAAGGGAAAACGTGTGGAGAATATAGTTAATCCTTAAAATTCTGACTTAAAATGCAAAATTTGTGTAATTTGGAAGAAAAATTTTCCGTTGTCGTTGGCGTTGTCGTTGGATTTTTTATAAATATGTCGTCGTTGGCGTTGTCGTTGGCGTAAAAATGCCTTTATAAAACATTTTTTCCAACGAGAACGACAACGACGACGACAACGTTTATAAATGAGC
This sequence comes from Ditylenchus dipsaci, assembly GCA_004194705.1. Lineage (NCBI taxonomy): Eukaryota > Metazoa > Nematoda > Chromadorea > Rhabditida > Anguinidae > Ditylenchus > Ditylenchus dipsaci. Next base: position 675,310 of record SADC01001227.1, on the reverse strand, counting down.
CATTACTAACGATCCCAATTCCTCATGGAGTTTTGGATAGAAAAAATGATTTGTTCATTATTCAGACTAACTTTTAATTTTTCAGGTCTTTCAGGTGGATTTCCACCTACCCGAGACCACCCGTCCTAGGTTTCAGACTCTAGGTGGGCGAAATCGTTTTTCTCTTAAGAAACAAGTTGCCCAAAGAATTTAAGATTAGATAAAATGGTTTGAGTTTAATTTAGGCTAACATTTAACTTTTAGGCCAGCCAGGTGGATATCCACCCAACCAGGTAGTACCTACCCTGGGTTTCAGGAGTTGGGTGGGTAAAATCGGGATTTTGGTCTTTACAGACCAATTTTTGACACAATTCTACGTATTATAGCATAATTTGTTTTTTAATTCGACTAAATAATATTTTTCAAACTATCCAGGTGGAATCCTGCTGACCAGGACCACGAGGAATGAATAATACATTCGGTGAACGTTTGATAGAATAACAAAACGAAACTATACACCCAATTATTTGCAGGAAAGCTTTTTGTGAAATAGTTTTGTCAAAGAACAATTATTTTCGAAACAAATCATGTTAAGAACAATTGTTTCTTGTTTGAATTCATTGTTAAATGACTTTTTGTCCTATTTAATTGTTAGTCAAATAATTTTTGGGGAGCAGAGCAATTGACCCCCTGGACAATCGACCCCCTGGGCCAATTGGCGCCCTGAACAATTGACCCCTGGGCCGATTGGCGCCCTGGACAATTGACCCCCCCCCCATGGCTTTTTGACGGCTAAGTTTCGGTATACACCCCCAGTCAAGTTCGGTATACACCCCCAGTTTGCCTTGGTCCCCCAAGCTGATTTTTTTTTAATTTTTCGAAATTTTTGAACGCTGTTTTTTTATTGGGTTAAAGTTGAAAAAAATCGGAAAAAAATTTAAAAAAAAAAATCAGCTTGGGGGACCAAGGCAAACTGGGGGTGTATACCGAACTTGACTGGGGGGTGTATACCGAAACTGCTCCTTTTTGACTACTAAAGCTTTGTAATTTCATGAAACTAGGAATGAAATGAGGCAAATAAAAAAATCGAACAGCAAACACGTTTTTATTCTGGTTAAAAGAACAACAAAAACACCCAAGAGAGAGTATAACAGCTAATGGTTTCATCGTCAAATGAGTATTCATCGCCAAAATTCTATTCGTCCATCATGAAGTTCATAGCATTGCCACCAAGGTATTCGACAACTGACCTATTCTCGTATAATAGCGTATGATGGAGTACCGTATTTTCTCTATTAAGGAAACCCTCTCTAATAATGAACCGCTCCTCAATTTATTGACTAGGATTTCAAAGTTAGGGCCATTTTTGATTTACAATTTCAACATTTTTGAAAGGTTGAAAAATAATAAGCCCGGGTGCGTTAATAGAGAAAATACGGTATGTGGTCGAAAGACTAGCCTGTTCTCATCTTCAGAGTCCCCTAGCAAGAAGTTTCCGCCATCGTACCTTTTAAAGCCACCCGGAATTCTGAAGTTTACATAACCTGGAATTGATGGACCATCGGTCTGTCTCATACGAGTTCTCTGAACAGCTTTCCTGTAAGCTTTTTTGTAATTTGGATTGAACTGCTCTCGCTGATGGAAGAATATCATTGAATATTTGAGAAAGATTCTATATATAAAGACAACCAGAAAAAGTCTCTTATCAAAATTTTACTTCCATAGTAGTAGCTGCCTTTTTTAAGAGACTGCTTAAACAATGCAACTGACAGGGCTGTTCAATCCACATCATCCACATCATTCAATCCACATCATGAATAAATACAAAATCGGACTTAAAAAAATGAACAGATTGAAGATGAAGATAGTCAAAAAGCCACGGGGGGTCAATCGGCCCAGGGGGTCAATTTTTGTCCTATTCTAAGTGTGCCGTTCTGAATGGTCCCGTGTGCAATTTAGCTGATCTTAGTGGGATTATGATGCTCACAATTAAATCGCAAATAGTTCACCTACCCTTTAGTGAGTCCTCGAAAAACCAATTTTCAGTGGCTTTTGGCTACTCTAGGGTGGGATTTTCTTAGCGCTTTAGTCGACCAAACGGAAAATCTGATGCATGCAATCAAATTTTTGCATATAGTTCACTCCCCTTTTGTAAACCCCGGAAAACCAAAATTTCAGTGGCTTTTGGCTTTTCTAAAGTGGGATTCTGAGAAATACAAGTCGTTTTCAGACTAGAAAATTTGAATTCCCGCAAAATTTTGGCTAAAATTTGCCAGATTAGTTCAGATCGATCTGAACTGATCTGATCTAGATCTATCTGATCTTCACCCACTTCTAGTTTCTGGTTCCTGATGTATCGCAGAACTCCATTTTGGAGAGATATAAAAGCTAGCCTTTTTGAAAACCAGGTGCTTGTATAAACGGCATGAATTTCAGGGTTTTAATGACGAAAATGACTTTTTCTGTAATCTTTAGTTGCCGAAAATGTTATGGTGTAAAAAAGTTAAAATTAATTTTGATCAAAGGATGTTCAAAATATAAGGCGGCCCCTCTAATAAGTAAATTTTTAAACAACTTTTTATTTGAAAATGCCCGGATTTTTAAATTTTCAACAAATTTTTTTAGTGCCACTCTCACATTTGTTCTGTTGGGTTTTTTATCACACAAAAAAGTACTGCAATTCTTTAAAGTGGTCTATTGAATGTTCTGCAATGCAAATTTTGTTAATTATTTGTAACAATTATAGATGGCTGGAGGTAGCGTGATAAAAAAAAGAAATGCAATGGATTAGGGTGAAAAAAGCCAAGAATGTGAGGATCATTTTGGCACTAAACTTTTTAATAAAAGAAGAGAAAAAATAAAGTTTGCACCCAGTGGTAGTCAAACCTGTGACCTAAGGCGATGCGTATAGAAAGTTTACCGCCCACCCCCCCCCCATACCCACCGCCAAAATTATATACCCCCTTATTTAAATCAACAACTTTTTGTTAGATGTACTTAAAAAAAGTAAGAAAATATCAGACTACCAATTATAATAATTAAGATACAAACAAATTAAAAGCTTAATTTATGTGTGTAAAGGAAAGAGAACTTTTTTCAGTCTACTTCCATTCTACAACTCAATAATGCTTGCGTTTCTAGACGACAATATTTTAATAAATTTGTCATATTTTGCTATTTTTTCGGAATTTTCAATTCTGTTAGCTATGTTTCCAGTTTCTATGCTAAATTTAGTGGTAGTCTACCAGACTACAGTTATTCACAAAAATATGAAGTTTATTTTGTTTTGGCAGACCTTAGCTATAATTCTGCTGTCAATGGAAAGAGCTATAGAAATATTTTTTAAAATTTGGACAGGCAATATATATTGGGCAGATTATGCTCCTTTAATACTTTTTAGAGTATTTTTCTTGACCTTCGGAAATACCATCGGCTATGCCTTTTTGTTTGAAAAGATTTGGGCAACTTTGGCTGTGAAAACTTACGAAAACAACAAAAAGCCCTATTTTAATGTCGTTTGCCTAATTTCGATTGTAGGTTTTTTTTCGAAAGTAAAAAAGGTTTTGTTTAAATTTAAAGCACAACCCCTCTCTGAAAAATTTCTCTTTAAAAAAGACTAGTATGAAGTACCAAAATATTAGTCTAAGACTCTAATGCTTTTAAGAACCGTTTACTGGTCAAGCCCAACCTTGCTTGAATTTGGCAGATCGGACGAGTAGGCGTACTCCCATGGCTCCACAATTTTTCTATATTATTCAGGGTTCAAAATTGAACAATGAATGAAATTCAAATAGACGCGAAAAATTTGAAAAACATTATTGACAAAATGATGGTGCTCCCACTCTAATCTAAATTTTGTAAATGGTGGTCAACCCCTAAGCCTAAAGCTTAAGTGGTTACAGGTATTTTCTATCCGACTAAATCAGACCGGATCAGGCTGGATCATGCCGGATCAGGACCAGATCAGTCCGGATCAGGGCTTGATCAGGCCGGATTACGGCTGCATCAGACCGGATGAGGAGTGGATCAGACCTCATGGGGCATATAATGACTGGATCAGGCCGGATCAGGAATGGATCAGACTTATTATCTTGAAGTGATGGTAAAATAGCCTTTTAAACAGTAGATCAGAAGTAATCATGTTTTCAGACACAGGATCAAAGATAATCTTTGATCCGTGATCCCTATTCAGGATCAGGAGCAAGAATTATCCTTGATCCTGATCCGGGGTCTGAATACCTGCCCTGGTGGCTCCCATATTTCAAGCAAATAAAAACAAAAAGCCCTAATTACTAAGATAACACATGAAACAGCTTTGCAAAATATTGACTGTAAGCTGAGATATAAGTTCTCAAAGCCGAGGGGTCGCCTTATTAGATGATATACGGTAGCTTGTTAATTAATAGCTCATTTTGTAGCCCTGCTTGGGCGCATTTTTTCTAGCCCTGTTTCCAAAAAATTAATTGCGGTAAAAAGATCAACTAAAGTTTTAGAAGCAGCAATTAAAGCAAACAGCAGCTATAATTGGCTTTTTAAAGTACAATTGCCGTCGCCGACAATGAGAACTTAATGAAAAAAGTTTGAAATGTATTTAGTATAAAAATACAGTCATTCCTCGATGTAGTCTAGACTACGCTGTGTATCTCTTAGTGAACGGATAAAGCCTGTACTATATTGATACCTCCACTATACTGTGTTTTGGACGAAAAATTGTGCATATTTGTGTGTGCCGATCTCGACTACAAGCTCCAAGTTTCTGAGCCCCAAAAACCCCAATCCCCTGAGCACCCAACATCCAAAGACCCCCAGCTTCCAAGCCCTGAGTCCAAAAGATCCCATGACCTCAAGCCCGAGCCCCGAAGCCAAATGGATATTGAGGCTCTTCTAGCCCAGCTCTAGTGACCAAAACGTGGTAAAATACCCTAAATTAGGGAGTTTACTTAGGTCTCAAAAAGCAAAAAGTCAAAATTTTCTCAAAAAAGTTTTTATTGGTTTGCCTCGGTTGACCAAATCAAAACAAAAATTAAATGAAAAAATTTGAATTGAACATTTCCAAAATAATTTTATCAGGCTTTTCAATTAGGTTTGAATTTTAAGAAAGGTTATGCCATTTTAGACGGTTTAAAATATTGGGACACCCTGTATTTGAAAATTTATTCAAATTTATTACGGATAAAAAATTAAATTAATCAATTAAAAAATGTGAAATTCCCGGTGTCATCGACGGCGATGATATTTCTGAAATAGCGAACAGTCGTTTTTCGCAGATTTTTTCTAAATAGTGAAACTTAAAATAGATATTTAGGTATTTGTTTCATGTTCAATAGTTTACTTTCAATCATTGCAAGACAAAAATCAAGCTGTTGCAGTGGCAACTCTTTTGACTTATTGTGGAAGTGCTGTGGTTAGTGTAGCCGAAATATTTGTAAGTTTTAAAATATTATTTTACGCCAAAGTTTCTCTGATAACTCACCGCGCTCTATTAACGCACTCCACTGGAGGACATCCAAAAACGCCACACCGCTCAAATAACTCATCCCTCCTCCTATATATCTCAGCTATCTAAAACTTTTCGAACATGGTCTTAACGTATTCGGAATCAAGAAAAGAGATATTGGAAATTATTTGTTAGCACCAGTGATGTAAAAGCACCAGTGCGGGCACCGGTGCCGGTGCCAACTTTTTGCTGGCACCGGTGCCGGTGCTGGTGCCAAATTTTTACAAAAAAGCACCGGCACCGGTGCCGCACCGGTGCCGGTACCGATTTTTTTGCTGGCACCGCTGCCCATTTTGAATTAAATTTAACTTTTTTTTCAATTTCAGTATAAATATGAAGTGCAGATGCCACTTTTTGTTGGGCAAAACTTTTTCTGGTCACCGAAAATCTCTTTTCTGTCGCCGAAATGCTTTTTTGACTAGAAAAAAGTGTTTCGGCGACAAAAAAGATACATTATCCACCAAGGGCTGGTGAGCTATTCACCAAGGGATGTCCTTTGATTTGGGAGGAAAGGAGTTAACTCGACTAAACTACGAACGAACCTAGTGTTTGTTTACATTGCTTTTAGTCAAATAAACTTTGCATATTTGCTTGACACCCACATTTCTACCATACAAGACCACAAGCCATACGGCTGGACTAACTAGCAAAGGGGGTCGCGTTCACCCGAGTAAGGATAGATCACAATCAAATTCATGCATAAACAATTCAAAATCATGGTTAACAGTGTTAGTTTCCTCGATTTCTTCAATTTCGCTAATTGCTAATCGCTAATTTCGCAATTTCGAAAGAAACGCTAAAAACGAAAAAAGTGCAGTGAAGCGCATAAAAATTGTTATGCTAAGACTAAAACACTTTCTGGCTTCTGAATTCGCTTTGAGACAATCAAATTAAAACAAAAATTTGTAAAAATATAGTATTTTCGCAAAATCCTTAGTAAAGATTTTACCCGATTTCTATACTACGGGTAAAATCTCTGGGTATTTACCGGTAAATACGGGTATTTACCCGGGTAAATACCTGAGTATTTACCCATTGTCCAACCTAGTCACAATAATACAATAGAGCATAAAGGACGTTGTGGATCACTGCTCGTAAAGCGTCGTGTGCTGCTTAATTTAATAAAATTCATATTTCTGTATAAGCTAACCTTTCTTTAAAGGGGGGGGGGGACACTTGGGGGGGGGGGGGGGGGGGTGGGGGTTGAGAAATGGGTTTGTCAACCTAACGAAAAACCCATTGACAGTTTGCAAAAACATTTCATATATAAAATTATTTACGTGATTTTATGATGGGTTTCACTAAATAATATCAATAATTATATATTGAAAATTTTTTGCAACCCGTCAATAAGTTTTACCTTAGGCTGACAAACCCATTTCTCAACCCCCCCCTCCCACCTGTTTTTTTTGCATTTTTTAATCAAATAATTCTCGGAAAATCTTTAATTTCAACAAATTTTCGTCATCGGACGTGCTTAAACATCAAAATATTATTTTTGGCTTCATTTTTGTTGTACTAGAAAATTCTCGATACGCAAAAGGAAGTATTGTCGTCGGAATCACCTAAAAAGTATCGCAAATAACACAAATAGTATGGAAATGTACCAAAACAAACAAAAAAAAAAAATGCGAAAAAAAAACAACAGGGGGACTAAGGCAACTTTTTTTTCGGGAGGGGTGCAAACGGTAGGGTCACATTTCATTTCGAGATTTTTCATTTATTTTCTCTGACTTTTTTTTTACTTTAAAAAAAGTTTTAACCATCTGATAGCTAAGATATTAAGCTACAAATTGGTATTTTCCGAGCCTGGTTTGAAATAATGTTGGCCGAATACGGGCTGACTTCTTGGTGAAATTTTTGCGTTTTTTTAAAAAGGTGTTTTTTGACCAAATAGCCAGTCTGTAGGCCAGTATTTTTTCAAACCCCGGCTCGAAAAATATGATTTTGTAGCCTGAAATCTTAGCAATCAGATGGTGAAATTTTTGTTTCGGAAATGTCGGAAAAAGTCAGAGAAAATGAATGAAATATGGCGAAAGGCATGTGATCCTATCGTTCAAACACATATAGAGCCGAGTCGTCTTTTTGAAATTATTTATTGACCAAATTGTTGATTTTCAATCAAAACTTTGGCCAAAAAGTGTAACGAGTTGATAGTTGACCAGTCCTGGGTCCGGTTCCTACCCGGGACTTAGTTTTTTAATTTGATCAAAATAAATAATTTTTTCAACATGATTTTTCCAGTCTTTATAAAATTAGACATTGCCCACTTAACAACAAAAATTTAAGATTCTCTCAGCAGTAACTCTTCATAATCAACAGAAAAATAATCGAAGAATGTTCATGCGAAACGGTCATAGTCTGACTGAGTCATACCAGGTAAAAAAACTCGAAGAAATTTGCAAAAACTTTTTTGGTGTTTAGCTGTCGGAAAATATTCGGACGGGCAAACAATTAGCTCCCACATTTTTCTTACATTTTTTAACTACCATTGCACTTGCTTTAATCTGCCTATTTATGGTATATGTGCTAGATACTGAAATATCTGTTTATTTTTCTATTGTGCTATTCTTTTTATTTATGGCTGTTTGTAATTTTGGAATCATCACTACTACAATACGGTATGTTTATGTAGTTAATGTAGCATTCAGAAAATTGGCCCGAAATCGCCAGCTCATTTCACTAGCTACAAGATGGATTGTAAGCTGCCTCAGAGCAGTCTTCGAAAAATGGGTCAAAAACAGAATGCTAATAACACATTTTCTAATCAAGGGGGCTGCTACATCTCATTTCGATAAAAACTTATATACCAAATTGTTGCTCTGAATCTCTTCTTCAAAACTGTAAGCGGGAATCACATAGCTATAGAAAATAAAAAGTTATGAACTTTTGAAATAAAATTTTCAAATCTATTCTCCATTTTTATTCATGTCGAAACTCCGTCACTAGTTGATAGTTGACCAGAATTTCGAATCAAGGGGGCTGATAAATTATAAGAGAATGGGTACCGATTTTTTGACTTGGTCCCAGTTATTTTTTTTCCGATTTTTCGCCTTTTACCTATTTTTGTCCTTGCTTTCGAACCAAAGCTAAATAAAAAAGGCTCAAATTGAAAACACCCCTTTAATTATGTATTATTATAAGAGAATCTTGGAGTAGCGCAAGAAAATTTGTTCAATAATAAAGATATATCTTTAGAGTGTTGTTGAGTTTTGGGACCTGTTCTGATTCAGGGGGACGCCTATTTTTACTATATATATCTTTTATTTTTTATGTCGATCAAGTTGATTATGGTGACCAGCTGACAATGATCACTTTGATCAACAAAGTTACTCATTAAACTATTCATATAGGTTATCCATATAATTATGACTGCCATAAGCAACAAAAGCATAGTAAATAAAATAAAATTAATGATGGTTAATAAAAAGTATAGTATAAATGAGCGCCCTCCCTAAACCAGTACAAGTCCGACTTTTGTTGTAAATGAAGAATTTATGCGCGTATGCTGCAATGCTTAAATATCTTCAGAGGGTTGAAAAATAGAACCACACTCTCTATTAGAACCACACCCCCAAGGGGGTTGAAAAATAGAACCACATGTGATTCTATTAGAGAGAGAGTACGGCATAAAATACATAATAGAAAAGAAAACAAGATGAACAGAAAAATATTATAAAAAAAAGAAACAAAAACTTGAAAATAAACAACAAGGGGGACGGCAAAGAAAAAAAATTGGTGCCCATTCTCCAGTAGAGCCAGCTGCTCTTTGAATTCCAAGTGACTGCCAAGTTTTAAATTCCGCTCGAAAAAAAAACTTTTGAGCTTTCGGAAAAATTTGAAAAATTTAATGTTTGAATGGTTGTTGTCTCGAAAAGAGTTTGAAAATTTGCAGCAAATTTCGGTAGTTGTCGTCACTTTACGATTTTTTTTAATTCAGTTTTTTGTGAATTCATTGACGAAACCAAAAATCAGCTAACCTTAAGTTCAAGCAAGGATTAAACTGTCGCAAGCATCAATAAATCTACATATTTTTTTTATTTAAAAAATTGCTTTTTTTAGATACCATCCTATATTAAACAGAAGAGCAGCTGGACTTTGCAAACAGCTTCAAACACTGATGTGTCGCCACAAAAGCTCTCAAATATATGCAGGCAACCACACTATGGACAAAAATCCAATGCCAAAGACCATAAGTGGCAGCTGCTTGATAAACAAAGCTCAAATAAATGATCATTTTATAAATTTAAGACTTTCCTGGAGTTAATTTATTGCAGCTAATAAAAGGCTTTAAGACTACGACCACAATTGTTGCCTATATTTGTTGCGGCTGAGTAGTTCATTTAGCATTTCATTGTGTCCAAAAAACCCAAAATAACTTAATTTTTAACATATTTTTTATTGTAAGACTAAAAAATGTTTTAAATGTTGTAAGGAGAGGAGTTTTTGGAAAACCCGCAGAAGCAAACAAGAGGATTCACCGTGTGGCCTAATTTTTGGTCGCTTATTGAAAAATTAATATCTTGAGCTAAATACAATGTTCTCACACGGGAAGTGCACGACCCGACCGTGGCCTATTGAAGAACTTTATATACCAAAAGATAGCTCTAGTCGTGCTGATTACGGACCCGCCCGCAGAGTCTGCTAAGGAGCGATCTACGCCGAGATATTGACCTTCGAAAATTGTGAATTCTGAAGCTTGGCTATATAACTGACTAAAATCACATTAAACATGTCAATATGGTGCAGTGGAGGCACTATCGATCCCATTGTTAATGTCACAGGTTCGACTCTCAGCTGGTGCATCTTTCAATTTTTCATTTTTTTGTTTATTTTCTTGCTGGTATGTTTCAAATACAGTCGAACCTCGATAAGCCGACACCCTGTCGACACTTGATTCGGCCAGGTAGTCGACACTTTAAGAAAAACGACACCCCGATAAGCCGACACCATGAATCTTGGTCGGACTTGCCGACAGCCAAATTGTTGAAATTGAAACCTCAAGAGTATGTGAAGAGTCGACCGTTGACCCTAGTCTCGGTAAATAATAGACTAAAGGTTCTGGATGCCGCATTGCAGTAGTAAGGATGTCTGCCTTTGCTCCGAAGTTGTATTCAAGGATGCATTGAAAATTGAGCGGTGATATTTGAAAAATTAAAAATTGCCAAGAATAAAGCACAGAAATAATTGTTTGTTAATCATGGGAGTTCAAAATACACCCTGTAGTTCTGTAATACTGACTTACTTGTCTTATCACTTATAATTTCAATCTAATCTAATATAAAAGTTGTGGCACTAGTGTTATATTTTTTTCATATGCGATACAGCCAAGATCTAGAATATAATTATTATTTCCTGAGTTTCAGCTTTATTCACTCAAAATGTCATTTGATGAGCACCTGAAGCTAAGTAGCAGTAGCCAGGAAGTGGTAGTGACCACCAAAGATGGAGACCAGTTAACTGTAGATGCTTCCCTGCTCCGTCAATGCAAAGCCCTGGGTTTGACTGAGGGGGCAAACCAGCCAGCCAACTTGACTGTCAATGAGGTCAGCACTCCAATCTTCAAGAAAGTATTGGAGTGGTGCGAAGAGCATAAAGGTGGGTAATTTTGATTTTTAAAGAGGCCTCGTATCTCAAAATTTAAAAAATAAGTACATTTCAAATTATATACTACTTTTATGATATTTTTGCAGAAATATGTTATTTTATTCAGTGCATAGTGCATTTTTGGAGCTAAAAAATAATATTTTCGGTTAAAATTTTGAAAAATAATAAGATTTGAAATTCCGGAAAAGTACAACTCTTATTAATAAGCCCAGATCCGACTTCCGTTTTTATACTAATTCCAGACATTTCATTACCAAACTTTTGCAAAATTATTACCAGAGTCCATAAGCTGTTTTAGTGGAGACTAAGGTGCCAAAATATGCCTTAGTCCCATTTTTAATTTTTTATGGAAAACAGGATAGTCTCTCTGTCTATTATAGTTACGGTAATATTGTAATTAAACGACAGAGGGGACCAAGCTGTTTTTCATAAAAATGAATAGGGGAGACCAAGGTATATTTTGGCACCCTATTATCCACTACAACTTTTGTGACACTTTATTATCACTTTTGCTTTTCGCCTTCAAATATTACATAAAATTTTAGATGCAATAGAACCAGTGGTGCAATATGACCCGATAACAGCAGAGCGCACACGGCTTTTCTTAAGTGATTATGAAAAAAACTTTTTTGATATTCCTGTGGATGAGCTTGGAGAATTGTTGACTGCAGCTGCATATCTAGACCTCAAGTCCATGTATTTATTCGGATGTCAGAGCGTCGCTAATGCTATTATAAACAAAACTCATGAAGAGGTTCGCCAGTTTCTGATCTTGAAGATGACTTGACAGAAGAGGAAAAGAAGTGATGAAATGAGAAAATGAATATTTTTATTGTCTGTTGTTGTATTTTGAAGCTTTAAGCAAATTATGCTAGCATAAAAAATATTGGTTTTTCGGTAAGACTTGTTGGTACAAAAGCATATAAAACGTTTTGTTTTTTCTCTACGTCATAGACTAAGTCGGTATATTTCAGCGACCGAATAATAGAACATCTATTTATTGCTGTTTCAGCTTGAAAAAATAAGCTTTATTCAAGACATAAGGAATATAACAGGGTATAAGCAGAAGTGAGCACATTTTACTCAAACTTGGCATTTTCACGTATCTTCCAAAATTAAATATAAGTGTAAATTAGAGATGGACCCAATACAATATATTGGTATGGGTATTGGGTGTATTGGGCCCAATTTGGGTCAAAAATATTGTATTGGGATATTGGGTGGCTCTGTTTGGAATATTGGGTATTGGGATTGGGTTTGGGAAAAATATTGGGTATTGGTATTGGGTCCTGAAACAGAAAAATGTTAATTTTTATAGGGTAATACTTAAATCTTGTACCAAAATACTTATTTCTAGTACCGAAATTTGACATGCATAGGAAAACTCTTTGTAAAGTTAGAGATTTGTAGAGATCTTGATTGGTCAGTCTATCCAATTGGAATGATTCAACTGGCTGTATTGGTCGGTCTATCCAATTGAAATGATTCAACTGGCTGGATTTGTCAATTCAACCACTTTAATCGATTCAATTGGCTGGTTTGGTCAATCATTTATTTGAATCGATTTAACTTAATTTATTCATCCAATTATGTCTCAACCATCGGACATAGATTTTCGTGTAGCTGAATCTCAGCTTTCTAACTAGACTTCAAATTCCTGTGAAAGATTTCGAAGATATGAAGATTTTGAGCTTTGTATAAAGTAACCTTTTAGACTAGGTTCCTCTATTCAGACGCTTAAATCTCCAACTTTTAAATTTGTTTACTGAAAAAAGATATCTTGTTGAGTAGCTGAGATTCAGGGCTATACGATATTTAAAAAAAAATTCAAAAGTGTACCTACAAAGTAAGGAAAAAAAGAAAAACGTTCAAAAAAATGAAAATTTTGGTATTAGAATTAAGTATTTTGGTACTAGAAATAAGTATTTTGGTACTTGAAAAAAGTACCACCCATTTTTATATCTCACTTTTTAAAATAATTGTTTGTTTTGGCACGATACGAAGAACCAGAAAGTCGCTTCACCAGAAAGCACCTTGCAAAGCATCCACTCTACGATCTACGATCAAACTTTGATCCAGAAACAGCAGAGCGTCTAATTTTTCTAAACAAAAATCTTCACTGTTGAAATTTGTATATTAGAACGCTAGCGTTTGTGTTAACCGTAAATAAATATAGTGAGTCATTGCTTTCTGAAAATTATTGGGTATTGGGCCAATATATTGGGATCCGTCATAATATTGGGTATTGGGATTGGGTTAGAAAATGGCCAAAAATATTGTATTGGGATATTGGGTGGGTCTGTTTTCAAATATTGGGTATTGGTATTGGGTTTGAAAATGACCAAAAATATTCTATTGGGGTATTGGGTTTAGGCAAATGCCCATCTCTAGTGTAAATGTAAGAAGTCTTTACAATACCAAAAATATTTACATTTAAGCCCCGTATTCAATGACTGAGAAGAAATTTTCAGAGATCTGTGGCTGAATTTTTTTTATTGTGTAGCCCTGCACCATAGCGACCGCGCCGTCCTTTGCCGTCCGGCCGGCCCCGTCCCATCCGAACGGTCTAGCAAATCTGGACGGTCTACTTTCTAGAACCTGAACTACCATGTTTTAATGCAAAAACACAGCGACCGTCCATGCACGCCCACTTTTTTCAATCGACCGGCCGCCACCTTTTTAAAAATTGTCATTTTCCAGAAAATCATCTTTTTAGGACGGTGGCGGCCGGTCGATTGAAAAAGGTGGACGGGCATGGACGGTCGCTGTGTTTTTTGCATTAAAACATGGTAGTTCATGTTCTAGAAAGTAGACCGTCCAGATTTGTTGGGCCAATTGCTAGACCGTCCGGACGGGACGGGGACGGGCCCGAATGACGATGCGGTCACTATGCCCTGCACACAAAATGGCACTATTAGAAAAAGAATAACTTTTAGAAGAACTTTTTCTTCTTGTAAAGGTATTTTCGTTAAAAGTATTTCCGTATTTCCGCACCTTCGATATAAACTCAGCCATCAGCCTCAGCCGGCTGATGGCTGAGTTTAACCTCAGCCGGCTGAGGCTGACCCTGGTTGAGACCAGGTCAAAAAAATTAGTGTGATAGGTCCCTGCGATGCTGTTCTGTCTTGATTTCCATTAAAACAAGTATTTCGAAATTTGAGCCTTGATTGACTTATCTGCCTTATCTACCAATATAAATATGCTAAAAAGAACTTTACGAAATAATTATTTATTTATTTATTTTTCATTTCTTCGCTTTCAGCTTTATTCACTCAAAATGTCATTTGATGAGCACCTGAAGCTAAGTAGCAGTAGCCAGGAAGTGGTAGTGACCACCAAAGATGGAGACCAGTTAACTGTAGATGCTTCCCTGCTCCGTCAATGCAAAGCCCTGGGTTTGACTGAGGGGGCAAACCAGCCAGCCAACTTGACTGTCAATGAGGTCAGCACTCCAATCTTCAAGAAAGTATTGGAGTGGTGCGAAGAGCATAAAGGTGGGCAATTTCATTTTCACAATTTCTCGGCTTTTAAACTTAGGCACTTCATAAAGCGGAATTTCTAAATGTATATAAATTTTTGAAGGATCCACCAAAATTAAGGTGTAAAACATAAAAATTCGAGATCGATCTCGACATTTTCGGATATTTGACAAGCTTCAAAAAGTGGAATCAAAAAAGCAATAAACAGTTTTGCAAATTATTTTCTTTAAGCTCAGATATGAGCCCTCAAAGTTGAAGGTGGCGTGGGGGTGGTTCTTATAAGAGAAAATGCGATAGATCTTAGAGGTGCCAAAAACAATGTTTTGAGAAAATTTTCCACCAAATACCATTGTTAAATATTTTAGATCTCAAAGAACCAGTAGTGCAAGACCACCCGATAACAGGAGAGCGCATACGATTTATCCTTAATAATTATGAAAAAAAGTTTTTTGATATTCCTGCGGATGAGATTATGGAACTGCTAACTGCGGCTAACTATCTAAACCTCGAATCCATGTATTTATTTGGATGTCAGAGCATGGCTGTTCTTCTTAACAACAAAAGTCTTGAAGAGGTTCGTAAATTGTTGAAACTTCAAGACGACTTGACGGAAGAACAAAAAGAAGCAGTGAGAAAAGAACACGCTTGGTGCGGATTATAAGTGAATTTTTTTTTGATTTCTTCAACATTTTTTTGTTGTGTTTTGAAGTTTCTGAACTATGCTTACATAAAAAATCCACCTAGTTTTTGGTAGCACAACAGACTGATAAAATCTTTGATTAAAAATTCTGGCTCTTTCTAGTCTTTGCTGCTATTATTGTGATTCAGACTTAGGTATCTTCTCTTTTGTCTTTTTTTATCTCTTTTCCATGCTGAACACGATGGTGCGGGTCCTTCTCGATTCAATCATTTATTAATTAGGTGAAAAAGGCTGTGGAAGGTAGCAAGTTGTGGATGGTCAAAATCCAACTGGATACCCACACATTTCCGAGTGGTGCGCTGTGATTTCTATGATGCACCCCTCTTCAAGATGCATCAAAAGGACCGCAAGGAGCTCGGCTTTTTATTGATACTAAACATAGCCTGTTTTTTCATATATAAAGTTAATCTAAATCACCACTTATTTGTTAGGGTAGGAATTCTCATTATGTCTATCTCTTAGTTTTTACAAGCTATAACTTTATTTAAAGACAATACCTAGCTAAATCCTTCGCACAAAAAAGTTATTTTGACACTAAATACAGCAATATTGTGTTATGAAATCCTGGGAAAATATTCGAAAATAACATATATGTTGGGTCACAAACTTCCTCTAACTTTTTTTTCGCGCATTAAGTCCTAGACTTCAGGGTTTATCTAGGTATCGTCTCAAAATAGAGCTATAACTACAACTAGCTACAGAAAGTCAGTATTAGACTCAATGAGAATCCCTACCTTAACAAAAAAAGATGTGATTTAGATTGACTTCATGAATAAAAACAGGCTATGTTTAGTATCGATAGAAAGCTGAGCTCCTTGCGGTCATTTTGATGTATCTTGAACAGGGGTGCATCAACTAGCGAAAGTTCGACCTAGAATAGAGTACTTTTAAAGGTAGGATTTCGGTATTATTTTGGCACCGACGTTTTTTGCAATTTCAATTTACATGATCATTTGCAACCATATACTAAAAATGACAGCAAGAAGCAGGGCTACATTTTGAGTGTAAGGTTGCAAATGAGTATGTAAATTAAAATGACAAAAAAACGTCAGTTCCAGGATACAGTTGAACCTCGCTATAGTGGCACCCCCAAAAGTTCGTTCCCGCCTAGGGTCCGACACTTTTTTTAACCCAATATTCGAAATATTTTATCGATTCTGTTATGGCAGTCTGGTCGCTAATATCGTAAGGATTTCGATTTTGCCGATCGTTTTTTTAAAATAAAACAAATTTTGGGTAAAAAAAATAAAACCTCGATATAGTGGCACCTGTTTTCAAAAAAGGGGTGCCACTGTATCGAGGTTTCACTTTTTCAACCCAAATTTTGTTTTCTTTTCGAAAAACGATCGGCAAAATCGCAACCCTTACGATATTCGCAACCAGACTGTCATATCAGAATCGATAAAATATTTTAAAAGTTGGGTTAAAAAGTGTCGGACCCTAGGCGGGAACGAACTTTTGGGGCCACGTAACAGTTTCGGAGCAGAATTAATGATGTGACTTCAATCATCCATTATCAAAATTTTAAATGTGAAATAATAAGGTCGACCGTTTTTATCTTTTTTGTTTTTTGCATATTTATTTAAAAAACAGTATAAAAATACCGAAAAGCCAGCAGTCTATTACTGTTGAAAATTATGTATTTCGCCCAAGCCTCGACTATCTTATTCTTGACAAGCCTGGTCATCGCATTTGCTACCAATGATGGCAAGACTACACTTTAGTGCGTCTACCCGAAGTCTAAGGGTCTAAGGGG
Source organism: Ditylenchus dipsaci (assembly GCA_004194705.1). NCBI lineage: Eukaryota > Metazoa > Nematoda > Chromadorea > Rhabditida > Anguinidae > Ditylenchus > Ditylenchus dipsaci. The sequence goes on along the minus strand of SADC01001227.1, from coordinate 658,292 downwards.
TGGGGGGAGTTACTTAGGCTTATAGAAGTGGCCTCCATGGCGCATAGCGTAAGTGTTTTCTTTTTTGGCCCAAAATGGTGTTGCAGGTTCGATCCCACGTGGTGGCAAACTTTTTAATTTGGATTTTTGACGAGTTTTAGAAGTAATTAGACTTTTTTCGGAATCAGCGACCCAAATTACCCCTAGAATTTGGTCAAACAAGCCAAAATAAGTAGCATGTCACCACGTGGGATCGAACCTGCAATAACATTTTGGGCCAAAAAACGCAAACGGTTATGGCTTATTCACGTACTTCGAGTTCGGATTTTTGGCTACGTGAACACCTCTGATCCAAACTCAAACTTGAACACGAAGTCGAACTCGAAGGTGTTCACGTACTTCGAGTTCGAGTTAGGATTTTTGTCTACGTGAACACCTTTAATCTGAACTCGAAGTCGAAGTACGTGAACAAGACTTTACGCACTGCGCCATGGAGGGCGCTTTTTCAGAGCTAAGTAACCTTTCTCCCCCACCCTTTAAGTGTGCCAAATGGCATTTTTAGACCTTAAAAACAATAGAAAACGAATTTTTTTTGTCGAAAAAAATTTTATAATAAAATGTCGACCAAAATTTTTGATTTCTGCCTTGAGGGCCGAGGCCAAATGTTCAAAAAAGGCATCTTTCTCTTTGAAAGTCGAGAGGCTTAGTGGTTTTGAGTTGAGATGCGCAAGCATACATACCTGAGACACAAATCACTCGAAAGTCATATTTTAAGGCAAGGCTGCCATATGTCTTTTTTTAAATATGTCCTTTTTCGGAATCCCAATTTTTGTTTTAAATTTAAGTCAAAATCTTTTTTTCGCTTCCAAATAGCAATGAGCACTAGATAAAATGCACTTTTTTCTTCAAAATTAGTCGAAAGATATTTTTTTTGCCCAAATGTCCTTTTTTAAAATTTCGAGATAGCAGAATTGTTTTTGGGGCATCTAGTTACCCCTATTAGGTTTATCTGCCTTGGTCTACCAAGGCGAAAATCCAAAATTTTGGTCGATTTTTTTTGACCGTTTTTGAAGGGATTTAGGGCTGTACAGTCGAGTCTCTCATCAACATACTCCCTCATTAACATACGCTCTCCCATTAACATACGGCTGGCTAAGATTTGGTTAGTTTGTTCGAAATTAAGGCAAAATGACCTCCCCCATTAACATATGCTCTCCCATTAACATACACTCCTGTTAACATACACCTCTCATTAACACACGGCTAGGCCCGGTCCCGTTCTTTTTTGCATACACCTTTTTTTCTTCAAATTTTTCACAAAATCTTAATTTTTTTTCATAAATAATTTGAAAAAAGACTGGGGCGAATACCAAGGCAATTTTTTTAAAATTTAAAAAAAAAATCTTGGTCCCAGAAGCTGATTTAACTGAGGGTGTGTTCCGAAATTTGGCCTTAAAATTGAACAGACTCTCCTTAACATACATTAAGCTAAATTATGGAATCTGGCTCTCTCATTAACATACACCTCTCATTAACGGTCCCAAGGGTGTATGTTAATTAGAGACTCGACTGTATTGGGTGGAAATAGACCAAAAATGGGCCAATTTAGTGTAAAAAGGAAGATGTTGAACATAGTTTTGTTGACTGGGGCCTACCGCATAAAAAAACTTTAATATGCATACATTTTTTTATGCATCCAGAGTCACTTTCGAGTGATTTGTGTCTAAGGTATGAGAGTGTGTGCATCTCAACCCCAAGCACCCCTTCGGAGGCGCAGGGGCTTTGTTGGTTAGAGATGCGCGCACTCACTTACCTTAGACGTTATTCCGAGCAAGATTCTTGAACAAAATAAAAATATATATAAAAAAATCTTTTTGCCCAGCTCCAGTGACCAAAACATGCTAAAGCAGGCAAATGATCAAAATTTCAAAATGCCCAAAACAGAATCAAAATCAGAATTCAAAAATAATGTCTTTTTTGAACTCCTGAGGTGATTTTAGGTCGATGTAGGTGTTTGGAACACTTTAAAAAGAGTTGATGGGGGGGGGGGGGGTGGTCTTTACACTCCGGTAGGGTCGAAAATTCCAATAATTTCAATGTAAGCTGTTTAGTGTTAGTGCATTTTGAAATTTTGATCATTTGCCTGCTTTAAAAGTTGGTTTTTTGGGGTTTACTAAAGAGAGGGGTAAACTTTTTGCGAAAAATCGATTGAGCGGATCAGATTTTGGGTCCGATGGATTAATCGCTCAGAATTCCACCCTTAACCATTCTTAACCTTCTTAAATCACCCTAAACCATCCAAACTGCTCCAGACCAGTATCTAACTACCCTAAATCAGTGCTTAGGATGGTTTAAGATGGTGAGAATGGTTCAGAGTGCGATTTTGAGCGATTTAGCCCATCGGAGCCGAAATCGGATCCGCTCAATCGATTTTTCGTAAAAAGTTTACCCCCACTTTAGTAAACCCCCAAAAAACCAACTTTCAGGGCTTCTGGCCACTCTGGGGTGGGATTTGAGCGATCCAAGTCATTTTTAACTATAAAATTTGGATTCCCGCAAAATTTACTGCAGTATCTCACCAAAAATTCAAACTTGACGGGACAAATTCAATTTGACGGGTAAATCAGTAATTTGACGGGGTTAATGAGTATTTTGCTCAAAATTCAAATTTGGCGGGGTAAATCAGTAATTTGGCGGGGTAGAACAATTTGAGCCATTGCAAAATAGGGTTTGTCTCGAAACGAAAGTATAAAAATCGCTGTAACTCTTCATACACTTGACTGTTTTGAGCTCTGTAAATATGATTTTGTAGAAGAGGAATGGGGCTATTTTCGGGTTGGCCAGACTTGCGGACAATATTTTGCGGATGCGTGTTTCCGGACGTGATTATTGCGGACAAAGATTTGCGGATGAGTTTTGTGCCTCAACTTTGCGGATCAAATCTTGCGGACGCAGATTTGCGGACGAACATTTGCGAACAAAAACTTGCGGAAAAAGATTTGCGACGAGAATTTGCGAACTTCATATAAGCATCGCCTGAGTCACACTTTCGAATAACTTAGTTTTAAGTGCTGTCATCCTTCACTCCGGCTTGAAATACCTTCTTTTTCTGCTCCTTTTCTGCCAAACTTCGGTTTATCCGCAAAAGTCGGTCCGCAAATTTTCGTCCGCGAATCTTGCGTCCGCAAATTTGGTCCGCAAGTTTGGCCGACCCTATTTTCTGAATGCTTGTTATCCCAGTCATATTTGAGTTAAGGCAGATTGACCCAAATGTTAAAAATGTGTCCATTCGCGAGGCTTAAATTTTTAAAAATTATCTGCCTGTGTCCGAAAAAAACTCTTAAATTTTTAAAATTATGACCATAACCATGATCTAAAGTGCGCAAGTTCCAAGACAATTTTTGTTGAAAATTTTCAATACCAATAATTTTGAGAGTATAACGGTTAAATTGAACCTGAGTCCCAACGCCCCCCCCCCACGCATGAAAGACCGTAAAAAGATTCAGAAGAAAGCTAAAAAGCGTTTTAAAGGTGGATTCAGACTAGAGCATATCAGCAAAAAAATATGTAAAAACATATAAATGCAGTCCCTTCACATTAAATTTTCAGTTATACAAATGGCTGAAAAATTATGGCCGTTTTGATGTCCGAAGAACTGGCTGAGTCCACATGCGATGTGAAAATGCTGGCGACGGCTGCAGTATTGATGTCTTATGGATGCTGCAGCAGAACCGTTTTCACAGTTCTTTCACAGAAAGAATTCACTTGGTTGTTGTTGGCCTTGGCACCGTATCCTACATCAGTCGTCTAATAAAAACTAATTTAATTTTTTTCAGCTTTTCTTGTTTAAGGTTTCCATTTGGTGTCAATTTTGCTGCTTGCGGTTGATGAGTGGATTGAGGCTGGAAGACCTGTAACAAAACGGGAAATTTTTGTTGCCGGTCGCAGTGGTTGCATTAATTTCAAACTGTTTTTAAGATACATAAATGATTTGGGCTAAGCTGGCTAAAATTTTTTGCTCTCCATCACTGTTAAGATCTCAGATTAAAGAGACCTTTTTTTGTACTGAATTACCGTAGCCAATAATCAGATGATTCAGGTAGTGTTGGAGGATAGGGTACGAGCGTTAGTGGAATGAATTTCGATGTTATTTGTATCAATAAAATCTTATTTTATTTGGTTTGCATTAGGGTGTTCTAATAGTTAGACATGTCTGACTATTTTTCGAGCTCCTCTGGGGGTGTCTAATTATCAGAGAGTGTCTAATTATTTTTCGTTCTCCTCTGGGGGTGTCTAATTATTAGAGAGTGTCTAACTATTAGAGCATATACGGTAATGCCAATATAGTAGTAGGATTAATAAAAAATACCTAATAAAGCAGTTGCGAAGCGCGTAAAACATTCTGTAGCTGTTTTCCAAGTTCCACTTGTAAAATGACTTCTCCATGGAGTTACATTCTGTTGAGCTAATGTACCTCTCAGCTGTAAATTTATTTTCTTCGACAGGATCCAGTTAGTTAAACAGGCTTCCAGAATTCTAAAGAAACAAGTTTTACCACAGGGCTACCTGATGGTATAAAAACTTTTAAGAAATGTGAAAAAGAGTTAGATAAATTTATAAAATAAGATTTAAAATTATAGACGACAAAAAGAGTTTTTCGGCGACAAGAAAGAGTTTTATCATTTGAAAAGCCGTCCCGAAATTATGTTACACACGTCAGTACTACCTTGTGACCGAAAAGTTTCAAAATACCGTATTTCCTTTAATAAGTTGACAGTTGCCTTATTTTTCAAACCTCCAAAAATCAGAAAAAATTTAAAGCTGCTATTTCTTATAAAACTGCTACAGTCAAACGTCGATTTAACGATCTTCTCAGAGACCGGCTCTAGGGCGTCGTTTAATCGAGGGTCGTTATATTAGGGGTCGTTAAATCGAGGCTTTCATACCAGAATTTGAAAAAGGGTCGTTAAATCGAAATTTTAGTTTACCGAGGTTTTACTATAGAGGGGTCTGGTGATTATCCATACCAACCATTTTCTTGTTTTTTTAATTTCATCCGTTACGGATATACTACAGATGAGAAAAGTCGGGTTTACAAAAAAGACGAAAAATCTATAAAAAATATCCTGAATTTGAATCTAGCTGAGTTCAACGGTATGCATGCCGGATATGATAATAAACCATATAATGGATGTTAGGATGTATAACAGACTTCAAATCATCGTTAAATCGAGGTTTGACTGTATTCAACTAAATAATTTAACACTCCGCTAGAGACAATAAACATTCAAACTTTTTAAAAATTCAATGTTAAAATATTTGTTGTCTTGATCGGAATTTGATATTTGACAGTGATTTTCAAATTTAAATAGGAGTTCAATTAGCAATTCCATTCAGTATTTTCAAAAGGGATACGATGGACCAAAAGAGATAGAACGTTAAAAAGAACTATTTTTGCATTTAAATTTTATCCCTTTTTTAATCCCTTTCTTATTTTGACTTTATAGACTGTTTTACACATATTAATTACAAGAAGATAAATTAAGATTATTACAAATACCAGAATAATATTTTAACACATGAAAATCAAAAATTGCGAAAACCCGATTGAAAGTTGAAAAGCGATACAAAAGATGAAACCGGTAACAAGGGATGAAAAACTAAACGCCGAAACGTTTTATCCATTTTGGCCCATCTTGTGCCTTTTTTGACAACTATGAATCAACTACGATTGCTGCTCGAATTAAGGACACCCTAAAAAGTTCGTTCCCGCCTAGGGTCCGTCACTTTTTTTAACTCGATTTTCGAAAACTTTTGGCCGTTTTCTTTTGACAGTCTGAACGCAAATATTGCAAGGATTCCTCAATAGTCAGAGGCAGAATGAAAGTCAGAATGAAAATTCAAAATTCTGACAGTCAGAAATTCTGACGGGCGACGGTAAATTCGTCAACTGGTAAATTCGTCAACCGCTAAATTCGTCAACGGATTTTGACTTGACTATCAAAATCATTGTACCTTATCTAGAATCACGTCCTGAACACTGTTTGATAATGCAGAAAATGCTATTTGACTGCTGGAACCCGAGTTTTCAAAGTTTTATGCCCTGTATGATATTCAGGTGATGTGAAGATAGTACTACATGTACTAAGTAAATGGTAGTCAGGTTGTTGTACCTAGGTAGTGGTACTTAGGTGATGTATCGAGGCATGGCCTAGGTATCGTTACTCAGGCAGAAGTGCCTAGGTAGTGGTGCTTAAGTAAAAGTATCTTGTAGTAGTAGTGGTGGCAGTGACGTTGGATAGACCAGACCATGTGAGGAGGCGGATCAGACGTAAGGTGGATCACTAGCTAGGTAACATAACCTAGTACCAGCACCTGGATAGTTATACCTGCTACTACAACTTGTGCAATATTGACTCTTATTTACATAGAAAAGCATCGATGTTTTCACTTTTTTATATCATTTGCAATGTGGGGTGTGCTATTCTTGGCCAGTACTCAAAAGTAAATTCATCAATTTCTCTGTCAAAAATATTTCATGGGCATGCCGTTTAATCTTGAAACCCCTAAAAAATTTTAATTACGAATTCCTTAGGCTAAATCAAAAATTTGGATTCTAGAGGTGGATACCCGTTTAAGTCAGGTAGGAGGTCGTTTTTCTGCCCGCTCTGAGGCATACTAGTCCTTTAAGAACTTTTTTGCTATTCTATGACTAGTCCAGAAAAAATATTTGCCACCATGGGGATTCGAACCTGTAACTTATTCGAGGATCGATTTACCAGGGATCAATTAACTGGGATCAGTTAACCGGAGATCAATTCATCGCCTCCTAACGTAAGCTGGCTTATAAGATGAAATAATTAAAAATATATAGAGTCTGTACACGTAAACCTTGTTAAGTGAAATTCTTGACGAATTTACCGGTTGACTAATTTACCAGTTGACGAATTCATCGTTGACGAATTTACCGTTGACGAATTTACCTAGAGCCATTCTGACTGTCAAGCTCTTTCTGACTCTCAGAAATGAGATCCAGACAGGGAAAAACAGTGTGATCTGATCAATTTGCCTTTCTGATTCTCACTTCTGACAGTCAGAATAATTTCCCGCGCTTTCTGACTTTCCGAATTTTGAATTTTCATTCTGACTTTCATTTTGCCTCTGACTATTGAGAACACTGAATGCATGCCAATGCTCATATTTTATAAAATATTTTGCTCTTTTCTTAAAGTGGCATACTAGTCCTTTAAGAACTTTTTTGAATATTTAAAATATTTAAAAACCTTTTCCTGCTAAAAGCGATGCTCTCAAAATGTGTTTTTTGCAAAAGTTTGGGCAAAAGTTTGGGCAAAAGTTTGATTGAATTTTTAACACGTAAAATACCGGTTGTTACATTGGTTAATTTCGATGCAGAATTTAACGCTGAGCACGCCTGTGTTATTAGTTTTCAAAATTCGCACTAAGAATATGAGAAATCGCCCATTTTTGAAACCTTGTTTTTCGCGTTTCTAAGCTATCGTTAATTTTCATTTTTCTTATGATTCTATAAATTTTTGTATAGTTTTTTATACCGTCGGAAAGCCCAGAATTAGAGTTTTCTAACGGTATATCAAACTGCCAAAAATAATTCGGAAGTACTGTACATATGAATTATATTGTACATCAGGGTTCCCAAGTTGGCTGATTTCTCAGCCATTGGTTGATTTTGGGCCTCGATGCTGAGAATTTTTTTTAGCTGATTTGCTGATTTTGGCTTATTTCGGCAAATTTTGGCTGATTTCGGCTGATTTTGACTAATTCTGTGAAGAATTGATAAAACGACTAATAATTTTGGTATAATTGATAATTTCCGGCTTTTTCTATTAGAAGTTTACGCTAAATATTCATTTTATTTGTGCTCTGACGTCAATGATTGACGGTCAAGCGTTGCAATTTCCCAATGATATTACTTTCATTGTGTGCGGTTTTTAGCTATGGCGCCTTCAAGGGAGAGATTTTTCAAGCCGAAATATAGCAAGATCAGAGGGATACCGTATATTCTCTATTAATCCCCATGGGGGATTATTTTTTCAACCTTCGAAAAATCCGGAAATTGTCAATTGAAAATGGCCTTAAGTCTAAAATCTTAGTCAAAAAGTGGGGGGTGGGAGATTATTAGAGAGTGGGGGATCATTAGAGAATTTACGGTAACCAAAAGCAGCAAGAGCGAAGTGAGTCCTTCAGTATAATTTCAGTTCGGTTCCCAACTAACATTCGATGGATCACGCTCGCGACGAGTCAATGAACGCAGAGGAAAAATGGATGAAGGTAAAAATTAATTACAATTCAAATAATGATTGTTCTTATTGTTCGAATTTTCACTTCTTCAAGGAAAACTACACCTTGCCGGGACTAAACGAATTGGTGAGCAAGATTCTTCCAATCACAATCTTAAATGCTTTTGCGTTTTCTCTCTGTGCGGTAGCAGTGAATGGACAAAAGGAGTTTCTCAAGCTGGAAACAGTGAATTGTCTTCTTTAGGTCAACGTTAATTTCGATCAAACCTGTGTAGAAATGTACAAATGTCGTACCGCTGATAGAAAATTATTAATGATGTTCGCGGTTGAAAAAAAAATAATATATAGTGTTGTTTTAATGTTTGTTTATCCCGAACAAAGCACTTTTTGTAACAATTAATGTGTGCCTAATTTTTGGCTGATTTTTGGTAATTTTCGGCTGATTTTTGACCCCAAATGCTGATTTTTGACATTTTTGGCTGATTTTCGGGTCGTCCTACTTGGGAACCCTGGGATATAAGCTTTCTCACGAGCTACTAATTGACCAAATGAGGCTTCAAAAATTGGAGGAAAACGTCTTCAAATAGACCAAATTTTAGCTATATTCAAAGATCTTTTCCTCCAACTTTTTGAAACACCATTTGGTCAGTTGATGGCTTGTTAGAAAGCTGAGATCCTTAGCTACACGATTATGAAAATTTTAATGAAAATTAATGAAATTAAATTAACGATAATGAAAATTTCCCCCTTCGCGGGCGCAGGGGGCTTGAGAGTTAGAGATGCGCACACTCTCATACCTTAGAGATGATTCCGAGAAATACTCTTGATAAAGTTTTGAATTCCCCTCAAGACAATAATTATACAAACTTAAAATTTTAGATTTTCTCGAAAATTAAAATAATAATTATTGTCTTGAGCGGAATTCAAAACTTTATGGTGATTTTTGATTTGAAAAAGCATATTCATAATCAAATCAACTACGCTGAGCACCAATCTGTTGTTGGTGTCAAGCCACCTATGGTTATATACCAAAAATGATCAGCGTGAAATTCTGCACCGAAATAATGCAAGTTGCCATCCAAGTGTCGGAGTGATAATTCAGTCTTTTCGTGTTAAAAACTAAAAATTGCTAGTGAAAAATAAATTTATTTAAATTGTGCCCTTTTGATATAATTTATTATGGCTCAAATAGAAATGTACCACCAAATGTGAGAAATTGGCCGCCTTTTTATTTTTTGGCCGCCTTTTTTGAATTTCAAATTAAAAAATAGAAATTGCCGCCTTTCTTAAAAATTGGCCGCCTTTTTCTTGTCAATTCCTGTTTTTCAAATTTTAGCTTCAATTGATGGTAATTTTGCTCTTTATGATAGCAAAAATGAAAGCGCAGAATCTGGGCTACGTACTGGTATAAAAAAAGGGTGAACTTATAAGAAAAAGTTAGAAAATATAATCAAAAACACCTAGAGGGCTATTTCGGCCTCTATCTCCTAAATGGTTTTTGTGTAATTTGAACGTTTTTGAATTACAGCTTTTACAAGTTGGTACTATCTCTTCTATATAGCAAATACGAAAGCTCAGAACTTTGGCTACTCACTAATTTGAAAAAGTGTCAACTTGTAAGGTAAAATTCAAAAAATTACACAAAAACCATTTAGGAGATAGAGGCCGAAATAGCCTCTAGGTGTTTTTGATTATATTTTCTAACTTTTTCTATAAGTTCACCTTTTTTTATACCAGTACGTAGCCCAGATTCTGCGCTTTCATTTTTGCTATCATAAAGAGCAAAATTACCATCAAATTGAAGCTAAAATTTGAAAAACAGGAATTGACAAGAAAAAAAGGCGGCCAATTTTAAAAAATAGCGGCCAATTTCTATTTTTTAATTTGAAATTCAAAAAGGCTGCCAAAAAAATAAAAAAGGCGGCCAAATTCTCACTTTTGGTGGTACATTTCTCATACAGCCATTTATTATGACACTCAAGGACGACTAAACGATGTCTTCATAACGAGTTTTGACTGTAACTTATAACTAAATTTTTATTCAGCAACTTTACCCGCCTTTTTTGACCAATTGCTACATATACATATAACAAAACACTATAGCCGCAAAGTAGCTGTACAACTCTTTTATATTCAAAAACAGGCAAATTTTTGTGCTGAATTGCTGTACGATTTCCGAGGAATCTTTTTGGCTATTATGCATTGTCATGAATAATTGTACCACCTAAGGGTCCAAGCACATCACAATGGGACATAAAAAAATAGATACGAATGTTACAATTTTAGTCTCTTTATAAGCTCAAATTTCCGTCCGTAATTCAACAGTCTCAAAAAATTTTTGAATATTGAAAGACAATTTTTCTTTCTCAATGAGTCTAATATGTTGCAAGCCGGAGCGCCTGATCTCAATCTTTGTTCATGCAATGACTGTTATTTTTCTCTTGAGTAACTTCTGTGTATTGTACATTAAGTGCAAACACTACATCCTCTCGGACATCTTTAACTCGGTTTTTTATTTTTTAATACTTTAAATTAAAATTTAACAATAAAAAAATATTCAGTTCTGTCTGGCCTATGCCATCATGGTCTCGCCTTATTGGCAATTTTTATTATCCGCGCAGCAAAAGGATCAATCCCATGCTTGCCTCATAGATTAATCATATCTTGGGCGACTCAAATTGTCGCAGCTCTTCTGTTAGTCGGAAGCGCCTGAACTTTGGCTATACATTTGTCTTAATATTGCTTTTCAGGTAAAGATTTTGCATTTATCATTATTATTTAATCACTCTAGCTCGGTCCCCACAGTGAAATTCAAAGAAAAATGTGATGCCCCGATGGGAATCGAACTCATGACAATTTTTGCCGACTTCCGCTGCTCCACCATTGAGCCGGTGAAAGTTGTCGTGTGTTCGATTTCCACTCGGGACATCCCATTTTTCCTCGACTTATACTCCACCACCTAATGACAATTCACGATGCAGTTGAACCTGGATAAATGGACACCTCCAAAAGTTCGTTCCCCACCTGGGTCAGACACTTTTTAGACCTCTTTTTGAATGTTTTTGTCAATTCTGTTTGACAGTCTGGTCGCAAATGTCGCAAGGATGCCGATTTAGCCGATCGTTTTTTGAAATACAGTCAACTCTCGATTAACGAACCCCTGGGGACCGACTGAAATGTTCGTTAAATCGAGAGTTCGTTAAATCGAGAGTTAGTGAACAATTTTCATTCACATGTTTGTTAAATCGAGAGTGGCATGAGTGCATTATACCGGCTAGCTCAAAAACGCTCGTAATTTTCATTTTTAAAGGGCCATTGCCGTCTCCGACAACGGTTGTCCCCCGCCAATTTAAAATTTTTTCTCTATCGTTGGATGTACGTACGAATTTTTTAACTTGGTTTCTAACAAAACTATACCTAAAATTAAATTCTAGACCTTGTTTTGTTAGAAACCAAGCTGAAAAACCCGTACAGAAGTTCAATGATTAGGCAAAAAAATTGAATTGGCGGGGACAATTCAAAACAGGTGGCAATGGCCCTTTAAGGGTACTAATTCGGTTTAGCCCCACACCCCCATTTTTCGCTTTCATGTCTCAATTTGCACAATTTTTTTAAACAACGTATTTTTTTTATCATTTTCCATTTTTAGTCGTGTTTTAGTCGTGTTCTTGCTTTTTGTGTGCTCCAAGATTTTGTTTCGGCACAAGCAAGAATATGGCCCACATCGTTCTGTTTTTAAAGCTATGTCTCTGATTTTTTATGGCGCCGAAAGTTCGGTGGAAATGATATTATGTTCTTTTATGGTCACAAATTGTTGACTTGTATCTATGTGAATAAATGAAAGATGTTTGTCGCATCAAAGAAAAATAAAAATAAAAAATGGGAGTGTGGGGCTAAACCGAATTAGTACCCCTTTAAGTTTTAGCAGCGAATACATGCTTAAATGTTGTTTTTAGGTAGCAATCGACATTTTTTGCAAAAAGAATTAATTAATTATTGGCAAAAATTTGGCTTTTTGCCTAGCGAGACCACGGTAATTGAACCTGAAAAGATGTCTTGATGCCCCTCAAGGTCAAAGAAGCAATATAATTTTGACAACTGGGACCTAAGGTCTGTTTAGCTTCGCACTAGTCAAGAAACAAGATAGAACTACTTCAAACCAAGCATTTGCCTTGGTCTTCTAAAGCAAAACGTCTGAAAATTGCCGAAAAGTGTCGACCGCTGCCTTAAAACATGTTTGAATCATGTATTGACTGCTAAATCGTTGAAAATGTTTTTCTTGCGTTTTCTAGCTAGTCGTTATAGTATAATTCGATTTTTTTGGCAGAAAAAGTCTTGCGCAGACAAGAAACACAGTATTCATTAAATCAAGAGTTTCGTTAAATCGAGTGTAAGCTTCACCTTATTTGAGATTTAACCAACCAAATCACGTTCGGAAGTTCGTAAAATCGAGAGTTTCGTTAAATAGGGGTTCGTTGAATCGAGAGTTGACTGTACAAAAATTGTTCACTCTAAAAAAAGTAAAACCTCAGTAAACGGACATCCATTTCAGAAATAGGGTCCGTTTATGGAGGTTTTGTTTCTCTAGAGTAAAGGTTTTTGGATTTTGAAAAAAGATTGGCAAAATTAGCATCCTTACAATATTTGTGAACATACTGTCAAAACAGAATTGACAAAAACATTCAAAAATAGGTATAAAAAGGGTCGGATCCAGCTGGAAACGAACTTGAGGAGGTGTCCATTTATCCAGGTTCAACTGTACTAAAAAAACAGTTGGGTTATTCCTGCCCTGACAATTGGAAATACCTCCCACAGGATTCTCTCGCTAGGTGTGTTGGATACTTTCCACGTAATTCGGTTATTATTCAGTTTTCTCTGATTTTGTTCTTTTTTGAGTATCATTCAGGTGGTGCCAGTATCCTCCACGTGGTTTGAATACCGTCTAGGTGCTTTAGTAGATATTTAAGTGGTTCGGCTATTATCTAGGTATTTCAGTTACCATTTAGGAAATTCGGGTACCTTTTCTAATTACTGGATTGACTATTTTGTGGATTTTTCAGAGTTGTGATGAAGTCATTGAGCTGATGAGTACTGATCATATTGGATGGTGGATTGATTGTCTTCTAAATATTGTGCTGTTCACCTATTGTGCTGTGTTGCCCTTTTATTTCTATACGCTACCCATTATGTATCAAAAAAAGGAGTGTTGGACTACTGGACGGTTAAAGTGATTGACTCTATCCTGATGGTGTTTTGGATGAAATCCCTTTTTTACAAAGGTTTTATTACCAATCCAGTAATTTTTATTAGCTAGCTACTATATTGATTTTTTTAACATTATTTTACAGTTTCTGCTCAAGCAAATAAATGAACTAGTTCACAATCAGACCAATTTATTTATTCATTTGATGCCTTGTTTGAACAAAACAAGGCTTTATCAATGCAACGTCCACAATTTAGACGGCAGTTTGAAACAATGGTTTGTTTCGAATTAAAGCCATTGAAAAATTAACCACATGTTTAAATTTAGGCATGACCTAGATTCCACATTATTCCACAGCGCTGGAGTTAGCTTTCATTGTGAGCTATTTGGAGTACTCTTGGTTATTCACCGACTAGTTTCTGCTAAAGAAAATTTTCTGTTGAGGAAATCAGTATCCGAGAAAATGTAGGTTATTAAAGGCATTTTTAAAAGTAAAGTTGTAAAAAGTTCATTAAAGAAGTTATTGTGATGTATGTGTCCGTTGTCAAGAGATTTTTCAGAACTTTCTTTCTTATCTTTTATAAAACATACTTTCGTACTACAGGGTAGTTTTAATTTATCGTATTTCTTCTAATAAAGCCCCTGGGGCTTTATTTTTCGGATGCCCAAAAATTTTGAAATTGTAAATCAAAAATAGCTTTAACTCTGAAGTTCTAGTAAAAAAACAAGGGAGGGGCTCTATTAGAGAAGGGCGCTATTAGAAGAAATACGGTGTGCAAAAACCTTGAATCGGTTTTTCGGACCATCTGAAAAACCGTAAATCATCTTAATAAATTTGTGTAGGACCTAGTAAAAGCCTAATTTTTTCAGAGTTTCAACCAAAGTTTGAAAAAAGCCTAAGTTGGCTTTTTCTACAAAGCTCTTGGTTTCACTTTGCAGCGCAATTTTTAGATAGAAATTTTGAACAATTTCCGCAAAAAGCAACACAACAATGTGACTGTTCAACAACTGTTCCTTTCTTTTTCGATCATAGATTTTTGCTCTTTAGAAATCATTTTTGTTGATTTCCCTTTCACAATATGAGCTTTTTCTGAAAAAAAGACAGAAAAAAGAAAATACAAATTATATACTAAAATTTTATAAGAGCTTATTAAGAGCATAAACACAAAAGGCTGTAAGTACTTTCCGCAGTCAAATTATTCTTTTACCCCGTCAAATCGTAAAAAAATTTTTCTCTTGGGTATTTTTTAACTTTTTTTCTGGATTTTTTTAAAGTTTTTACATCAAAATGTAGCCCTGGATCTCGGCTTTCTAAAAAACTATCGATTGAATTTTTGAGACTTCAAAAAGATGCAGAAAAAAGTGTTTGTATGGACCAAATTTTTTGAAAATTTGCTCCATACAATGACTTTTTCTCCAACTTTTTGCAACCTCAGAAATTCAGTCGATGGCTTGTTAGAAAGCCGAGATCTAGGGCTACATCTTGATGTGAAAATATACGGAAAAATTAAAAACTTTTGAATATAAAAACACATTATCACGATTTGACGGGTACAAGATAATTGACGGGTAGAAAAATTTGAGCCAAACACAAAATACGTTGATTAAAATATTGAAAAAGGCTATGGTAATTTTAATTAGCCTTGTAATTTCTCTGCACAAAGCTTTCTGATACGCAAATTATCATGCTTACTAGGGTCTGCAGGCGCCTATCGGCGCCTATGCCATTTGGGAACATTAGTTGTTCGGGCACTGTTCCTGTTGTTCGGGAACATTAGTGGTTCATTTACATTAACAGTACGGTAGATTAATCTTTCGAGTTGGTTAATGGTTAGCGTAGATCATCCCCACCTACCTGTGATTCCACCTACTCTACCTCGTCTATCCTCGCCTATCCCTGCCTATCATCGCCTACAAATGTAGTTTTGAATTGGCTGTATGAGAAATGTACCACCAAAAGTGAGAATTTGGCCGCCTTTTTTATTTTTTTGGCCGCCTTTTTTGAAATTCAAATTAAAAAATAGAAATTGGCCGCCTTTTTTTAAAAATTGGCCGCCTTTTTTTCTTGTCAATTCCTGTTTTTCAAATTTTAGCTTTAATTTGATGGTAACTTTGCTCTTAATGATGGCAAAAATGAAAGCCCAAAATCTGGGCTGCATATTGGTATGAAAAAATCGTGAACTTATAGGAAAAAATTAGAAAATGTAATCAAAAACACCTAGAGGGCTATTTCGGCCTCTATCTCCTAAATGGTTTTTGTGTAATTTTTTGAATTTTACCTTACAAGTTGACACTTTTTTCAAATTAGTGAGTAGCCAAAGTTCTGAGCTTTCGTATTTGCTATTATAGAAAGAGATAGTACCAACTTGTAAAAGCTGTAATTCAAAAACGTTCAAATTACACAAAAACCATTTAGGAGATAGAGGCCGAAATAGCCCTCTAGGTGTTTTTGATTATATTTTCTAACTTTTTCCTATAAGTTCACCCTTTTTTTATACCAGTACGTAGCCCAGATTCTGCGCTTTCATTTTTGCTATCATAAAGAGCAAAATTACCATCAAATTGAAGCTAAAATTTGAAAAATAGGAATTGACAAGAAAAAAAGGCGGCCAATTTTAAAAAAAGGCGGCCAATTTCTATTTTTTAATTTGAAATTCAAAAAAGGCGGCCAAAAAAATAAAAAAGGCGGCCAAATTCTCACATTTGGTGGTACATTTCTATTTGAGCCTTTTGAATTCATTGAAAATTTGAATTTGAGAACAAAATTTTTGAAAACTATGAGATTTTTCTCAAAATAGCCTGCATACTTTGTCAACGCCCCTCTAAAAATGCGAATTTCTCGCCGCTCTTTTTTTTTAACGAAAGTTCACATCAAGGCAAATCTGAAAACATATGCAACAGAAGTTTTTGAGCCCTCTATGACCCAATTTTCTGTAATTCATAAAAAGTGTGATCCACCCACCACCCGACCCAAATACTATATAGATATACACAGGCTGGGGCATTATAGATGCCCCATTTTAGTTCTGTAATTCTTGTAATGCCCATGTAATTGTGACTCTAGTAAGTCACTAAACGAGTGGACAAATAAATAAAATTGGTGAAGGCTCAGGCTATATAAAACTAAGTACGCATCATTTTGGCTGGTTCCCTTTCATTTTAGTGGTCATTTGACGAAAATCTCAAAATTGAGGCAGTTGCTGACAGCAAAACAGCAAAATCGATTGCAAGCATTTCAGTAAAACAGTGCTGGATATGGTTGCAATCGATTGCTCCATGATTTTTACCTTAATAGTCAGTGAAGTTACTGAAAAAGTAAATTGAAACACCCCCAAGGGACTTGAACTTTCGACAATAGGTTATACGTATATAAAGTCCCCCCCCCCTCCCCTCAAACAGTATCTGTTGTCCGTATCTGGTCCCACATGGAAATCGTTTAAATTCAAATTAAACCACTTTTTGAGCTTGCTGGTTTGAATTTCTCTGGGTGTAAGCTTAGTTTTGTTCGCAGTTTTTCAGTGATTGAGATGAATTCATGCTAAAAAATATCGAAAAATCGATTGGAAAGATTTCCGGGATTACTTTTTCCGGGATTACGTCAAAAATTACTTCAGGAATCGGGTAACTTAGATAACTTGATTTTCAAAAATTACCGATTTTCGGACGAAAGTTCAGAAATTTATATTCTTGGTTTTAACTGTAGCTTAGCTATTATGCTTGTGGAATCATGCCTGATAATCTAGCTCGGTTCGCAAGACCCCGAAATGTCAAATAACATGCGAAAAAAAATAAAGTTTACAACCATGGGAATTCAAACCAGCAACCTCCGAAAGTGGTTAATTTGAATTTAAACGATTTCCATGCGGTACCAGATACGGACAAGAGATACACTCCACCCTTGGCTGTACACCGAAAAATACGCGACAATTTGGTACTTGGTCGTTTTGGTACACGGTAGTTTTGGTACGAAATTTTTCAGTGAGAATTGTTTCGGTAAGAGATTTTTCGGTGACAGCACTAAAAATGGTATTTTGGTAAAAGATTTTTTAATACGCGGTTTTTTAGTAAGTAATTTTTCGGTAACAGCACGAAAAATTTCGTACCAAAATGACTGCGTACCAAAACGACCAAGTACCAAATTGGCGCGTATATTTCGGTGTACAGACCCGCTCGCTTTCAGGGACAAAAATAACGATGATTTTACTCATGTTTTTCATTTTTATCACTTTAACTACCGGATAACCTCTATTAATCTCCTAAAAAATTCTGAAATTGTAAATCAAAAATGGTCTTAACTTTAAAATCCTAGTCGAAAAAATGGGTGGTGTGGGATTATCAGAGGTGGGCGATTAATATAGGTTATACGGTAGTCAAAGTTTAATTGAGTATTTAGCGCTATAATGTAGTGCAGCTCAAGAGCTACAAGCCATTTTAGAATGCATTATATATGTGGTAGCATGCATTATTTTTGTGACGCGTGTACCCGACGCAGTTCCTCGGCGCCAACGAATCGCCAAATCTGTGGCAGCAACATATTCTAGTATACTCGAAACTAATCTGTTCGAGCATTTTTACAAAAAGTTCCCACAATAGGAAATCGAACAAAAAAAGATTTTACGAAAAGTTAAAAAATTAGAAACATTCTGAAATTTTAAAAAATTCGAGTCAACCTTTGTTTTGTTCATTAATTAATAGTTTTTTAAAGCCTTTTCGTTTTTTTCTTGTTCCGACTCAAAGTTTTCGAAAATTCTGCTCTGGCTTTAGCTCGAAATTTTTAAAAATTTAACTTTGGCTTAGAACCGGAGCAGAGCAATAGAGATATTAAAATTTCTCACTGTATTTGTAAATAAAATATATTCCTTTACAGGAGCTCAAGCGACTTCACAAGGCTATTAAGCAGGAACATGGCCAGAACAGAGCTGCCGAGCTAGAGCTCTGCCTAGCTCCCTTCCCTGTGCTGGAGTTGAGTAAATGCATGAGCACTTTTGCCACAATTCTAGCTGGAGCTCTTCTAGTAGCCACCTTTGAGTTTTTGGTGCATTGAATTGCTATTTGCCATGGACATAGGAAGGTTGTTCAAAAATCCTGGCACTGCTACCTACTTTGGCTCTGGATACATGTTTCAGTTGTTAAGTTCTGCTCTTTTTATTGTGGTATGTCTTTCAACTTTTAAGTAAATTCACAGGCTGGCCTACCTGAGCGTAAATTTGGTTCAGAACATGACTTTTTATTTCCTCAACTGACCCTGCTGATTGATTTATTATCAAAACGCAGGCGTGTCAGCTAATTTAGACGAGTTTTGCATCGTTTTGAAATGTGTAGTCGCAAAAAGCTCTAAATCTGCATCACGCTCAGTTGGAGAGAGCATCATTTTGATTCAAGATGGAATGCGCCAAATTAACTGTGAAATTTCTTGATTAATAATTAAGAAATCCCACAGTTAATTCAGAGCACATTATCCTGACTCAGGATTAGAACGCGCTCATTTCGTCTATTTTGCGATTTTTCTTTGAGTAGGTAAAGTGCCGCCTTTAAGCCTCTTTTCTTTGACAAAAAATTTTTGTTCACTATTATTCTGGCATTAATTCCAAGGTGGATAGGCGCTCAACGGGCGCCTTTTATGAATGGACTTTTTTTCACGTGCCCCTGATTTAAGTGACAGATGCCACTGGCATTTCCCAGTAATGTTTGAAAGCATTTTGGTGCATTTCCCACGAAAACTTCAATTATAAATTTCAGGGAGCTAAATTTCCATTTTTCTGAATGTTAAAGGTCCTTTGCCATCAAAAGTGCTTTTAAATGAGTACAAATAGGGTCGGGCAATGGGCATATGTCCGGGCATTTTTTATGAAATGCCTGGCCGTATAATTTCGGGCATTTTCCTCCTATACGTTTTTGAGATTCGGTAGTCTCTAAAAGGTTCAAAGAACAATTAGTAGTAATTTAATTTTTTTTATTTTTCTTGTAACTTTTGATAAAAAGTACCATGTTAATCTAAAAAGCTTCATCCTGAGGCATACAAGTGTACAAAATGTTCTCAGAAATTTGAATAAAAAACTGAAATTTAAAATTTTTGTTGGTTTCCGAGATATGACCTGGAGTTGGTCAGTAATTTTTAACATATTGACACTCCAACATCAGATCCTATCTCAAAAACTAAGTATTTTTTCGAACTTCTGTTAATTTATTCGAATTCCGGAGGAAATTTCGTACACTAAGGTGCCTCAGAATGAAAAATTTTAGCTGAAAAGGATATTTTTTTAAAGTTCGAAATATTTTACAAAAAGTACCACTATCTGTCTTAAGTTTCTCAAAAAAAGTTAAGGAAAAGGAGTGCCAGATGTACTGTTAACTGTGAATTAACAGTTAACTGTGGATGGAATTTCAACTGTAGTTTCCTCCTTCATATTCATATTCATTCAATTTTTCAAGCATGTCGTCTATCGGCATTTTACCCACTCAAACGATAATCGTGAAATCAGAGTTGCTGAGCCGTCAAAATTTTTCGAGCCTTCCTACCGTATTTCTTCTAAAAAGCGACCCGGGGTGCTTTTTTGGGATGACCCGCAGGGGGCACTTCATTAGAACGGGGAGGGGGAGGGTTGCTTTTTAGAGGAAATACGGTATGAAAAAACCAAACGCTCGGTAAAAATTGGCCACCCTGTATTCAAAGGTATGCCCCCACTAGAATTTTAGTTGATCAAATGGCTGAAAAATGTGCCTGATGAGCGCTTTGATGCACAAGAAGTGGCTGAGTCCAGAAGTGATGCAAAAATGTTGATAGGTGCAGCAATAGTGATGTCAATGGGATGGAGCAGCAGATCTATATTCACGGTGCTTGCACAAAAGAATTCACTTGGTTGTTGTTGGCCTTGGCACCGTTTCCCCTATCAGCTGTGGTAGCGTAAATTTTTAAAAGCTAAAATAAAGTAAATTATTAAATTTTTTCGCAAGTCCCATCTTGGCACTTTTATTAATATTTCGTGTCAATTTTATCCAATTTTGACCCTAGTAGCGAATAGTAGCGGAACTGCTGACCAGTGTTTTCAAAAGTCACACTTGGATTACACTAACTTCACCCAACTTTTTACCATAAATTTTGTTTTCGTATTTTGGATATTTTTGTAGCGTTCTATAGCTGAGATATTTTTATGTTGATTGAGTGGTCAAATATCTTAGCGGGATTTAAATTCTGACAATTCCACACCAAAATCACACTTTATTACCAAAAAAGTGATTTTTTAGTCACAATTGTCAAAAATTATTTTTAACCAAGCTGTTTGACTATTCAATCGACAAAAAAATAGAATAAGAAAATTTTTGAAAAAAAGTTACATGAATTTAGGGTGAACCAGTGTTTCCAAAAAATCGAAACGGAAAGCAGAAACTGAAATATAACCGCAGAAAGCAGAAACCGAAAAGAAGCAGAAGCATAATGCTTCTGCTTTTGAAATTTTCAATTTCGGTTTATGCTCATGAAATTTTCGGTTTTCGGTTTCGGTTTTTGAAACTTTCGGTTCTGCTTTTCAACTTTCGGTTTGTGCTTTCGGTTTTGGTATGAAGTCAAGATTTCCGATTGTCTTGATCCACACGAATATCCACAAAAATAAAAACAAAATTCACATAATATGCAGAAGTATACGAACGAAAAAATCAGTTTTAAAAGCAGAAACCGAAAGCAGAAACTGAAAATTTCAGAAACCGAAACCCGAAACCGAAAGTTTCATGAGCATAAACCGAAACCGAAAACCGAATTTCGGTTTCTGCTTCGGTTGTGGTATTCCGTTTCGGTTTTTTGGAAACACTGGTGTGTTTTTTAAAACACTGCCCCTGACATATAAGCACCTCCGGCTGTTCCCCAGCGGTGCCGTCACATCCATGTTCAACTATACTATTTTCAATAAAGTTATTAAGCTCTGGTAAGTCATTTCAGGCACTTAGGTATTATTATTAAAATATCTCAATGAATTGATCTCGATTAATTCAGCCTTAAAGGACCATGATCACGGTGGTCTGGTGGTCGCCCGCCAATTCAACAAATTTAGGTACGAATTTTTTATTGAGTTTTGAAAAAAACTGAACCTAAGATTTAATTCTAGGTATAGTTTTCTTAGAAATCAATTTATAAAATACGTACAGGAGATCAATGATTAGAAAATCATTTGAATTGGCGGGGACCGCCAGATCATGACAGTGACAGGTTTAAAGAATTGGGGTATCGATATTATGTACCTTTTGTCCCATTCTGGAACCACCCTTTGTTCTAACTATTTGAGCCTTAGGATTAGGAGTGGACCAGCGTATGTCAGGACGGACTAATAAATGCCTTATGCACTTTTTCTGGTGTAATCTGAGGCTGCGACTATTTATGAGATTTTATAAAAAAGAGATTTGGGACAAAATGGGACAAAAGGTACCTAACGTCAACGCATCGTTGTTGGGCTACAAAATGGTATTAACAGATACATATATGATTATAAAATCGATAAAAGATAGAGCTCTGAAAAATTTTTACGGTAAAGGGACGTTTCGCCCATATTTGGACATTTGTCCAAATATGGCGAACTTGGATATAACACGTTTGGACATAACTACTTGGATATAACTTGGATATATGTCGGTTCACGTTGTGCGGCCAATACTTTAAAAGACCATTGCTGTTTACTACAAAGAAAATTTCGCTACTTGAGAATGGTTAAATGACGGAGGACACCATTTTACTCCCAAAATGCACATTTTTTTTCGAATTAACACTTCTAGGGCCAAAGTGATGAGTGTTGATTTTTCTGGTGCAGAATTTCTAGTTGATCATTTTCGACTTCCAGATGATGGTAGTTTTAGCATCTGGGTGGTATTCAGGTCGGTTAGTAGAGTCAGTAGATCAAGAATTACTCGTGATCCTACTCGCACCTGAAGCGGGTTTAGCAGAATTTAGGATCATGAAGCTCGTTTTTTTTGGTTGAGTTCTACTCGCTGAACTTGAGTTTACTGCCCTAACTCGGCTTTCTACTCCCGAGTTTAACGAGTTTACTCGATAATTTTAGATTAACTTGAGTTCTACTCGCTTAACTCGGCTTTCTAACCCGAGCTTTGAGAGTAAATTAATTTTTTTAAATTTTTTCGAGTTCTACTCGCTTAGAGGACCATGAAACTTGATAAGTACAGCAATTTGGAAATTTTGAATTCGCGCGGGACCACCCTAATTTTGTCAATAATGTTTTCGAATTGTTTTTGTTTGTATGTAAAATTTTTTCAAAATATAGAACCGTTACTAGTCGAGCCCAACGTTGCTCGACACGACAGTATACCAAGTGCACCCCCTAGTGCACCAAACCTAAGTGCACCCCCCCCCCTTGGTAGGGGGTGCACTTAGGGGGGGGGGTGTGCACTTAGAGGGGGTGCACTTGGGTCATTTTTCACATATTTTTTTAAATGTTTTTATGTTATTGTCTTGAAAGGAAAGTCATTATTTTGAACTTCTTACACCAAAATTTGAAATTTTGCCTTCAGATATCAAATACAGTCAAACCTCGTTATAGTGCGACCCCAAAAGTTCGTTCCAGCCTCGGTCCGACACTTTTTTTACCTCGATTTTTGAAGATTTTTGTAAGTGCACCAGAGGTGGGCAAAGATCAGATCAGATCAGTTCAGATCAGATCAGTTCAGATCAGATCAGATCGCCGAAGATCAGATCAGATCAAGATCAAGATCAGATCAGATCAGATCAGATCGGCATAATATTTTTTCTTTAATTTTGTCAAATTTGACACTTTAAGTCAAAATTTAGCGGCGAAACGTATTTTACACAGAGTTGGGAAAAGATCAGATCGATTTAGATCAGATCAGTTCAGATCGGTTCAGATCGGGTCAGATCGGGTCAGATCGGCATATTTTTTTCTTTAATTTTGTCAAGTTTTACACTTTAAGTCAAAATTTTGCCGCGAAATGTACTTTACAGTCGAAAACCAAGGTTTATTGTGTTTTTAAATAGAATAGATTAGATTTCAAGTTGCTTAATGAACGACCAATTATTAATTTGCTGACAGTTGATGGACTAAGAGATGTGCGTGAATCCTGAACCACACATTTCACTTTGCTGAATGTGCGACCTTAAGCAACCTTGAAATCTAATTGATCAAAAACTCTTGAAATATTTTTCTAATTGTGTATAGAACAAAAACAATATCATGAACATTGAAAATGAACAAAAGATAAAACAACTTGATCAAAAAAAATCTCTTAATAAAGCTCTTAGTGAAGATTGTTCACTCACTTGGGTGAAAAATAGAAGAAATCTGATTTTCCGTCTTGAAAATACGGTTTACGTTAACGTGTAAAATTTGGCTGATTCATGAAAGATAAATTGCCATTTTAATAAATAATAATAAATACATAATAATAAATTCGCAATAATTTCAATGGATAAAAAAGAAATTAAATTTTGAGAAAAAAAGGTACCAAAATAATTGTAATTGTTTTCTATTTAAAAACACAATAAACCTTGGTTTTCGACTGTAAAGTACATTTCGCGGCAAAATTTTGACTTAAAGTGTAAAACTTGACAAAATTAAAAAAAAATATGCCGATCTGACCCGATCTGACCCGATCTGAACCGATCTGAACTGATCTGATCTAAATCGATCTGATCTTTTCCCAACTCTGTGTAAAATACGTTTCGCCGCTAAATTTTGACTTAAAGTGTCAAATTTGACAAAATTAAAGAAAAAAATATTATGCCGATCTGATCTGATCTTGATCTGATCTGATCTTGATCTTGATCTGATCTGATCTTCGGCGATCTGATCTGAACTGATCTGATCTGAACTGATCTAATCTGATCTTCGGCGATCTGATCTGATCTGAACTAATCTGATCTGAACTGATCTGATCTTTGCCACCTCTGGTTTGCACCCACAAGGTTTCGAATCGTTAACCTCGGTTTGAGAAAATTTTGCGGAAATTTAATTTTCTTTGTCTGAACTAACCAAACCAAGTGGTCGTCCACTTGGAGCAATTTTTTTTACTTTTTGGGTTCAAAAACCAGTTTTCTGGACTAATTCCGGCATGCTGAAGATGGTTTGATAGGGTTGAAAAACCGTTTTCTCGAACATTTTTCGAGTTTTAGTAAATCACTTATATCCCAATTCTCAAAGAATACCATACAAAAATACAAGAAATAATTAGAAATTGTCTACCGTGGACTATCGCTAAAGTGCCCTACAGAACACTAGCGTTCAAAAGCATCATAATAATGAACACTTGAGTGCGAAATTTAGACATGCGAGTAAGAGCAATAAGGTAGTTGCAGCTAGTCGAAAATAAAATTGTAATTTTTCGGTTTGAGAAAATACTAATTTTGAACTATGATTTTATCATTTACATTTTACAAACAGAGTACTAATTGAGTACCGATTTTAGAGAGAGGATCCTTTAAAGAGGATCCTCCAGCTCCATCCTCCGGTTCCAGTGGAGACTGGAACCGGAGGATGGAGACAAAAAAAATTGCCCGGAGGATGGAGCCGGAGGAAAGGAGAAAAAAATTTTGCCCAGAGGATGGAGCCGGAGGAAGAGGGGAAATAATTTTGGGCTGGAGACCGGAGCCGGAGGATGGAGACAAAAATCAGACTTAGGGAGTTGGGGGGGGGGGGTTTGCACTTGGGCTTTTACGGCTCGACACTGCCAGATCGGACGACTTAACCTACTTTCACTGCACCATAACTACTAATACGAGTGCTAGTTAAAAATTTACTCTTAAATGGTACTCAAATTTTCGATTTGTCTCTTTCGAAATCCCTGTTTTTAATCCAGTTTTGGCTTTTTATAGCGAATTTTTTTCTAGAGAATGTTCGACTAAATCAGAATCCTTGCAACATTTATGACCATACTGTCAAAACAGAACTTGAAATTGAGGTTAAAAAGGTGTCAAACTCGGTAAATTGGCCGGTCCCCGCTCTAGTAAACAATACGTTTCCATTTTTTGCCTTGGTCCCCCTGCTGATTTTTTTTGAAAATAGCTGTAGCTTCTGTCGTCACTAATACCTTTGGTCTCTTGTAAAGTGTATCGAAATGAACCAGAAAACACAATAATTTTTATTACAAAACACAAGAACACAACATTATACCAAATATAATTATTCATAATTATCGATACAATGTATCTTCGAAATCTGTTCAAACAACCTGTCCAATGGATTCATTTTCTCCACATTGCAATTTTTGGCGGAATACTGCTTCTGCGACATACGACGAAATCAGATTGCTACTTGTCCCACGGAGTCGCTTGATCTTATGTTTGACTAGCATCCAAAATCCCTCAACTTTGTTCGTATGCACCGGACAAAATTCTTGTTCGCATCGACATCTGTCCTAAAAATTTTTTGGTAATATAAAACATTTGTATCTAAAATACCTTGCAAATACTCTTTTATGACAGATCATAAAGTGCTTATAACCTACCGGCTTCCGATTTGTTTTCCCAATTTGCGGTATGCCGGCCATTCATCCGATATTATTGTTGTTCCTTTCTTTATTTTATTTCTGATGATCTTCAACAGCGTTTCTCGCTTCGATCCGGCACGAGAAAGGCGAATGCTTTGCCCGTTTTACCGCGTTCGACACCTCCAAAGATCCACTGCTGGCTACCAATTCTCTTCCTGCCGCGGTTGTACTTTCGCTTGCAGATGCACGTCTCATCGATTTCAATTATTTTTGAAGGACCACCGATTGATTTCTCATTGTTGCAGTAACTAAATAAGAATTTTAGTATAACACAGGAAAGTAGCTTACTTCTCGGCAACTTCACCGCACAAATTCAGCCAGTCGACGACTGTAGGTTTGCTCAGAGCCAATTCGCGAACCAAATGTCTGTTGTAAAAATCCATGGCCCACATGTAGCATAATATGAGAGAATTTGAAAGCGACAAATTAGACTTGGCGAAGAAAGACCCCGTTCTGATGGACTTTGTCGAACACGGCACTCCTTTGTTTTGCATGTCTACTAATCGGGAAGGCAAGAAATACATACACGTATTTGCTAATAAAATATACCTGAATTCCATCTTGCAACTGTGTTCGCTTAATGATCCTCATCTTTGATCCACATTTGGCGCAATTCATCGAATTCTTAGCAAGTTTAAGCCCACCAAAGTAGCAATAACATCATCATCCGACATGGAGAAAAGCTGGCGAAGGCAGATCCTTTCAAAATTCAGCGACTGGGAAAGCTTCGCCTTGGCAATCAGAGAAAGCATCATAATGTCTCAAAACAAACATTAGCATAGATAATTATGGAAAAACAGGCAAGCAAAATATCAGATAAAAGTTGTGTAATGAAATTATAATGAACAGCAAACGGAGCAACATGATACGTTTCAAGGATAACTATTCTTTTCTTTTCAGCTTAAGATTCGAAAAAAGTTGTTTGAAAAAATTCAAATTCAAAAAATCAACAGGGGGGACCAAGCTGTTTTTCACAAAAAAACAACAGGGGGACCAAGGCAAAAAATGGAAACGTATTGTTTACTAGAGCCTAAACTAGCCTAACTTGAAATTGAGGTTAAAAAGGTGTCAAACTCGGTAAATTGCCGGTCCCCTGAGTATGCTAAGTGACAGCGTCAACTGTAGGTAAACCTCATTAAACCGCTATTTACTGTTGAAATGAATTTACGACCTCTGTTATACGCCACTCTAAAGTCGGTCCCTTGGGGTGGCGTATGACCGAGGTTTGACTGTACCTCAAATGAATTTCGACCACTAAAATATGACATTGTCGTCTTTTTTAATAGTCTTCATTTTATAGTCCGAATGGTTCGAATACCACTACGAGCATGCACACTTATTTTGACTATTTTTTCTTTTTTCCTAAAAGATAAAAGTTAGAACCAAATTATCTTTCTGACTTAATTCATACTTTTACTTTTTTGGGCTGTACACCAAAATATAAGATTTTTTGAGCTACATTTCACAAATATAATTCGAACCGTAAATTCTGACTAAAATTTAACTTTTCTCTCGGGGTGAACCAAGGCAAACGCTTCAAGAATCTTTTACCGTTTTTTCTCAACGCTGCGTAGCCGTGTGTGTACAAATGTAAATTTTTATAAATTTATTTAACTAACTCTGGCCTACTCTTTCGAGTAATTATGACTAAAAGGCAAATGTGTCAAATAAATTTTTGTAAACCATTTTGACCCTTTTGACTATTTGATTGTTTTTCCCTGTTTTGGTTACTGGAGCTGGGCAAAAAGAGTCTCAATATACATTTTTGATTAAGAGTCTTGCTTGAATCATGTCTAATGGTAAAATGGTCAAAAAAGGTATTTTTGGGTGGTCTCCAAATTTAATTTCTGTAGACTAAAACTCAAAATGCCTTTTTTAAGCTTTTGAGTAGCATGGTTAGCACAAAAAAGTATGCTTACTTGTAAAAAATCAGCAAATATTAACCAAACCAATCAAAGGAAAACCCAAAATGATAGATTTATAGACAGAAAGCAGGTTTCGGCCAGGCCTTGTATCTTATTGATACCGGTATAAACTTCTTTCTATCCTTTGTGCGACATAAAAAAATGTTGCTTTTGATCAAAACCTGAAAATGGTCGGCAGTTGGGATGGTTGGCAGTTTGGATGGTCGGCAGTTGGGGGTCGACAGTCAGAATGGTCGGCAGTTGTTCTTTTTCCCTTTTGTTCAGCAATGCCAAAAACAAAGCCAATAAGCTGGAGATATTTCAAACCCGACAAAGATCGGAAGAGAAAACTTGTTGGATTTTGCACTTTATGATGAGAATGATTTATTTGGCTTCGATTAATTGTTGATTTGAATAATATGATGTTATTTGTTGATGTAACAGAGGCTTCGTGCAAAAAAATAGAAGAACTCATGTGGAAGAATCGAAAAAGTATCTTTCCAAACATTTTGGAAACTTTCTGGAAACTTTCCGGAAACTTTCCGGAAATTTTCTGGCAAAAGATTCCTTCCGGAAAGATTGCAACCCTACAAAAAACATCGCAAAGGAGAATTTCATTTTTCGGGTTACTGTGTTTTTGCGATGTTTTTTGAGAGGTTTTTTCATAACTATTTTGTTATAATTTCACTAGATGTTTATACCAAAATGTAGCTCAACGAAAGTTAGCTGAGGAATGTAAAGTCTGTTTAATCATGCGTTTTCTTTATCATCGTCAAAATTGAGCCGAAAGATGACAAAAATGACAATCAAAAAATGATTTCATGTCATGTTTCGGCTCGATTTTGACGATGATAAAGAAAACGCGTGATTAAACAGACTTTACATTCCTCAGCTAACTTTCGTTGAGCTACATTTTGGTATACAGTCGAACCTCTATATCCTCTATAACTCTATAACATAACTCTATGCCATAACTCTACTCTATAACTCTATCTATGGTATGCGGGTGTGCGCATCTCAACCCCAAGAAACCAAGTCCCCTGCACCGCCCAAGACTCTCGACCGAAAGCGCATTAGGGGATCTTTTTGCCAGTCCATAGTAAAAAATAGAAATAGAAACGCGTTTTGCGATGTTTTTGAGTTCCGCCTATTTTTTAGCCAACTTTTGTAAGCCAGAGCTCACTTTTATAACACACCTTCTTAACAACTTTTAATGCTTAACAACATGCTATTATTGGATTTTCGTAATTAAATAGTTTATTTCCAGAAAACAGCCTCTCAAAAAAACCTCGCAAAGAGGAATTTCATTTTTCGGCTTGCGATGTTTTTGCGATGTTTTGCGATGATGTTTCGAGACCTTTTTTCATAAACATTTTGTTATAATTTTCACTAGATGTTATATACCAAAATGTAGCTCAATTAAAGTTAGCTGAGAAATGTGAAGTTTGTTTAACCATACGTTTTCATCATCATCGTCAAAATTGAGCCGAAACATGACGTAAAATTATTTTTTTGATTGTCATTTCTGTCATGTTTCGGCTCAATTTTGACGATGATGATGAAAAACGTATGGTTAAACAAACTTCACATAAGCATTAAAAGTTGTTAGGAGTGTGTGTTATAAAGATCTGGCTTACAGAAGTTGGCTAAAAAATAGGCGGAACTCAAAAACATCGCAAACGGCGTTTCTATCTCTAACATCAACCGCCAATTCCAATTCGAACCTACGAACAACCCTTGGCAAACTTCATGCCTTAAACTCGTTGCATCAGCAAGGAGTCAAACTTGAAACCATAAAATAACCCCACGTTAGCATCTTACCACTGAACCCGAAACCCGGTAATTTTTTTTCACGGTATTAGCTTGGAAAATCCAGTCAGGGAAAAGTTTGATGAAAAATCCCTGGAAGCTGAAATAGGTTCTTTTGCATTCAAATGGTCATAGTCCTAATAAAAATATTGAATAACGCAATCGTTAAAACATCATTAGAAAGCCTACTTTCTCAGCTATCTAATGGTTTTAATAAATTACGATGTGAGGAAGAAATGACCCTCATGCAAAGGAAAATATCTAGACACCACGAATTTGGGACCTCACTGACTACCCAACTTCCCTGGTTACTATTAGAGGGGGGGGGGGCCTACAATTTAAGAAGGACCGACCCGGCTGAATAGGCGCTGTCCCCCGCCAATTCAAAATGCAAAAGGGATTTTTTTATCGAACCCGGTTTTCGACCGATTATTCTTACGACGAATTATTATTTTGACAAAACACTTGAAACATGAAACAATGTTTTCGTAGCGGGAAAGTAACAGATGACAAAGTCTAAAGTCTTCAATAAAGAGCATTTCATGAAAAAGATCTGCGAAACAAAAATTTTTGATAAGGCTAGTTCTATAAGACCTAGCGACTTTCATGAAAACTCTAGCCCTACGTACATAATGATCCGTTTCCGTCCGCATCCGTATTTTTGGTGTTCACAATGCATTCGCAATGAGTCCGCATTCAGACCGCATCCGGATGCGGAAGACGTTGCGGAAGCGTCTTTACAATAGGCTTAGCGGATGCGAGTGTGGTGCGGAGGCCGGCGAGAATTCGCCGTCCAAACTCTGAGATACGCGGTCACTATGGTATCGTGAATGAAAGTTTCATTATGAAACACTTCATTTTAAAAAAAAGTAAAGATTTAAAAAAACAAAATCACCAGATTTTATTTGCAGTATAATATTTATTACGTTAAAATTTTATTCAACTCAATTATTAGTATTTTTTAAATGACAAACAATGCACCCCGAAGGGGGCGCAGGGGGCTTGAGAGTTAGAGATGCGCGCCACACACTTACCTTAGACATGATTCCGAGAAGTACTCTTGACCATAAATGCATATAGAGTCTCTTTTTGCCACGGCCCAGTTGAAAAACATGGCAGGACATCCGAAATAGTCCAGAATTCACTTTTTTAATAATTTTGCCATGAAAGTGGCCCTGTTTATTCCCTTCCCCTCCCAATACAGCCCTAATTCCCTGTAAAAATGTTTTGGCGGGAATTCAAAAAAATATTTTTTTAAATTTTCCTAAATTTTTTACCTTGGGGGACCAAGGCAAATCGAAAATTTTTTTTTTTCGATTTTTCGGAAACCAAAGTGTTTCCGTGCCTATTCAGAGCACGAGAATTACAATGGGACGGGTCCTTTCCCCTTCAGGAAAAGTAAATTTTTCGCTAGCTGGGGGGGGGGGGGGGGATTCTATAGTGTTACCCTGTATTTATTTGTAGCTGCCCAGGAACCTTGTCCAAACCTTCTAAAAAAGTTTCAGTGGCTTTTTGCATTCAATGCTCATAATCCTAATAAAAAAATGAACACCCCAATTGTTTATACATCATTAAAAGCCTATTTTCTCAGCTATCTAATGGTATACAATGAGTTGGAATGTGAAGAAGAAGTGACTCTCGTGCAACCTGGAAAACAACAATGCCGAAATTTTCGACTTTCCGTCCTCCTTTGGGCTAAGGTCCAGTTTGCGATCCAGTTTGCAAAAGTTTTTTATTTATGAACATCACAACAATTCGTGATCATTACATAGATTTAAACGCGTACATTTTTCATGTTAAGAAAAATTAAGAAATTAAGCCTCCAAGACCAGCTATGACTTCGTTACTTGTCTGAAATATTGTATATTATATTTTATATCCCGAGCTTATTTTTCCGATTTTGTGGGGTAGGGGGGAGGGGGCGGGTGTCGATTCTATACTCAAGCAATGGCACGCCATGTTTGTTCTGCCCTAGACTCATATAATATACTAAAGTGGCCGCCAGAAATTAAGCTTTCGAATAATTATAAGTACAAGCTGTTTTGTATTTGCGGAAAAGTTGTATCCGCAATATTTTCCCGCAAACCTCGTCATGCCTTTATTAGAAGATACAGTCGAATCCTGATTTGACAGACCTTCAATAAGTTCGTTTCGGCCAAGCGTCCGACACTTTTTTGCCTCGATTTTTTAAATCACCTGCCGATGAAAGTAGTAAACCCGCCAGAATTCACGCATTTTGTTGTTTCGATTGATTTACGACCCTGACAGGTACTCAAAATCCTTTGATCTTTGCCGACATGGGGAAAATTTTGCGGTAAAATTCAAAATCGAGTTAGAGAGTCAGAGAAAACTTCTTTCAGTTGTGTTTTTTCATACTTTTGAATTTACAGTCAGATTTTCCTTCTTATCTTCAAAGTAAACAAAATTTTTTGAGTATTGTCAGAAGGGTCGTAATCAATCAATGCATGAAATCTGGGTGTTAAACTAAGAACTTTGCTAGTTGATCCTAAAGCCTCGGTTTGAAAATTGTGGCTCTCTTCTCTGTTGATGCTGTCATCCCTCGCTTTGGCCTTAGGTATCTTCTCTTTTCTTCCTTTTTTCAGCCCTCGGTTTGAAAGATGAGTTATTAAGTTATTGTGAATTAAAAATGTTAAATAAGTCAACTCGGCTGGACTGACGATTGTTGACTTATTCAACGTCTGTTAATTCATATCTACTCGACCAATAGCCTATTTGGTAGCCCTAAATATCAGCTACAGAATGGCCTAAAAAGAGTGATTTATGGAAAATTTAAAAAAATTGTGACCGTTTCCGAGTAAGGATTGTTGAATTTACAGTATACCATTGTGCGTGAGGCCTGAAGGAGAGGTGAAAGCTGTTAGAGGACCATACTTGTTGATGCAAATGAGAATTTGGCAAATTCAAATGCGCGCGGGACACTTCTCTTTCGTATCGAACTGTACTCTTTGGAGTTATTTTGAGCGACTCAAAAGAGTAAAGATTAAAGATTACTTTAAAAGTGTTGAGTTAAAGATGTAACGCTGCATAAACTTTTTACTCTGTCAAAACCTGTAAAAATGTTTTTTTCAGACGAGGACACTGTTTCCTAAAAAAACTTTGACCGAAAATAAATTTTTGCTTATGGGTATCAAGGCAAGGCTACCTTGATATAAGGAAATAACAGAAATCAGCATAGATGTCTAATATTTACAATTTTTGAGCGAAAATAGTCAAAATATGACCAAATATGCCCCGAAAAATCAGAATATGCAGCAAATATGCTGTAAACACGCAAAATATGCTAAAATATGCTGTAAAAAACACCATAAAAACGCTCGAAACTAAGCTAAAAGTGTTTTTAAATTGTGTTTAGTCCAAAGCATATCAGCAAAAAAATATGCAAAAACATATAAAATAAATCCGGTCCCTAGTTGTTAGAAACAAAAGCGCGTAGAACATTTTAATTTGCAGGAATTGTGAAGACAGAAAAAAGTAATACTAAAACAAAAAGAAGAGTTTTTGAAAAAAACAACAGGGGGACCAAGGCAATTTTAGCGTATTTCTTATGTTTCTTCAGCCTAAAAACCGACATTTTTGTGGCTGGTGGCGAAAATATTGAAATTCTATATAGTAAATCGAACATGCTCTACACGGTAGCGTAGTCAGAATATTTGAATCAAATCATACAGTTCGTGCGGTTGTGCTGTAAGATTAATCCTTTCGTGCCGAACTATATCCTAAAACGGGCATGCCCTAATAAGAGGTGATGCCCGGGAATTCAAAAATTTCCTAATCGTTGAACTTCTGTACTGACTTTTCAACTTGGTTTATAACAAAACTATGCCTAAAATTAAATTCTAGGCCGTGTTTTGTAAGAAACCAAGTTGAAAAATCCGTACTCAAGTTTAATGATTAAGAAAACATTTGAATTCCCGGGCATCAAATCTTAATCGCGTGGCATGCCTTTTTAAAGAGGCATACCAGCGAGCTACACTGCAATTAAGGCGGGACTAGTGATTTTTTTTCTGTCGTGTCTGTGGTACACTTCCGTAGTCAAAATAAAAAAAGTGTTCAAACCATAAAATTTATAAGTGGTTCAGCATGCTTGAAGAAGTGTAATTCTGAATTTCAATTTTTTAAAAAATTGGTCGGCCGGTATTTTTCTTTTTTATTTCTTTTTTCGGCCCTCTGTTAATAAACTTACAAATGTTTTTAGAAGACTTGCTCGTTTTCGACGATTTTTAGCAAAGTTGAAAGTAGCAGTGCCAAATGATAGCTGAATATTAAGTACCAGCAAAAGAGTAAGCATTACAAAAATGTACACAAATTTCATTTTTTTATTCAATAAATATTTCACTGGATACTTTCACAGAAAAAGAGTGTGTTTATAGCGGAGAAAAAAGCTGCCGCAGCATAATTATTGTACATTTGCAAATATTTTATAGGAAAGACATCGCTAATTTGAAATTGCTATCAATCCTTTTATTTTGACAGCAAACAAAGGGGGATTCTATTAGATGAGCGCAGTTCAACCGTAATCAGACCAACCTTTAAATTCTTGATGATATTTGACTTGGCAATGCATGAGCAAAAACGAAAACGGGGCTAACTGGCCGTACATCGACATCGTCCAGACTATTTGTGAGTAAAAAACTTTTAGCTACCACCAATATTACAATCTTTTTGAAAATTTTGAATAGTCTGTTTTGATGATTTGATGATTTTTTTCTGCTGCAAGAGTTAAACGGATTGCTTGCAGTCAGGGGACATGGTGCGCAAGGTGCGCCCCAAAATTTTAAAGGTTGAAAATTTCTCAATATTTTCAAAAGCATTAGCTGATTTAATCAATTATTATGTTGATATAGGTGATTATCATCACTTCGATCACCATAATCAGCTTGACCAACCTAAAAATTATTTTGAACTTGAGCGATTAGTCGTATTTTGTATTATTTTCCGAACTAGCCAAAATATGTCCAACCGGCAAAAGAGGTTAATAGGATTAACGTAATTCCTCTAATTAACGGTCCCAAGTGATCAAAAATCGGGTTAAAAACACGATGCCAAGAACACGATTTTGAATCAAGAGGGTGGGACGTTAATTAGAAGAAATACAATATTGAAAAGTGGGGTTATTAAAAAAAGTTTCAAATTACTGCTAAAATTATGAGTTTATTGTGTTTGCTTTTTCAAAAACAAAAAGACAACAATTTTTTATGTCTGCAATCACCGATCACAACTAAAACTTTGACATTATATAGACTTTAACATGAACTACTTCAAATGTTCATATCAGTAGATATCTTAGCGGATGTGTTACAATTGTTGCATCGATCTCAACTTTGCAGTATGCAGCTGGTTTCTAGACATTATGCCCACACTATATCTTCTTGTTTGCCCACCCATGCTCTAAATTACCTTGAAAATACCTCTGTTAATTCTTCAAACATCCAGCACCAAATAAAAAATCACAGCATTCCTCCATCATATGTGCGCTTTAACAAATTTACTGTTGAATTCACTGCAAATTGTGACAACACTAACGTCATGCTGTTTTTAAAAAGTAAGTTGCGAAATATTAGTTTTCAAAGTGATTATTTCCAAATTTACAGAAGGGGGGGGGTGTTGATAGACTAACTGTAAAGGTACCAGGAGTTACTATGCAGTTACGTTTTTAAATAGAACTTTTTCAAAAAATTATATTAAATGTTCAGATTTTTAAGCATTGCTAAAAAAATTAACACACAGCAGGAATGTGCACGGGCCGGTCCGTTTCAAACCCTAAAAAATCAAAGGGGTTCTTACCTTCGCGGGAGCAGAAAAAGTGGCCCAAGCGTTTGTCTTTTTTGGCCCAAAATGGTGTTGCAGGTTCGATCCCACCTGGTGGCATGCTATTTATTTTGGCTAGTTGGACCAGTTCTAGAGGTAATTTGCGTCACTGATTTCGAATATGGCGTCGAAAAATTCTAATCACCCTAGAACTAGTCAAACAAGCCAAAATAAATAGCATGCCACCAGGTGGGATCGAACCTGCGACACCATTTTGGGCCAAAAACGCAAACCCTTACGCACTGCGCCACCGAAGCCAATTTTTTCTACTCCCGCAAAGGTGGGAGCCCTTTAAAGAAATCACAGTTAACAAAATTTCTCATTTACAGGATCTAAGCACTGTTTTGGAGACGAAAGTAGTTTATTCCTAAGCTATATAAGTCATCATCAAGAAGGGTTTATTTTTTTGAAATATATATTGGAAGTGGCAACAAACTGTATTTTATTACATCAATGTTACTGAATATCCGTATTACTGGGACTGGAGAGATATGTCTATCGAATTAAGGCCAGAACCAACTCAGACACTTCAGCTATGCAAAGGGACATAGATTCTATTGTGGATTGGCTTAACAGACCACCTATGGGTAGCAACAAGAAAAGAAAGATGACTATTCGAGACAGAAGGGAGGGTGGTTGTTTTACAGACTGGCTACTTCATTCTCTACTCAAGGTAGTTTTACCACAAGAAATGCTAACAAGGGAACCTCACATAATGTCCTGGCCTATTGAAAAACGGTATATACCATTTGAAAGCTCTTTGAAAATCCGACCCTACCGGAGTATACACCCCCCCCCCCCCAACTGAAATTTTTTTTAAGTGTTTCCAAACACCCTATATCGACCTAAAATCACCTCAGGAGTTCAAAAAGACATTATTTTTGAGTTCTGGTTAATAAAAAAAACTGAGTTTGGACATTTTGAAATTTCGACCATTTGCCTGTTTTGCCATGTTTGGTCACTGGAGCTGGGCAAAAAAAAGCCTCTAAATGCATTTTGTTCAAGAGTCTTCTCGAAATTATGTTTAAGGTAAGTGAGTGCGCGCATCTCTAACAAACCCAGCCCCCTGCGCCCCCTTCGGGGGCGCAGGTGGCTTGGTTGCTTGGGGTTGAGATGCGCACACCCACATACCTTATACGCAAATCACTCGAAAGGGACTCTGGAGGCATAAAAATGTATGCATACCAGAGTTCATTTATGCGGTAGGACCCAGTCAACAAAACTATGTTCAACATCATCTTTTTCACACTAAATTGGCCCATTTTTAGTCCATTTCTACCCAAATACAGACCTAAATCCCTTTAAAAATGGTCAAAATGGGTGATTTTGGGTGGTCCCAAAACTCAATTTTTTATCGATCAGAACTCAAAAATAATGTCTTTTTTGAACTCCGGAGGCCATTTTAGGTCGATATAGGGTGTTAGGAAATACTTTTAAAAACAGT
Organism: Ditylenchus dipsaci; assembly: GCA_004194705.1. Lineage (NCBI taxonomy): Eukaryota > Metazoa > Nematoda > Chromadorea > Rhabditida > Anguinidae > Ditylenchus > Ditylenchus dipsaci. Next base: position 621,350 of record SADC01001227.1, on the reverse strand, counting down.
TGTTTGGGGGGGGGGGTTATATCCAAGTAGCGCCGAACTTTTATTATTTTTTAATTTAAATGTAATAGAAGACTTGTCAACCTTATCTCATCTTATTTTAAGGGCGTTTTGAAGGAATTTAGAAATTCTGATATCGATGATGCTGATCCAACTTTTAATTCTGCACACTTTGTCGGACATTGCACCACGGAGTTGTCGACAAAATATGGCTAAAACCACATTGAAAAAACAAAAAAAAATTAAAATAATCGACCCTACCGGAGTATACACCCCCACTGAAATTTTTTTTAAGTGTTTCCAAACACCCTATATCGACCTAAAATCACCTCAGGAGTTCAAAAAAGACATTATTTTTGAGTTCTGGTTAATAAAAAAAACTGAGTTTTGGACATTTTGAAATTTCGACCATTTGCCTGTTTTGCCATGTTTTGGTCACTGGAGCTGGGCAAAAAAAAGCCTCTAAATGAATTTTTGTTCAAGAGTCTTGCTCGGAATTATGTCTAAGATAAGTGAGTGCGCGCATCTCTAACCAACCAAGTCCCTGCGCCACCTTCGGGGGCGCAGGGGGGTTAGAGTTGAGATGCGCAAACCCACATATCTTAGACGCAAATCACTCGAAAGTGACTCTGGATGCATAAAAAATGTATGCATACCAGAGTTTCTTTATCTTCAGGCCCATTCAACAAAACTATTTTCAACATCTTCCTTTTTACACTAAATTGGTCTATTTTTGGTCCTTTTCACCCTAATATGGCCCTAAATCCCTTCAAAAATGGTCTAAATAGGTATATTTGGGTGGTCCAGAACTCAATTTTTTATTGACTAGAACACAAAAATAATGCCTGTTTCGAGCTTCTGAGGCAATTTTAGGTCGATATAGGGTGTTTGGAAACACTTTAAAAAATTTCATTTGGGGGGGGGGGGTATACTCCGGTAGCGCCGAAAATCCTTATTTGACTTAGATATCCGTTTTTGCCCACGTCTCAAATTTTCAATGTAATTAACCAATTGAAATATATATTGAAATAAAAACATTATATATCAAAAGATGTTGTAGCTAACCATGTGCTTAGATGGCGTAGTAGGTAGCAGTGTTGGTGTGGAACCCCGCATCCTGGTTTTCTCAGTAATATTTTTTTTGCTGTTTTGATTTCTTAGGATTGTAAATGTATTTTTTTCAGCATCGAATAATTTTTTTTTTCAAAATTAAATTGATAGGATCCTATTTCGGTTACGAATAAAAGTGAAAAAATACTTAACGACCGTTATCATGTCAACGGAATTTTTCATTTTTTGTTCGTAACCAAAATAGCATAATATTAATTTAATTTAAAAAAAATGATGCTGAAAAATACATTTACAATCATAAGAACTCAAAAACAGCAAAAAAATATTACTAACAAAAAGCAGGTGCGGATATCAAACTCGAGAGTGTTTCCACACCAACACCGCCATCCACTGCATTGAAAAATCGAGCCGCGCGCAAAATGAATATCTAAGTCAAATAAGGATTTTCGAAAAGCTATCGAATAGTATATACCGTTATTCAATAGTCCACGGACACTATGTCAGGTTCGCTTGAAAGAACCGAAATCTAACTTTTTCCCACAAACAGGTAGAAAAACACCTATTTTACAAGGTGGCACAAATTCGCCGCACGCTTGATTTGGCCATAACTTTCAATTTCGCTTCAAATGTTGCCGAATTTTTTAAAATACTTGCAATGAGTCGGCTAATAAGATGACACAAAAGTTGCTTCAGTAAACATTCTTAGAAAAAACGGCTCCGGAGAAAATCTTGGAAATCTCAAAAATTTTAATCTTATAATTAAAATTTAAAATTTAAATTTAAAAAAATTCGACCTTTGCCTTGATACCCGTGTGGTCACAAAACTCATTTTGAATTTTCTTTACTTTAAAATTTGAATCAAATAAAGAATAAATTATTTTGACGCTACTGTCATATAAAAAAAAACTACTGTAATATACCCCCCCCCCCCCCAATAATTTTTCAGGTACCCCGAAAACCATACTTTTTTTGAAAAGTGGTGAAATTATTACGTGTTGTCCCTGAGCCTAATGCCTACGGCCCGAAGCCTAAGCTTAAGGGCTAAGCCTAATTCCTAAGCCTAAAAAATAATTGCGAGGGGGGGCCCGGGGGGGGGGGGGTTGTTATATGACAGTAGGTCGATTTTGGGGGGGGTGTATATTACAGTAGCGCCACGATTTTGCCTTGATCCCATCTGTGGTTGAAAAAAATGCTCACCAGGGGGACCAACCAAAAAAAACTCTGGTATGCATATATGCTTTATACCTCCAGAGTCACTTTCGAGTGATTTGTGTCTAAGGTATGTGGGTGTGCGCATCTCAACCCCAAGCCCCCTTGATGGGTTAGAGATGCGTGCCTTCACTTACCTTAGACATAATTCCGAGCAAGACTTTCGATATTACATGCATTGGAGACTCTTTTTGCCAAGTTCTAGTAAAAAAACAAGGTAAAAATGAATAATAAGACATCTAAGTACACTCTCCATTGGTTTGCCTTGGTCCTTCAAAAAGTAATTTCAAGTAATTCCCATACCATCCCTTGTAAATAAACTCAAATCAATCACCACTTTTTATAGGACTTTTTATGTGTGAAAATCAAAAGTCATGTTTTTCTAACACAACACCGTTGTTTACTCTATGGTTGGATGAGCCAAAGAAATCAAAACGTATACAGAAAAAACCATTTCAATTCTACAACAGCTTCAATGAAAATTAGTACTGCGTCTATCACACTATGCTGTCAACCCACGTGGTCATAATTCAGATGAAAAAACCTTCACAGACTACGATACGGATGACCCCAATTCTGACAACCATTTCTGTGGAGGACTGCGCTTTATTTTCCGCGTATTTAAACTCAAGCGTCAACCAAATTTTATATGAAAATATGTTACCGTATTTATTCTTATTGAAAGCCAGTCTTTATTAGAAGACCACCCCTTAGGGTCGTAACTAGAGAGAAAACCATGTTTTATTGCATTTTCAACACAAAGCCAAAAAAATTATAGAAGCTGAAAAATGGAAGGCCGTGGGCTTCCATTAGAATAAATACGGGCTAAACTTTGGGATTTCTGACTCGCTCGAAATCAAGTTTTAACCATTTTTAAGGGTGTTTTACATGGTAAAAACAAAGCAAACAAATTTTTAAAGCGTGGAAGAGCATTTTTTTTAAATTTACTAAAATTTTGACTTTTGCCTTGGGGGACTAAGGTAAACCAGCCAGAAAGGGTACCGAGAAGCCCTCTGCGCCTCTTCAGGGATGCAGGGGCTTGAGAGTTAGAAATGCGCGCATTTCTAATAATTCAGAGAAGTACTCTTGATCAAAAATGCAAATAGAGTCTTTTTGCACAGCTCCAGTGACCAAAACAATAGAATACCCTAATATAGGGTGTTTTACCTTGGTTACCCAAGGAGAAAAGTCAAGCTCTGGTCAAAAATTTTTTTCCAAAAATGCTTTTCCACGCCCTAAAACATGGTTTCTATTGTTTTACCATGTAAAACATCCTTAAAAGTAATCAAAACACGATATCGAGCGAGTCAGGAATTAAGAAGTCCTGCTTAAAGGGGCATGCTCGCGCCCGATGGAATAATTCTTGCATTTCAAATTGGCGGGTATCAGGCACGTTAGAGATTTGAAATTCAAAATCGTATTTGAAATCATTTGAGTGTTGTTTTACAGTTTTTCAATGATTTCACGTCAGGGAAGAGTTCTTGTGACTATTTGCGGGAAATAGTCACAAATTTTTGAATTTGCAAAATAGCCAAAAATAGTCACACGTTGTGACTATTTTAATTTTGTGACTATTCTTGTGACTATTTCTCGACACGAAAGTAACGATTTTAAAAAATAGTCACATCGTGTGACTATTTTGAACGTTTGTGACTATTCTTGTGACTATTTCTTGACAAGAAATCAATAATTTTTTAAATTTTTTCAAGCTATTAATCATTTCTGTGTGAAGTTTAGGAGTGGACAAAGACCAAATGCCACTCCAGAGTGGTTAAAGCCTATAATAACTGGTTTTTAGTGGTTTTACTGAAGGGGGATAAACTTTTGCGAGAAATCGATTCAGCGGATCAAAATTCCAGTCCGATTGGCTTCATCGTCCAGAATTTCAGATCACCCCAGACATTGGTGACATCAGGTATCATTTTGCTTGCTTCTATTTGTGATTTTAGGTCTGCTGGTCAGGTAAATTTAACTTTTTGATGCACTTCACACTGCAACTGCATGCAGCTCGGCAAAGTCATCCACTCATGCATACTTCAAGTCACAACCTTTTGTCTACTTTACATTTTGTCTACGAATTATTGACTTTGTCGGGCTGTATGTGGTCGAAGTGTCATCTCTATGTGCCTCGTGCTCCATAAACCAAGGCGGTGTGGCTAGGCCCATGTAACATAACTGCCGGAGCACGTCAACTTCTAAACAAGAGGCTGCCTAGCGAGAGTTATATTATTTAGCATTCACATCACTCATTTTCAGGTCTAATCGCGTATCAGTAACTATCGGAATAAACTATATATGAGTTTGAGTGTGCTAGGTATTGCATATTTTTCTATAACAACAACAAGCTGTCAATTATTTTCTTTTACACTTTCACATTACTATCTTGTGGTCCGACATATATTTTACTGATCAGTTACACATTCAGCAGCAAGATATTTTTAATTGTAAAGTTTTTTGATCCTGTAAGGGCGTTGAAAACTTGTGATCTGACAACCATACTTTGTCAGTTGATCCAGTGGAATATCATAAACGGCCAGTGGTACGCCACAAAGTGCCACTGGAATGCCACTAAGTACCACTGGAATGCCACTTAGTTAATTGGTCAGTGGTAATCCAGTGGATTACCACTGGATTTCGCTAAGTCCAGTGGTAATCCAGTGGATTACCACTGGATTTCACTAAGTCCAGTGGTAATCCACTGGGTTTAACGATTTTGGTGGCATTCCACTGGCATTTTGTGGCATTCCAGTGGCACTTTGTGGCATTCCACTGGATTAAAATTAGCTGTGGACTAGTAAAATGTTTTCGGACCCTTGAATTTCCATAGGACTACTAAAGTGCAATAGTACCGAATTTACCGTATCCTCTCGCCTCTAGAGCCTTCCCCTTGTTTTTTGACAAGAACTTCAGACTTTTCACCGGGGTAGAGGTTATACAGCCCGTTAGCATACAAATTACACAATACCACACCCCAACCAATTATCTTTATTGCAACGACATTAACAATAACGAGGAATCAACAAGTGTTCTATTTCTGCGCAAGTTCCTTCTGACGACCCTTCTCGATTTTGGCTGACTTGGCTTGTGAACGGCAGACATAATACCACCACCCCAATGCTTGCGAATCTCATCTCCACGCTCATTGAAGTTGGCCAGAACTGTCTTCGTCAAATTCTTCAGCGAGTTCTTGTCCTCCCTTAGTAAGAACGTCAATACGAATTCAATAAACACCAAGCCATAAACACTTACGGGTTGGTATCCACAATAGCGAGGGTAGAAGTGGTCTTGCGGTGAACAACCTGACCAAGGCGAGCCTTTCTTTGACAACGCAATAGGGCACCCCAAAACGGCGACATAGGGCAGGCAGAAACAGGACGATTTCGATGGATCCACATCATGAGCAATCACCACCAAGCTAGCCTTCTTGTTTCCACCAGCTTTGTCACTGTCTGGATTCAAAACGAACTACGGAGGACGCTTTCCTGAAACTTGCTCCGGTTTTCCAGCAGCCCGATTTTCAGCTCGCAAACGAAGACGCTCTGCTTGCCTGCTTTGTTTCCGGACGATACTTGTCCAGCAGAGAGAAGAGCTTCACGGCTAAAAACAGATCCATAAAATTTCATCAATAAATAAGAAACAATGTAGACCCACCGGTCGGCTTGTCCAAGGTGCTATGGAACTGATGCACTGGAGGTGGCACCTTGAGACGCTTCAGAAGAACGGCGCGCTGACGCTGCAGACGACGATGTACTTTGGCCAACGGACGAAAAGTTGTCCTCCTAAACTCACACAGAAATGATTAAATAGCTTGAAAAAATTAAAAAATTATTGATTTCTTGTCAAGAAATAGTCACAAGAATAGTCACAAACGTTCAAAATAGTCACACGATGTGACTATTTTTTTAAATCGTTACTTTCGTGTCGAGAAATAGTCACAAGAATAGTCACAAAATTAAAATAGTCACAACGTGTGACTATTTTGGCTATTTTGCAAATTCAAAATTTGTGACTATTTCCCGCAAATAGTCACAAGAACTCTTCCCTGTTTCACGTGTGTTTTTCTGATTTACTCGAAATAATCTGCAAGTGATCATTTGTTAGCGTGTTTGAGTCTAAAACTACTGGTATCTTTATTATTGTTACTGTGTATGGAAAATTCGTAATTATTACGGATTTTCAGCCGCTACTCGGAGGCTAAGCACACGACGTCTTGCTTTAGATAAGCTTTGTTATGACTGCCTGCGATCGGATACAATTTGTGATCGGATACAGCGATCGATACAATTGCGATCGGATACAGCGATCGGATAAAAAATAAAAAATATATTTGTTCTACATCCCAGCTTACGACTAGATTTATCCAACGATGAAAACAATGAAACAATTAAGAGTAACGGGAAGAAACGACAATAATTTATAACTGGACCAAAAACAAAGAAAACATTCAATATAGGTTAATAATATTAGCCGGGTCTTCTAGGATATTACTTTCCACAACTTCAGGATTCCGGCAGTGCCTCTGCATTTGGTTCAAATTCAACATGAGCCATCTGATAAATGAGAACAATTTCATGGAAATCATATTAAAATACGAACAAAAGAAGCAACACAAAATGAGCTTAAAGGCCATTGCGTCTCCGACAACGGTTGTCCCCCGCCAATGAAATCGAGTAAAAAGAGTGGTGATACAAAATTAATTAAAAATATTTGTTAACAAAAGAGTTCGTTAACGACCAAACCAACCAAGCTAACCAAAGTCTTGACCGAAAGTTCGTTAACGAGAGTAATTTGCTAACGAGAGATTCGTTAACGAGAGAGTCAACTGTAATCGCTGTATCCGATCGGAGTTGTATCCGATCGCTGTATCCGATCGCAATTGTATCCGATCACTGTATCCGATCGCTGTTATACCTTTGTATATCTTTAGCCGTCTTTTGCTTTTCCTTTCTTGTGACTTTTAGGTGTCTGCAAATAAATGCCTTCTACTTTCGGCTCTTTGGTGTGATGATGGACGAATCGCTGTGTCGAGCACTTCACGTAAGAGGGCGAGAAACACGGTGAGACAACGCTCTCTATGATTGACCTAAAGGACCGCGCTCAGCCATCCTAAGCGTCCGTTATGTAGAGCGTTGACTCATGTCAAATTACACTTACTCTAACCAAATTAGCCAAATTTGTTGTCCGCTTGGAGCAGGTCCGTTATGGAGATAGTGAACTGTATTCACGAATGAAAATCTACAAAAGATGAGCTCCGATCATGACAAGTATTGCTTGTTGAGGAGCATTCTCATTGAGAACGACTATATCTATGATTAGAATTCTCGCTCAAGGAAGTGTTCAGGGACAGCAAGTTGACTGCGCATGTGATAGAGCTAAAGGCACCAGACGGGCTGGAGCTCGTCCTGTCATACTAATTTTCAACGAATAATTATTCCAATATGAATGGTGGCGACGATGCTTTATGGTTTTTTTGCAGATTTGCACCTTCTCTCGCCCTTTCTCCCTTTGGACATCGCCGCAGATGTTCAGCAAATCGAGCGTCAATATTGGTATCACGGTATGCAGATTTTTGACTAAATAAAGGGCATTGGCTTTTAGGATTACTGCGACCGGTCTACACTCAACGATCGTAGTTCTATACCATCTATTCACTGCAAAAGCGACTGATTATGGAATTTATGTTTAGTGAAATGTTATATAACCATATAGGAAATTATTGGTACTCTAACCGAAATGTAAAAATACATGTAATACATGACGAAGATCTTATCGTAACGAATTTCGTCAAGTTCAAAATTCTACCAAGTTGATAGGTACTGATAATGACCACGAAAACTCTATGAGAAGTCAGGAGAAAAGCAAAAAACAGAGGCTCATATAATTTCCGGAACTTTTATTTGATAGAAGCAAACAGAACAGCACAACGACGTAAAAGAGATCTGTAACTGTGAATAGATGTCACCACCGTTGCTGTAACCTGGTTCTCCGTCTCGAAATTCTTGTTCTTGTTTCCACTACGAGACGGGACCGGGGGTTTTGCGGAACGTCGTAAGCGGATTTGTATTTATACATTGGTTTCCAGACTTTTGCCAGAAGAGCATTGGCGAACGCGACACCTTTGACCCGAAAAAGCTGGACCGACATTTATCATCGCGCGACAAATACGAGTGCGACATTTGCGGAGACGCCTTCAGAGGGTCCAATATTTTTGGACATTTTATGAGTCTAAAAAGGCTTTCATCTGAAATATTGAATGCAAAAGTATGTTCGCGTTTGTCCAGCCGCAAACGTCTTGTATGCTGAAGGCGCATCCGTTCATGATCATCCGCATTTGTCGGCCACGAATAGGGTCGCATCCGCCCAAATACGTCCACCACTGTCGTGTCCGCCAAACCCCAGACACAAATGTTGCCGAACCGACGTCTCTCGCTTGATCATGCGCAACAGAATGCCGGCAGCATCTTTCTTCCTGTGCACCACGTCCAGAGGGACTTGCCAATGTCTTTTGTCGTCTTACTTGGAAGTGCTCGACACAGCGATTCGTCCATCAATCACCACCAAAGAGCCGAAAGCAGAAGGCATTTATTTGCAGACACCTAAAAGTCACAAGAAAGGAAAAGCAAAAGACGGCTAAAGATATAACAAAAGCTTATCTAAAGCAAGACGTCGTGTGCTTAGCCGTCCGAGTAGCGGCTGAAAATCCGTAATAATTACGAATTTTCCATACACAGTAACAATAATAAAGATGCCAGTAGTTTTAGACTCAAACAGCACGGATTTCCCAGTGTAACTGAAGTTGGATCATAGAATAACATTTTTTGCGGTAAGAAAAAAGTATTTTGCGGTAAGAAAAAAGTATTTTGCGGTAAGAAAAAAGTATTTTGCGGGAAAATCAAATTGCGGTAATAAAAAAATGATTTGCGGGAAAATCAAATTGCGGTAATAAAAAAATGATTTGCGGTAATTTTCAAGTGTTTTGCGGTAAGAAGAAAGTACCATCCTTTAAAAATACTTTTAAAAAGTTGATTTAGGGGGGGGGTGGTAATTGCAAGTAGCGTCAATTTTTTTATCGGTAATATTTTTGATGTATTATATGAATATTATATGAATTATATGAAATATATTATTATAAGAAACCACAAATTTTTCGGCTCGCTTCGTAAAGGATACGAAATATTTCGGAAGCAATCCATTAGGAAACAAATTGATTTGAGAACAAATCGAAATAAGAAATAATTAGACGAATAAGTTCAGGAATAATTATTTTTGAGTGAAAAAAATTCAGTAAAATCAATTCAGGAAACAATTAATTGTGCATTTCGCTTTCCTTCCTCAATTTGGGCTTGAAATACAGTAAACCACCAGCCCCAAGTGAACACAACACCACCTCCCCTCCCTCTGTAATAACCCAGGTTATTTTGAAGAGGGCAGGGACCGGTATTACAACGGGGTTATTACCGTATATTCTTTAATAAAAGACCACTCTCTAATTAACGACCACTCTCTAATAAACGACTCCTGTCAGGACCTATATCTCAGCCTAGAGTGAATTTTTTGAAAATCTGTTTTCAGCATTTTTCTAACTTCCACGAAATCTAGCGATTCACTTTTTAGATTTCAGATTTTCACCCAAAAATTTCGAGATCGATCTCTCATTTTTCAGATTTTTGAGAGGTTGAAAAATAAAGGAACATGGTCTTTTGATAAAGAATATACGGTATGTTACAACGGGGTATGTTTTTCCGTTACAACGCATTTGGGCACATCGCATTTGGGCACATGGCATTTGGGCACCCGCATTTGGGCACCCGCATTTGGGCCCCGATTTTAAAATTCCATATTTTTTAATTATAAATTGAAATTTGTCAATTTTTCACTGTTTTATTCAGTTTCTCTCACTGCGCGTGCTATTGTTGCTTCTGTTGGTAAGCGTCTTAATGCAGTTCTGACAAATGGAACCACCGATTAGAGAAACATGTATGTGCTTATATTTTTATATGCATCCAGGAAGGATGTCAATCCCCTGGGGACCGGTCTCAAGGTGCCAGATATACAAGGTGTCGAATAACTGGAGTGCCAGTTGACAGAGAGTAAGTCAATCTCAGTCAGATGAATTCAAATCAGGCACAGAGTGTCAGATAGTCGCGAGTGTCGGATAACTGGAGTAGCGGATAACCGAAGTTCGACTGTTGTAATTTAAGCGAGTTGAACGTTTAGCTAGTCGTGGAGTCACTTTTGACTAATTTATGTCTTAAGTATGTATGTGTGCTCATTTTAACCCAAATCCAACAAGCATCATGTGACCCGAAGGGGCAAGCTACTTATGAGCAAGGCTTTTGATCACAAATGCATATAGGGGTCTTTTTTTGCATGACTCTAGTGACCGAAACAGGGTAGAACAGGGCCTTTAAACTAAACGTTTACACACTTTCGGTCGAAAATTTGAATGAGGCACCTATAGGACCTGAAATGAATACAAATTTTATTATAAAACAGTAACATATTGATACATTTCAATTTTATAATTTGAAAATATGGAACTTTAAAATCGGGGCCAAAATGCGGTGCCCAAATGCGGGTGCCCAAATGCGATGTGCCCAAATGCGTAGTAACCTGTTTTTCAGGGCACATTCTGTCCTGCAAGGAAGTCATGTTATTAAAAATTTTTAGAACTTCTTGGGTTGGGAGGCGGGTTTTTCACTTATTTAAAAATAGTGTTCAAACGACTCTTAAGTAATTCGTATACAGTCGTCGCTCGATTTAGTGTTCACTCTGTGACCGCTCTAGGCAAACACTAAATCGAGCTGAACGCTAAATACAGGGTGTGTCAAAATTACGTTGACATTTAAAAAAAATCGGGCTGCATAACACCGTAGCGGCCCGTTTCCGGATTTTTGGGTGGCAAGCCCCGGAAACGTCCCTAATAAGGCCTTTATGAACAAAACAACACAAAACAACAAATCATAAAAGCAAAAAGGATGACGAAAAACGATAAAAAGATCTTTATTGATGATTCCCGGGTTTTTCTTCTAAGCCAAGCTTGTGTCAATCTGGCAGTTTGAGGCGGTGCACCATCCTGAAAAATTACGACACAATTTCAGTAGTAAGACAGTAAAAAACTGACAGTGAGAAATAGCTGCTCTTATCTTAAAAAATTGTGAAATGAAAACCAAAAATTAAGACCATTAAATCAAACCAGATGCTCTTCATGTCTTGCACTCCTCTTTCTTCCCTGCCCAATCCGGTTCTTGTTAGCGCCTGTTTCTTCAAATCGACCAGCTTCATTGCTGACCGTTTGCCTTGCCACTCCAAATAGCTGCCCGATCCGCGCATACCCAAGACGTCGGTAACGAAGATGGACAAAACCGGCACGTAGCTCCTCTTTCTTGACTGCAGCCATATCTGCAAAATTGACTAAAATTAATTTGATGAACCGACTTCGAACGTAAACATGAAATATTTAAAAGAGACGACAGAAATAAATGCGATGGAAAATTCGAGGAATGGTAAAAAATAGAAAGTAAGTGAGAAAACAAGCGGGAAAGTGAACAAAAAAATGAATTCTGAACGAAAATATTAAATTTCAAAATGTTAACGTAATTTTGAGACACCCTGTAGAGTGTCGACTTTAGTCATTTTACTTAGTGGATGACTATATTAGGTGAGTACAAAATCGAGCTGAACACTAAATCGGGTGATCACTGAATCGAGCGTCGACTGTATGCTTAAAACCATAAGAAAGTTATTTTTTAACATTTTCTCACACAAAAATGGATTTTAAAAAAATTTGACCAGAGCTTGACTTTTCTCCTTGGGGGATCAAGGCAAAAAAACCTTGTATTTAGGTATTCTACCCCGTTTTGGTCACTGGAGCTGGGCAAAAAGAGTCTCTTTATGCATTTTTGATCAAGAGTCTTACTCGAAATCATGTCTAAGGTAATACCCCCTACACAATGATCGGTTTTTCGTCCGCATCCGCATTTTTAGTGTTCACAATGCATCCGCATTGTGAAGGGAAGACGTTGCGGAAGCGTGTTCACAATAAGCTTAGCGGGTGCGAGTGTGGTGCGAGGCTGATCCGGAAGCGTTCAAAAATTTTGAATTATTTCGTGGTATTGACGCCTACCGTATTCTCTTTGATAGAAGGACATGTCCTTCTATTTTTCAACCACTCTTGACCCCTGTCCTTCTAATAGAGAGTGTCCTTCTATTTCCAACCTATTGGCGCCGAAGGTAGCACGAAACAAATTATAAAACACATTTGTTAAATTCAGTTAAATTCATTCAATCAGTCACTCGCTTTGATCCCTTCCTAAATTAACAAAAGTGTTCAGAGTAATGAGGGAGAGTCGTCATCAAATCAAAGTGTACAATTCTAAATACTTACTGTTCCTGTCGAAGCTTCTCCTCTTGATTGACCCAGTTGATTATTTGTGTGCGCCAACACCGAATTTCTTGGAAGCAGAACTCTTGGAGTACTTGTATGCGTAGTCAACGGCCTCCAGCTTCTTCTCGATCGAGTAGGCTTTGCGCTTTTGAGACGATTTCGACTCCTGGCTTTCTTCTTGACTCTCCGAATTTGACTCACTATCCGAATTTTTCTGCTCGATTTTATCGCTCATTTTATGTTTCTCAAATGATCACACGATTTATAATGCAAGAGAGCTAATTTTACGCGACTAGGATGCGACTAGAAATCAAATAACACAAGTAGTTTGTAGAAATCAATTACTTTGCTTAAGAAGCGCCATTTCAAACGATTTTTTCACTTTTTATAAAACCAAAATCGGTATAGGTAAAACGCTTAGGGATGTCCTTCTAATAGAGAGTGTCCTTCTACTAGAGAGAATACGGTATATTATTAACTCGAGATGGTCTTTTTTTACTTTACTCGCCTGATACTTTCTTTCGGAGACTTTAAAATAGTTATAATAGAAAATTAAAAAATGTTTTCCCATCTCACCTTATATTTACATTTTTGCATGAAATATTTGTGAGAATATAAATCAAAAAAACATATTAGTACAGGGTTTGCCAAATTTTTGTCCGATTTTATTTCGGCCATATCTTTTTGATTTTATTGTGTCTCGACAAGATATTTTTTTTATTCGATACGTATGACTCTAGGCAGCAGAATGGTATAAGACATCAATAACAAAACTTTTTCCAACATCAACAAAACAATAAACAATGCGAACAACAAACATTAAGAAATTTCATTCGATGTTTCCAAATGCTTGTTCCACGCTTCTTTCTTGCACTTCGATACATCGTTGAAGTCGACGGCCATAGCTATTCATTGCTCGCTGTACCATATCATGAGGAATTTCTTGGAAGGCTCGGACGATTCTTCTCTTCAGTTCTTCGAGACCGGCAGGCTGAGTGCGATAGACTTGATCCTTGATCCATCCCCACTGAAAGAAGTCACACGGCGTTAGGTCAGGCGAATACGGCGGCCAAGTGTATGGAGCAGGACGGTTGACTGAGCTTCTTCCCATCCAACGATTGCGAAAGTTCCTGTTGAGCCAACGGAAGATATCCAAATGATAATGAGGAGGAGTCCCATCTTGCATAAAGACCATTTGAGTTATATGGTGTTTTTCTCATAAAAATAAAAGTATGAATGAAAAGTGACGAATGATGTGTCGTTCTGCTGCCTAGAGTCTTGGCTATCGAATAAAGAAAAGATCTCGCAGAGACACAATAAAATCAAAAAGATATGGCCGAAATAAAATCGGACAAAAATTAGGCAAACCTTGTATTACTTACACATTATTATGTGCGGATGCATTGTGAACACCAAAAAAACGGATGCGGAAACCGGTGCGGAAGCGGTTAAAGTGCGGAACGCAAAAAAAAAATTCATCGTGAACGCAATTCCGCATCCGCATGCGGGTTGGTGAGGGGGTAAATAATAGAGAAAATACGGTAATCGAAATTCTAGATGTCGAAGAACCAGTGCTACAAGATGACTCGGCAACACGAGAACGTGTTTGGTTTACCCTGACTGCTTATGAAAAACACTTTTTTGACGTTCCTCCGAACAATATTATTGAATTGGTGACTGCGGCCAGCTACCTGGACCTCAAGTCCATGTATTTGTTTGCATGTCAGAGCATAGCCGATGCTATCAAAGACAAAAGACCTGCAGCAATTCGCAAATTATTCAATTTTGAAGATGACTTGACCGAAGGAGAAAAAGCAAAAATGATTCAACAAAATAGTGGTTTTTAGTCGCCAAGTCAATTTCTTTCGAATAATGCTTGTATACTTGGTTGTTGTATTTTTCAGAACTTCAAATGATGTTTGCACAAAAAAACGGCTTTATATATGTTCGCATGCCGACCACTTACCTCCGCCACCGACAATCCCCCCTTCAAAAATTTTTGCCTTGGTCCCGCCTGTGGATTTCTCTATTCTCAAGCATGTTTAATTTTCATTTTTTATCTTCGACTTAGACGCATGATAGATCAACGTAATTGGAAAAAGACTGAAATTTGTGAAAATTATCAATAGGGAAGAGCAACGTCGAAAATTTCGGGCACACACAAACACACATATGGCTAAAAAATCAACATTACTTTGTACAACTTGAAAAAAAATGTTATGAAAAGTATAGTTTTTCAATTTTACTGACTTTCTAATTAAAAAAATCGAGATGATATTTGTAGAAAAAATCATCACTGTTGAGGACGATAGGAATTGCTGAAGTTTAATTGTAAAAAAATCATATCACATAACAAATTCTTTTATTATCGTCATCCAACTATGAGTACACTGGAAAAAATATTTCAAAAATTGTGATATTGGCATTGGACTCTTTCATTCACATTTTTTGCTCACTTTTTCATTTTTGATGAAAGTAAAAAAAATTCTAAATTTATTTTTTAAAAATATTTTTCCATGACAAACAGAAACAAGCAAGTTCTTTCAAAAAATATCTAGACCTAGCTCACAATAAAGTTCAATATTTCTAACTTAAAACGACACATATAAAAAAGAAAAAGATTTATGTACACATCACCGGTTGCACACATCAAATGAATAACATGGAAAAATAGGCAACTGCACATTTGCCTATTGCTGGGGGGGGGGGGTCGAATTTTTCACTTATTTAAAAATCACTTTTAAATAACTCCTAAGTAACTTTTATGTGCTTAAAACGATAAGAAAGTGGGCAGCGACATATTGCGCCATATCAAATTGCGCCACATTCAAATTGCGCCATTGTGTAGTGTAATGAAACATCTCCATTAAACCTTTCCAAATTCTCGTCTTAACCTGTTTTCATGTGCTCTAACGATCAGTTGGAATGAGGTCGAAAAAAGCAATCTATTCCGCCGATCAAATTAAGCAGCTGGTTACCAACTACGTCGATGGTGGTGGGCAACTTCGGATGGAATTCCTTGTCTCAATTGGCGCCCATCTAGAAAAGTACCAAAGCAATTAAATCACAAAATTTATGTTACACTGTTGTGCGTTTTTCGGTTAATTGTTATGCATTTCTCGAATCGATATAAACTAGTGATTGTTGTTGAAAAGATTTTTTTGGAGGAACAAGAATTAATTCGTTTTTTAAGTCAGAAACTTCTGCCGTAAAAAAAGACCAGTGATCTACAAAGGGCCAGTGATCTACTCAGAATTATGTCTAAGGTAAGTGAGTGCGCGCATCTCTAACTCTCAAGCCCCCTGCGCCCACTTCGGGGGCGCATGGGCTTGGGGCTTGGGGCTTGGAGATGAGATGCGCACACCCACATACCTTAGACACAAATCACTCGAAAGTGACTCTGGATGCATCGAAACCGTGCATACCAGAGTTTATTTATGCGGTAGGCCCCAGTTAACAAAACTATGTTCAAATTCCATTTTTTAGTGACTCAGGGGGTATTCAAGTACCTTTTCTGGTCAAATTTTTTTTCAAAAGATCAATTTTTTATGTGGAAAAGTGTCACAAAATGACTTTCTTATCGTTTTAAGCACATAAAAGTTACTTAAGAGTTATTTAAACATGATTTTCCAATAAGTGAAAAATGCGCAACCTCCTGGGCCGAAAATGGGACGAAGTAGGGCCCTAAGGTTTCTCTGACTTTTTTCAGACTTTTTGAAAAAAAAATTATAACATCTGATAGCTAAGATTTCAGGCTACAAAATAGTATTTTCGGGCTGGGGTTTGAATAAATTTTGGCTCGCGGCCGGCTTTTGATAATAAAAAACCCCTTTATTTTAAAAGCGCTGTTTTTTTACCAGAAGCTGGCTCGTAGACCAACATTTTTTCAAACCCCGACCCGGAAAATACTATTTGCAGCCTGAAATCTTTGCTATAAGATGGTATAAAGTTTTTTTTCGAAAAAGTCTCACAAAAATCAAAGAAAATTCAAAGCCTGCTTTGGCCCGTTTTCGGCCCGTGCACAGGCTTGATATAAAATTCTATGAGCTTTTCTAATTCTTTATACTTTTTCAAAAAAACAGGCTAAGTAAAAAAGGAACAAACCCAGTGTCGGTTTTTTGAAACCTGCATGCGAATAAATTTTCGTAAACAATTGTCGAAAAAACAACAAATGTTGCAAGACAAATATTCAGTTGCCAAAATATATTGTTACAAAAAGTCCTAGGCAGAATAACACTGATTACACCAGTTTGATTCTTCACCATGTTCACTGATTTATTTAAATTTTCATGTCATTGGAAGCCTTGCCTATAGATCAAAATGACTGTATAACCAGAAAAAGTCAAAATAAGACAAACTTAGGATGGGAATCAAACCAGTGTTAATCAAGATGTGACAAAAAAATTAGCTGTTTAAAATTGAGATAACATTTTTGTAGGGCAATTTTCCAAGTTTTGTTTTGCCAACTTATTTTTCTGCCCCACAATTTTTTTTGGTATTCAATTTTAGAAACATGATGTTTGCTTGGTCCTACCTGTGGTTTTGGCCTTGCGTGTCCAGAGATCAGGATCAAAACCACAGAAAGAGCCAAACAAAAATTGTGTTTCTAAAATTATACACCGAAAAAATATTGTCAGCGACAAAAAACGATTTGCAAAAAAAAGTCAAAAAGCTAAAGCTATTTTGAACAATGAAATTTCTTGACACACCCTGTGAGTTTAGCTATACCAAAAAACTAATTAGCTGTGGAAAAATGTTTTTTTAATTTTTCAAAAAGTAAAAAATGTGAATGAAAAAGTCTGCCAAAAACTTATCCTCTAACATTGTGTTATTTTATTTTGCAACAGTAGTAGTAGCAGAAAAAAAGTAAAAAGCAACTAGCGGATTCTACACTCAGGACTACTATTTAAAAAAACACGAATAACAACAAAAACACCAGGATTTATGAGGGTAAAATATGTTTGCTCTCTACAAGTCTACATTCAACGGGCAGCAATTTTTCTAAACAAACACCGAGAATTTAAAAAAAAACACAATTTCTAGTACTACACAGGTATTTTGCAGCAGCAAAAAAACAAATATCGGTTATCACAATGAATAGAGACAGTTTTTAACCTACTGCAAACAGAAAAATATAATGAAAAAAAACTACTACAAAAAATTAGCCGTTTAATAGAGAAAAAAACTAACAAATAAGAAGATTTTAGGTAGTTTGAAAAAAGTCGGAAATTTGTACCTCTTGTATTATTTGTTTTTTTTAGAAAGCTGACCACTGAAAATTTAACTAACAGCCATAAAAGTCTGACGATTTTTTATGTTTCCTGTTTTTCGATGCGCTGAATACGAAAATCATGCGTATGGCGAGTCCCCAAGCTTTTTTTAGCTATTTTCAGTCTTAAAGGGACATACCAGCGCGTTACACTGCAAATTAAGTCGGGGACCAGCAAGTTTTCAAAAATTGTCTATGTTTTCACTTGTTTCAACGTAAATTTGATATTCATGACCTTATCCTACTTTTAAAAATTAGGCAGATAACTTTCGTCAGATCAGGTAGAACGCTCATGGAAAACAGACATAAGAAAAAGAAATTGCTGGTCCCCGCCTTAATTGCAGTGTAACGCGCTGGTATGCCCATTTAAAAAACAGCTTGGGGGACCAAGGCATCCGGGATTTGAAAATTTTGTGGTCAAGCCCTAAAAATCATGCTATGCGCATTATTTTTAGTATTAAGCGCATAAAAACCCTGAAAAATGCTTTAAATTTGCAATAGTTTACGCTTGACAGTTCGGGTGGTTTCCTTGTAAATGATGGTACTTTGGAGTGATCACATAAAATATTCAGTGAAATATTCGGTGAAAAATAGAGGTGCAGAGTAGTTTCTCTGTTGTTTCTTGCTTCAAAATGGCAATAAGCACCAAATAAATAGCATTTTTGCCTAAAAATGCCAGGAATTTTTTTTTCATAGCCACAGTTTCTTATTATTTGTGTAACATTTCGATATATTTGAAAACCGTACTACCGTTTTCAAAACTGCACTACAATATTGGCTGATGTTAGAAAACTGTGTTACAGTTTTTGCAACTTTGCTACAGTTAACTGTGCTGCAGTTAACTGCTACAGTTAACTGTGTTCTAGTTTTTGCAGCAAAAGACGAAAAATTTAGATTTTTTAAAATTCACCTCTTCCAAACTACCTCCTGTAAAGTATTATGTTTAGCTTACTTGGAAAAAGGCTAATAATAAAAGAATCGAATCAATATAATGTGGGTAATAGAAGTCTAACATCTAGGAGGGTAATTGATGCATCTATACGCAGAGAATATATGGGTGACAACAGCAACAGTAGTAGTAGAAAGAAATTGATCACAATGATTACCATTTCGCTAGTGTGGTAGTAGTCTTGCTTGCCCGACTTGTGCATAATAATAATCTCTTGGCTAATCGACATTAACAACAACTACATTAAAAAAACAATTATCCAAAAACAAATATAGAAGGAATAAACCGGAAAGCAAACAATTCTAGAAGTTAAAGCGTACTTGACATTAAAATATATATTAGCTGTTTGTTTGGTGCAAAATTTTTTGAGAAAAAAAAAATTCACGATAATTTAATCTGTTTCCGCCAATTTAAAATTTGTATAGCTCACCCTGTACCTAAGCCTAGACCTAAATTTTCTGGGCCAAACTTCAACCGTGGATTGAAAAAACGCATCAGAATTGCACTAAAGCTTGAAAAAAAATTGAAATATTGATATCCTGTGTTGGCGAAAAACGTCTTTTTAACTAAAAAACATCTGTAAAATTCGCGGGTGGCTTTAGTACAGTAGGTTTGGTATATGAAACGCCTCGAAACATTTTTTTATTTCAAAATATTGGGAGCCTAGGCATATTTTTGATCCATTAACCATATTTGGTCATTCTGTCTAAGAATTACCGCCCACTCATTTTGATTCATAATAAGAAATACAAGAAAACTGTAGAATTTCTCGTATATTGCACGGGAAATTCTACAGTTATCTCACGTTTCTTATTTTGTGGCAAAGTAAGTGTGCGGTCATTCTGAGTCGCAGTGACCAAGTATAGTTAACGGGACAAAAACATTCCTAAGTCCACAAAATCCAGAAATAAAGAAAATATTTAGAGGCGTTTTATATGCCGTAAATGCTCACAAGTTCGATCCCCAGCCCTAGCAAACGCATTTTGTTCTCGAAAAAGGCTTTTTCAAAAAAAATTCTGCCCCAAATCAAACCGTATCAATGGAAAAAGAATACAATAACCACAAAGACATTGGATGAAAAATATGAAGTAAGGCTTTCGAGTGGAGAAAGAATGTTGCCGAAAATTATTCGTTCTAAGCATGCTCATCATCAAAAACAAGGGTTGAAAGATTGTTGGAGAAGAGGAGGAAATATAAGCTAATCATGTTCAAAGTCAAGCAGAAGAGTATTAGGCTATCCATTGGGGTGGGTGGCGCAAAAATATTTACAGAGTAGTAATGGTGGTTGTGGTACAAATATATAAATCGGCTGTGTTGGAGGAGTGCGAGTTCTTTGTCTGGACTTTTGAGGACTTTAGAGGGAAGGCGAAGTGTGATCTGAGGAGCTAGGCAGCTGGGCCCAGCTTTGTACTTCTGGTTTCAGGCAGTGGTTGTAGCGCTTTCCTATAAAATTTGGCATTGGGAACTTTGGGCTATTGGGCTTTGAAGTGTGTAAAACCGACTTTTTTGACGCAGACGAGTAGTTCGGAAGCTTCTGTAGCTTCCATGTCGTCATCTTCTGTGGTTACAGCCACTTCTTCTCGAGTAGAACCACCGCTGGGCAGGGCGTTGGGACCAGTGGGGTGGTTGTGGCGTTGACGTTTAGAGCCTGGAATAGAAATGGTTGAGTATTTGTGTAGAAAGCAGCATAAATAACTACAGAGTGTCCAACAAAAACTGCACTATTTTCAAAAACTTTTGTCGAAGGCTTCCACGGACCGGTAAAAACTCTCAATAAATTTTTGGTTTTCAGCAAATAATTTAAGCAAGTTACAGCTAAAAATGACTTTTTAGATTTATTTAATAAATATTATGTATTTACCCGACCATTTGTAAATAAAATATTAATCCAAACTGGATAGGAAATGCAAAAAAACAGGAATTTAACAATAGTACAGTTTTTATTGGACACCCTGTATGACAAAGCTGGAAAATAATAAAATTATATAAAATTGTAGGCTTCTTTTTAGGATATTGGTGACCCGTCGAAATTTTTGACCCGACGCGTCGAGTCGAAAGTCGAAAAAAAAATTCAGACGCGTCAAGTCGAAATCCAAAATTTTTCAAAAAAACAAATTTTGACAAAGGTCGAAATTTCTTGACTTGATGCGTTGCGTCAAAAGTGGAAAGCATTTCGACTTTTGACGTGCAAAGTCGAAACCGACGCGTCGAGTCACAAACTCTAGCTTTTGAATTTTTTTTTAAAGATTTTTTCACTATATGAATAACAAAATATACCTGTAGCCAGTTGAGCACCATCTGATTGCTCTGAGCAATGTTAGGTGGTAATGGAGCATTGGCTAGTGCCTGGCTAACTGTTTCTCCGGTCGGAGTGTTCAATGAAACTGGACCCTTGGACAATGCTAGCAAAGAGTTGGCTTCTGCAATCGGAGCTGTCACTGCTGTTTTTAGAGATGAAGCTAAAATTTCTGATATTATTGCACATTTAAGCTGTTCTCTTAAGTTTATTGGCTTTCTTAATTCTCTTAGCAGTTTGATGCCCATGCACTATTTATGCAAGCTACAGGATTTTTTAATTGATATGTCTTTTGCGGAAATTTCGATTTAGAACCGGCATAAAATTTCCTCACAATCAATAAATAATCTTACATCGTCTGAAGTTGCCAGTGACTGGACTGCTTCTGTTGCCTCCTTCTCCTCCAGTAGGATAGCCATTGAGCACCACACACTTGCGCATATGCTTCTCGAGAGTGGAGTGCACCGAGAAGGGCATCTGACATATATTGCAGTTAAACACCTCCTTGCCCTGCTGACCATGAGTTCTCATGTGCCGAGTCAATTTGCTGCTCTGGGCACAAGCATAGGGGCATAGCTGACACTTGTAGGGCTTTTCACCAGTGTGCGACCTCAAGTGGACGATCAGGTTGGAGCGGTTGGTGAAGACCTTCTTGCAAAAACTGCAGATATCCTTTTTTGCTTTGCCATTACGTCTACAACTATGCTTTTATTAGTATTATGTCAGAAAGTTTATGGATTTACTTGATGATTTGACAGTGATAAAGATCGTGATTTTTTTGTAATTTTTTAAAAAGTAGAGATAGCCTCGGGACGGGACGGGAATCCCGTCCCGTCCCGAAGGCTTTTTAGCATATATCCCGTCCCGGAAAAAAATTCCAGTCTGTCCATCCCGGACAACTAATTATTTTTAGTCCTGTGCCGCTAGAAAATTTAAGCTAAAAAGCCGGGACAGGACGTCCCGGCTCCACGCAAATTCGGCTATTTTTTCGTCCCGGACCCCGTCCCGGAAAATTTTTTGACCCTGTCCCGTCCCGGCGTCCCGGCCGAATTTTTTTTTCAAATTTTCGTCCTGTCCCGAAATAGGCCATCTGCCATCTCTAATAAAAAGTATGAACCCGCCAAACCCGGTATTAGGGATTGGAGCTGCGTCTTTATGAGTACCGGATAATCTTTTAGTGGCCTATTTGTCTCTTTTTAAGTAATCCAGGGCTCCGAATCGTCCTTTTAAAGAAGACTTGTCCTTTTTTGGCACCCCAAATCTTTTTTATTTTTGAAAATTTAGTCAAAATCTTTTTTTTCCGCTTCAAAATGGCAGCAAGCACTGGATAAAATGACCCTTTCACTTCAAAAGTAGTCAAAATGTCCTTTTTTACCCAAATGTCCTTTTTTTGAAATTTTTCATTCGGAGCCCTGAAGTAATCAGAAAATCTATTAATAAATTTTTACTTCATATCTTTAAAAGAATAAAAGTGGAAGAAAGATCAAAAAATATCACTCGATGCGCGGAGAAAATATCTTGATTGAAAAGAAATCTTGAATGCAGACTAAAGACTATGTCTGCGTTCGTGGTGTAATGGTTAGCATGGTTGCCTTCCAAGCAATTGGTAAGGGTTCGATTCCCTTCGATCGAATTAACTTTTTTTGGAATACAGTCTACTTTCGATATAACACCACCTCTCAAGTTCGTTCCCGCCTAGGGTCCGACACTTTTTTACCTCGATTTTCGAAGTCTTTTGTCAAACCTGATTCGACAGTCCTACTAGAAATATCGTACAGATATTTATTTTACCCGTCGTTTCTGAAAAATTTGAAACTTTTGCCAGTATGACCCGCACCTCTCGATATAACACCACCGATTTTTCAAAAGTGGCGGTGTTGTATCGAGAAGCGCGGGTCTTATTGTCAAAAGTTTTAATTTTTTTAGAAAAATACCTGTACGATATTTTTTAAAGTATTGTCAAATCAGGCTCGACAAAAGACTTCAGTAATCGAGGTAAAAAAAGTGTCGGACCCTAGGCGGGAACGAACTTGAGGGGGTGGTGTTATATCCAGAGTCGACTGTATTTCATTTTTTATACAGATTGGCCTTTTTAGTCTATTTAATCGTCTAGGAATATAAATTTGGCAGTATTGTCAAAACCAGTATATTTTTTGCACTCTCAAACAACTGAAGTGAAAAATTTTGTTACAACTTACAACATTATTACAGCGATTGGTATTATCGTATAACTTCTAATAATCTCTTTTGCTAGTAAATTTAGCCGTGATTCTCAACTAAATTTTCAGGGTTAGGACATTTTTCCGTTGGACATTTTTCCGTCGAAATTTTTCTGTGGTCATTTATTGGCTGTAATTTTTTTCGTGATTGAAAAAACGAATTCTCTTACTACCGTCTTGTAGCTCAGGTCCAGGGCTTCAAAATGAGCCATCAACAATCAACGTTCAATTGCAAAATTTCGGATAAAAATCCCCAGTCTGACACTGAGTCTCCAATTTCGACGGAAAATGTCCAACTCCCTTTTTAGTGTCAGATTGGACATTTTTATCCAAAATTTTGCAATCAGACATTGATTGTTAATAGCTTATTTTGAAGCCCTGAATCTTAGCTACAAAACCGTGATAACAGAATCATTTTTCTCGATCAAGAAAGAAAAGTACAGCCAAAAAATGACCGCCGAACAATTTTGACGGAAAAATGTCCAACGGAAAAATGTCCGATCCCCAATTTTCATTGTCATTTAAAAAAAAATACGACTTAATCATGCTGAACCATATGACAACTATCCCAAAACTCATCCTAATTCCCACTTCCCACACAAAATCTCGCAATAGTACCTTGCAGCAGGTTCAGCCAGGTCATTATCATCCACCACAATGATCTGATTCTCATTGTCTGCATCCTCCTCCTGGTCCTCTTCCTCCCCCTCTCCATTCAAATCCAGCAATCTCAGACCCGCATTCGACGGTCTAGGTGTGTTGGGTGTGGTAGCCGGCGTAGAATGGCCAGTACCACTCGTGGTCATCACATTAGCCGCCGAGCAGCTTCTCCTATTCGGTGTCAGCAATCTAGGCATTTTGCTCTGAGGTCCACCTCCACTTGCTGTACTCTGCTGGCCCGGGGTCGGCGGCGACATATTGGTCAAGCATATGGCCGACTGCCCTCCATTGGCGTGCATCAGCATGGGCGAAGCCCTCCGGCGGTTGAAAGCCCCTCCTGGAGTCAATCCACCTCTAGATGGTGTGCTCAAGGCACTGGCTGGAGGTGGTGGAGACCCGAAAATGGGGCGGGGAGCCGGCAAATTTTGGTCTTTTCCAGCGTTAGCTACTATCCACATATTATTTAGCAGGGCATTGGTGGCTGAAGGAGTGGAACTGGGGGTGTTCACCATTGGTGGCAGTAGGTTTTGAGTAGCTACCGAAGTGTTGTTCAGGGAAATGTAGTAGTTCTGCATAGCTGCCAGCATTTGAGGCTGAAGGAAGTCGTTGACTGTGGCTTGCTGTTGTTTTGCTGATGTTGCTGGAGGGCGGCAGCTAAGGAGAGGGTGGTACTAGCAGCGGCTGCGGATTGAGCTGCGGCGGCGGCAGCTGCCAAGTTTTGAGTCTGATGGAGTTCATCGTCTGTTAGTTCGGTGTAGGCTCTGAAATTTTAGGCGGTTAGGTAAAGTTAGACTGGGTTTGAGGTGTGACTCCTATTGAATGCGAAATTTTCGAAAAGTTCCTAAATCCAAATTTGATGAGATTAGGTAAAAAATATTAGAAAGCTGAGATATTCCACGCGACACAACAAACATTTGATTTTCAAAAAACTTAAAAAATTCGATATTTGAATTTTGTTATCTTGAGGGGAATTTGACATTTAACAGCGAGTTTTTATTTTCATTGATAAATTTCTCAATTTTTTCAATTTTCAATTTTTATTTTTTTGTTTTTTCCACAATTTTTAATTTTTAATCAAAAGCTTGACCAACCTTTTATGGTCTGGAGACCGAAGAGAGTCGGAGCTAGGTGTCTTGTTGAGTATGGAAATAGGACTGATCAGACTATTTGGATCCAGAGCTGGCTCTCCTACTTTCTCAGCTATTTCCTTAAGTCTTTCACTGCAGAAGGCGTTCAAACTGAAGGCGCTTTTGGAGCCATTGCCCAGGGACCGGCTGGCTAAAATTAACAAACATTCATAAACCAGTAGGCATACCATCAAATTTTTTTCCAGTATTTTTTCCAGCCGCTGTGGCTATAGGAAGAAAGATAAGAAAAAAATTATTCTCAAAAAACTCACAGTTAAGTCTATTTCTAGCTGCCAAAAAGCTCTGACTAGGTGTGCTGCTTGGAGGTGGTGGTGTCACCAAAGAAGCCAGCAAATTATTAAAAGGTTGTCTCTCCAGCAACATAGGTATTGGCTGTTGTGGGATTGCATTCTCATCGGACTTGTGCTGACCCCCATCCTCCCTCTTTTGGCTATCTTGCACCAACTGTTGAGGTCTTCTTCTGGCTCCAGCTACCTTTTTGCCGCCAGGCCCACAAATGCCCATTAAAGACCCTAAAGTGGTGTTTGGAGTGCTGGTCTGCACAATGACGCCTGTGGCTGTAGCAGTGGGTGTTGAGGTGGGATAGTTGAAGTGTGGCAAATTCTCGTCACTAATCCTGAAGCCATGTGCCATGAAAACATGCTCCAACAGACCCCAGATGTCAGAACACTTTTGTTTGCAGGAGTGGCATGTGAACACTTTGGTTGAGGTGGTAGTGGAGCTGCAACAAGAACTGTTCCGTTTGGATGTGGGTTTGTTTAGATGATCACAGGAGGTGTGCAGTTTGGCTGGAAATATATTCAATTAATAAATTAGCACATTTTGCATGGCGGGTACTTTTGGAAAATAACTGTGGTACTCAAAAATATATTACAGCATATTCTCTAATTCTTCCTAAGTTGACAATTTTGCGTCTGAAGTATTGTGATTTGACCTATTTTTTTGGTGTCAACTACCAGGTATCTTACATACCAAAATACCCCTGATTTTCAGCTAAATTTTGGTATGTGTTATATAGGTAAAATTACTACTATTCTATAAGATCTACACGTGTAGCCTAGTGGGTTAGCTTCCCACTTTTTACGTTATTACAATTGGCGCAGTCGAAAGTTCGATCCCGCATGGGTCCCGGACATTTAAAAAATCCCCCTTACTACTATTATATCCTCGGGGCGTTCCCCTGCACCAAGGTGCTAACTGCTAATACGAGGTGTGCCTACGGGTTACACACCCATCAGTCACCTTATCCTGCACTAATAGGGATCGAGGAAGTAGGTGCGAAAAAGGGTTGTGGCACTGAAACAATAAATATATTTCATGGCCGTGCTAATTAACTAACCTGTACGAGGGATATATCTTCTACGGTATTTTCCCTGAATTCTAATAGCCAAGGTGAACGGTTCACTAAAGTCCATTGAAATAACTATATTCCTAAAAGGGGAGATGTTATATAGGTAAAATTACTACTATTCTATAAGATCTACACGTGTAGCCTAGTGGGTTAGCTTCCCACTTTTTACGTTATTACAGTATGTAACAAGCCTGGGGTTGACATAAAAAGGCTAAAACAGATGCCACGGTCGCAAAAGTGTCACTTTTGAAGAAGAGCTTTACAATCGACCTGCCCCACCCCCTCAAGTTCGTTCCCGCCTAGGATTTGGCACTTTTTCAATATGCAGATTCTGTTTTGACAATTTGATCCAAATATCGCAAGGATTCCGATTTCGTTTTTCAAAATTCTGCCACTTAATACTCAAAATCTTCATAATTCGGCACTCTTTTTCAAAATAGGACCGATAGAATCGAAAACCTCAAAATATTTGGTACCGTGCTGTGAGAACATAATTGGCAAAAGTCTTTGAAAATTTGGTTGAAATATATGTCGAACCCTAGGCGGAAACGAACTAGAGAGTGTGAAGGGTTATCGGGACTCCACAGTCATCTCTATATAGTATTAGGCATGTGTCAGTGTGTAACGCTGTTTGGAACTTTTGTTCGTAACGCGATTTATCCCACTTTTTGTGGACACTTTGTAATGATCTTGGTGTCATTCGATAGCGCTTTAATTGTAGGTGTAAGCATGCGTGTTCGTTTTTTCATATCACCCTACTGGACAAAAAAAATAGGGCCGGAAGTTGGAGAAGTGGATTTTTAGGATCCACATTAAGTTTTGTTCGGAACTTTTGTTCGTAACGCGATTTATCCCACTTTTTGTGGACACTTTGTAATGATCTTGGTGTCATTCGATAGCGCTTTAATTGTAGGTGTAAGCATGCGTGTTCGTTTTTCATATCACCCTACTGGACAAAAAAAATAGGGCCGGAAGTTGGAGAAATGGATTTTCGGAATCCATATTTCGTCATTTTGAGAGTGGTGATTTAGTCGATAAAATTTTGGGGTCGAAGTGGTCGAATTTGAAAAGTGAACGGGTTTGAACTGCCCGGACAAGCTCAAAACTCATTGGTTTCTCAGGTGTGGATTTAAGGTGGATGTTCCGATGTGCGAGGGTAGGCGAGGAGAGGCGAGGATGGGCAAGGGTAGGCGAGGATGGGCGAGGGTAGGCGAGGATGGGCGAGGGTAGGCGAGGAGAGGCGAGGATGGGCAAGGGTAGGCGAGGATGGGCGAGGGTAGGCGAGGATGGGCAAGGGTAGGCGAGGATGGGCGAGGGTAGGCGAGGATAGGCGAGGGTAGGCGAGGATAGGCGAGGGTAGGCGAGGAGAGGCGAGGATGGGCAAGGGTAGGCGAGGATGGGCGAGGGTAGGCGAGGATGGGCGAGGGTAGGCGAGGAGAGGCGAGGATGGGCAAGGGTAGGCGAGGAGAGGCGAGGATGGCAAGGGTAGGCGAGGATGGGCGAGGGTAGGCGAGGATGGGCGAGGGTAGGCGAGGATAGGCGAGGGTAGGCGAGATAGGCGAGGGTAGGCGAGGATAGGCGAGGGTAGGCGAGGATAGGCGAGGGTAGGCGAGGATGGGCGAGGGTAGGCGAGGAGAGGCGAGGGTAGGCGAGGATGGGCGAGGGTAGGCGAGGAGAGGCGAGGATGGGCAAGGGTAGGCGAGGATGGGCGAGGGTAGGCGAGGATGGGCGAGGGTAGGCGAGGATGGGCGAGGGTAGGCGAGGAGAGGCGAGGATGGGCGAGGGTAGGCGAGGATGGGCGAGGGTAGGCGAGGATGGGCGAGGGTAGGCGAGGATGGGCGAGGGTAGGCGAGGAGAGGCGAGGATGGGCAAGGGTAGGCGAGGAGAGGCGAGGATGGGCAAGGGTAGGCGAGGATGGGCGAGGGTAGGCGAGGATGGGCGAGGGTAGGCGAGGATAGGCGAGGGTAGGCGAGGATGGGCGAGGGTAGGCGAGGTAGGCGAGGATGGGCGAGGGTAGGCGAGGAGAGGCGAGGATGGGCAAGGGTAGGCGAGGATGGGCGAGGGTAGGCGAGGATGGGCGAGGGTAGGCGAGGATAGGCGAGGGTAGGCGAGGATGGGCGAGGGTAGGCGAGGATAGGCGAGGGTAGGCGAGGATAGGCGAGGGTAGGCGAGGATAGGCGAGGGTAGGCGAGGATAGGCGAGGGTAGGCGAGGATGGGCGAGGGTAGGCGAGGATAGGCGAGGGTAGGCGAGGATAGGCGAGGGTAGGCGAGGATAGGCGAGGATAGGCGAGGATGGGCGAGGGTAGGCGAGGGTAGGCGAGGATGGGCGAGGGTAGGCGAGGATGGGCGAGGGTAGGCGAGGATGGGCGAGGTAGGCGAGGATGGGCGAGGGTAGGCGAGGAGAGGCGAGGATGGGCAAGGGTAGGCGAGGATGGGCGAGGGTAGGCGAGGATGGGCGAGGGTAGGCGAGGATAGGCGAGGGTAGGCGAGGATAGGCGAGGATAGGCAAGGATGGGCAAGGGTAGGCGAGGTAGAGTAGCTTAGTCAACAGGTAGGGTGGATGATCTACCCTAACCATTAACGCACTCGAAGATAAATCTACCTGAACTACTAATGTACATGAACAACTAATGTTCCCGAACAACATAGGCGCCGATAGGCGCCTGCAGACCCTAGTATCAAATATTTGTTCATTTTGGGCGCAAATCTCAAAAACTCGTATTTTAGTAAACCCTTTTTCATTATTTTTCTTAAATGATATTTTTGCAGGCTCTTTTGTTTTTTAAATTATTTAATTATTTACAAATTTTATATTTTTTAATTAATACTTAAATTTTTTATTCGTTCGCTTCTAATCGTGTTTTGTTTTTTTAATTATACTTTTTATTGTGCCTTTGTGATTCAAGTCCTAATACAAATAGATTAAAAAAAGTTACACATTTTTATAAAAACTTTATAAAAACATGTTTAACAAAAATCTAGTTCATTATTTCATTATTTTTTTACCTACCCCTCTTTCCTAATTTATAACTGCCTAACCCTGTTTTTTCTGCTCTTTCAAAACCAAAAAAGCAATCATACAGCTAATGGTCAGTCTTTTTTGCAACCCATCCATCTGCCATTGCGGGTATGTTTTTTTGCTTTTTTTGGTTCCCAAAACAGTTTCTCCCTTCCTCCGTTGCACCGGCCTCAGCCAATAAACAGCAACAAAGAGGGGGGCTGGCGATTGCAAAACAGATTGATGGAAGGCGCGAAAAAGAAGCGCCAAATGTTAGAACAAAGAGGTTTTTTGGCTGCAACACAACTTGGCAATGGGTGCTCTTCCCATGCTCTTTGGCACCCACTTGTTTTCATCAATATATTGTTTTGGGAGAGGAATATTGAACAAAATATGTTTTTTTGCATAATACCGTATAATTTTAATATAAATCCCAGCCCGGCTTATGACCATTTAAAAAGCATATTTTGGATTTTTTTTTAAAAATAAAAGCTTTTTTTCGATTTTCTCTGGTAAATTTTTATTAATTTTATTTTTTCAAAAATTTTCGTACAGCAGTTTTTATTTGGGTTTAAATAATTAGAATTTCAAAAATGACTTGACTGCTGAGATATGATCTAAAGTTGGGTGGAGCAAGCTTTTAAATGACGACCCTCTTATTTTAGGTCATATTCCAATAGCTAAGAGTCTTTTGGAAATTCTGCCCGATGATTCGGACTCCTAAGGAAATTCCTTAAGACTCAGGAAAAATTTTACCTTATTCTCTTTATAAAAAAGCACCGCCTTGATCCAAAATCGTCTTTTTGGCATTATGTTTTAGGCTCACTTTTTCGAGACTGCTCTCAAGCAAGTCAGCAGCCAATTTGTAGCCAGGGAGATGAGCTAAGAAATTATTGGTAATTCCCCTGAGAAAAATTTAAAAAAACATCAAAAACTCAATGCCACAAACACAATTTTCAATCCGAGTGGAATTTTTTAATAAATAAAATACGGTGCTCATAAATTTTACATTTATTTAGAAAACTAAAATTTTGAAAAAATACGTTGCTGAATGGTCACCTCCCGCTTTTTTTTTAAACTTGAATTAGCGCGAAAAAAATTCTGCAACTTTTTTAAATGCAAAAATTGTCAATTTTATTTTTTGCTGATCCCCAAAAAATTGGTAACACAACAAAGTGTCCTTTTCTTTTCATTCGCCATTCGACCCAACACTCACACACATAAACACAATCAATGGGTAGGGAGGGGGGGGGGTGCAGGCAGAGTGAAATAGGAGAGGGCCCTGACTGCCAGCAATGTCAACAAGGGTCAGGCGCTGGCCCTACTCCACTCATAATCTGGCTGGCTGAGCCCCACTGCTGCCAGATGGCTGAACTAGGAGGGCCAGCGACTGGATTGGCAGGCAAGGAAGGAACACACCCAACAATCTATTTACAGAGTGCTTGCCTGGCCACTAAAAATCTCTTTTTTCTCCCTTTTTCTTTTTGTCAAGAAAAAATTGTGTGTGTTAGTGTGCTTTTTTCTGCTCCTACGTTCACTTTTTAAGTGGAAGGTGAGAGCAGGGTTTTTTTTGTAGAAAGGATTTAACAAAATATATTATTGAAAAAGACAATACTTTTTTCTGGCCTAAAAACGTTTTAAAAACGGTCTGCCTGTTGTTTTTTCGGGGTATTTTAAAATTTGCCTTGGTTCCCCTGTTTTTTCAAACTTTTTTTTCAGAAAATTTCAAAAACCTAATTTTTTGCATTTACAGAAATATGATGGTAATAAAGGTTTCCAGTGAAAAAAAATTTATGAAATAAAAAGTATTAATTCATTTTATACATAATAACATAGTTGGCCCTAGAGAAATCGATTGCCTTGCAAGCATTAAATATTTCATCATTTTTGCTCAGAATCCCACCCTAAAGAAACCGAAAGCCACTCTGATTGCCTCAATTGCTCAGACTACTAGGCTTAACCATCCTAAACCACCTCAAACTACCTAAATGGCACCAGGCCATTTTTAGGCCATTTTACCTACACCGTTTTTCAAATTTTTGAGGCCATTTTACCTACACCGTTTTGAGAAAAATAGGACGGGGGGGGGCACCGATAAGGAAAAAATCTGACGGGGGGGGGGGGGGGGCACGTGATTCTGAGCAATCGAAGTTGTTTTTTTAACTAAAAAATGGAATGACTATAGTATAAGTGATTCGCCCAAAATGAGGTTTTATGAACTTATATAAACGTTTTATGGCTTTAAATGGGTAGAAACACACAAAAAAAACTATTGGAAGGCCATTTCCGAGAAAAAAAAATTTCAACATTTTTCTAAAAACTATGATACCCACCCTATGGTTAATATTTTAAAGGTACCTGTTTATCTATGAAAAGGTATCCTACCACGTTTTGATACTGGAGCTGGGCAAAAAGTATCTCTATATGCATTTTTGATCAAGAGTCTTGCTCGGAATTATGTCTAAGGTAAGTTTGGGTATCATGGTTTTTACAAAAATTTTGTAAAAAACAATTTCTCGGAAATGGCCTTCCCGATAGTTTTTTTGTGTTTCTACCCATTTAAAGCCATAAAACGTTGATATAAATTCATAAAACCTCATTTTGGGCGAATCCTTATACAGTGCGTTTCATAATTTTATAGGCCCCTCCCCTTTTTAGGTGTTTAGTGACATTTTTAAAGAAAATAAAATGTGTCTTTACAGAAAGGATAAGCATAGTCGATAACCTAGTAATTATGCAAAAATATTGGGGTGTTGGGTTATGAAAAAAAAATATGACCGAAAATTCAAATTTCCACCGTTTCATAATTTTACAGGCAGCTAGACTAAGAAGCTTTATTCATAACATGATTCTTGTGTATTCTCAATTTTTATTGACTTTTTGTAAGCCCTCTTCCTTAGCTACAATTAGGTAGGTCAAACTTATTTTTTTGATTATTCTAGGAAAAGTTATGACCATCAACATAAAAGCGTCGATTTCTAGTCAAAATAAAGAAAAATCTAAGGAAAATGACTGTTGGCCACATAAATAATAGCTTTTCTCAATACTTGTCGATGAAAAGATGACATCTATTGCAGCATTCGAAAGCTCTTTGATTTATCTACAAAATGACATGTCGACTATTGTTTTATAAAAATACAGGGCTGAGAAACAGACGGTTGAATTTAGACAAGACAAAAAAGGCTAAAAATAAAGCAAAAACAGGGGCTTTTTGTCGTGTCTAAATTCAACCGTCTGTTTCTCAGCCCTGTATTTTTATAAAACAATAGTCGACATGTCATTTTGTAGATAAATCAAAGAGCTTTCGAATGCTGCAATAGATGTCATCTTTTCATCGACAAGTATTGAGAAAAGCTATTATTTATGTGGCCAAACAGTCATTTTCCTTAGATTTTCTTTATTTTGACTAGAAATCGACGCTTTTATGTGATGGTCATAACTTTTCCTAGAATAATCAAAAAATAAGTTTGACCTACCTAATTGTAGCTAAGGAAGAGGGCTTACAAAAAGTCAGTAAAAATTAAGAATACACAAGAATCATGTTATGAATAAAGCTTCTTAGTCTAGCTGCCTGTAAAATTATGAAACGGTGGAAATTTGAATTTTAGGTCATATTTTTTTTTCATAACCCAACACCCCAATATTTTTGCATAATTACTAGGTTATCGACTATGCTTATCCTTTCTGTAAAGACACATTTTTTATTTTCTTAAAAAATGTCACTAAACACCTAAAAAGGGGGATGCCTGTAAAATTATGAAACGCACTGTACTATAGTTTAGCCAATTGAATTCCCGCAAATTATTGAATAAAAATGCACAAAATACCAAATTCGATTAGGTAAATAAGTAATTTGGTGAGATAAATGATCAATTTTGGTAGGACTTAAAATTATTTTGTTTGACATTTAAATTTGGTTAGAGGATAAATATATGGAAAAACTGAATTACAGTCAGACTCCGATATAACGCCAGCCCAATGTAACGACACCAAAGATGGACCAATTTGGTCAGCTTTGACTAACATTTGATCAAATGAACCTCCGATTTAACGCCACCTTCCGATATAACGTCACCGAATAGCGGTCCCCAGGGGTGGCGTTGTATCGGAGTTCGACTGTAAATGATTTCAAATTAGATTTTAAAATTCGAATATCTGGCTTGTCTGGTACTCACCAATTTGAAATGCAAGAATTATTCCATTAGGCGTTAGTATGCCTTTTTTAATCGAATTAGTTTGTTATATTATGTTCAATCAATTCGCGACGTAAGCCCGCTTGGCCTAGTGGAAAAGGTATCACTCTCCTACCATAAAAAGTTGAAAAGTGGTGACGTGGGTTCGAATCCGCAGTGGGCTTTGCTTTTGACAAACTTTTTGTGAAAATAGGTAGTTTCACTCATTAATTTAATAATTTCCCCACCAAGCCACAAAAATTAAGCCCACTGCGAGATTCGAAAACACCTTACCGCTTTTCAACTTTTTTCGATACCTTTTCACTAGGCCAAGCGGGCTCACCTCGTGGAGTGACTAAAAATAATATAACACAACTAATTCGATTAAAAGGACTAACGCCCGTTGGAATAATTCTTGCATTACAAATTGGCGAGTACTAGTCAAGTCGGACATTTCAACTGTTTTAACTGAACGTAATCAAAAATTGTTGTAACATATCGAAAAATTAATGTTCCGAACATGATTTGATAGCGCTAAAACAGTGATTTGACTTGTATGCAGGCATGTGCACGCCCGGCCCGTGATTTCCAGGGCCCGGCCGGGCCCAACTTTTAAAATTGCTCTCGGGCGGGCTTGAAAAACTACAGGCCGGGCCGGCCCGGAAATGCTTTGTCTGAAATATACCTTGAAATCTTTCCATTCAAAAGTTCTCGTCTTCAAAAATTTAACTTCTCCTACTCTACTAATTTATGTGCTGAATAAATTTTCGCCGCTATTCCATTGTACCCCCCCCCCCAAAAGCTATTCCAGTGCACCCCCCCCTTAAAAAAATAAAGACCTATTCCATTGTACAATGGAATAGTACCAAATTTTCTTTGTTTGTGTTGGAAAATCTTTGACGGAGAGTGATATTGCGTTCGAGTGATGTTGAATAATAAAGCTTCTCTTACTATTTATCTTGATTAAGTTTCTGAATATGTTTGGAAATGAACTTACAGTTGACTAGACGGAATAGACGGGCCGGGCCCGAAAAAAATTAAGCTTCGGCCAAGCCCAAAAAAATTACTGGCCGTGAAAAAGTGGGTCCGTGCACATGCCTGCTTGTATGAACCCCAGTTCTCGAGTATTTCGTATCCCGGAGTGTACCTAGGTGGTGCCTAGCCAGTAGCACCCAGGTTGTGGTACCCAATACTCATGTGGTTTGATGGAGATATCTGAAGATGAATGAATATTCAGAAAAAAAAAACTGTTTTAGTCCACTTAATCCATATTCAGGTACAGGTGGTGAATCTGGATTTGAGCAGCTTTCAAAAACTCAAAAAATACCCTAAAAATGGCATTTCACAATTATCAAACTTTCTTTAGAATGCTCAAATCAGTGATAAAAATTAGTTTCGTTACACGGAAAACATAGAAAATAATTCAAAAATATCAGTAAAGAGTTACTTAATAAAAAGTCCAGAAGGCATTGCATCCATCATAAGTACACTCGAAATTTTATTTTACGAAAAAGCATGCAAACTAACCATTGTTGCACAGAGCGTCAGTCATCTCGAAGTCAGAAGTGTCCACACCTACTTCTCTGCACTGATGTAGATGGTGTTGTTGTAGCTTCATGACTAGAGAAGTAGTGGAGGCTTGCCTGTCCAAGAGACCAGTGGACGAAGATCGGTGGAAACGGGACTCCTAAATATTTTTTCATGTTATTTTATCATATTTGTGAGAAGGAATTGTAAGAAATTTTCAGCTACCGAGGAGTATCAGAAATAAAATTGTACAAAAATTTCTACTTTTTTAAAGAAAACTCTAAAAAATTTAGGTTCAAGCCCCTACCTCCATGACATTCTTGCGTCTGCCCACTCCCTGCCCAGTTCCTCAAATGCACAGAGAGTAGAAGCAGTGGGGACGCCTCCTCTCAGCACTCCCGGTGATGCCGAATCTACCAGCAACGACGAAGAGGCTGTAGCATCATCTGAAGGAGTGTGTTTGCCTCCGTCACACCTGCCAATCTTGTGCTCCAGGAACAGTGCAAATTGGCCAATGCTGAATTCTTGTCGGCAGTCGGCACAGATGATCAGATCATGGTGTCTGTCGGCTGCTTGCCTAGCTGCTGAGTCTTCCTCGTCATCCTCGTCCATCTCCTCCAGCTCCTCGTCCTCCTCCTCTTCTTCCTGGTGGTCCTGATGGTCGAGACCCTCCATCTCCTCGTCGTCGTTGGAGTGCGAGTGTTGGGAAGCAGCCACTTGGGCGCGCATCCCCCTGCACCTTCCTCGAGTGTTCTGGGAAGTGGTGGCGGTGACTAGAAGCTCAGACTCGCGAGAACAGGTGGAACTCTCGCTGGGGTGACTGGACACTGGATTATTAGAATCAGCTGGATTGGGCCTATTGGTTAGGGATGGGGTTTGGTTGATGATTTGGTGGATTGGACAGCTGCGGAGATGACGTGAGCTAGAGTCTCGCCTATGATGTCGACGTCAGGATTGGACTCAACTCCGCTGTCTGAGGATGCCATGGGAGTGCCGTCTGCAATTTAACATGGTTATAATAAAAGATTGGAGGTGTAAAGAAAATTTAAGTAGGGCTACTGGGAATCAAATGCCGTATTCTCTCTATTAGTTCCACATGTGGGATTATATTTCAATCGTCCGAAAATCGGAAAATTTGGGGTCGATCTCGAGATTTTGGTGAAAATTCAAAATCTAAAGAGCGGAATCAGTAGAGCTCGTGGGAGTTAAAGGACCCTGTCTCTTCTGCTCAATGGTCCCGCGCCAATTCAAAAAATTTCAGTGATCATTGAACTTCTCTTCGGATTTTTCAACTTGGTTTCTAACAAACAAGGCCTAATTTAAGGTTTAGAGCCTTAATTTAAGGTTTAGTTGTGTTAAAACCAAGTTAAATGGCATAGGCTTGCAGCTCATTTTCTATTGTGTCATTTTCATCATCTTCATCGTCATCAAAGTCGCTCCTACGCGCACCAGTGACTTGTCTTGTGCTCTCGTACTTAGCAGCGAATTTCCTCACAGCTATCATCGCCGTAAACTTTGCCACCATACATTATCTATTAATGGGTACCTCCTGGTCAGGTGGACATCGACCTGGATGGCCGGAAAAATTATAATTTCTTAAAAATAAAAATAACCATTTTCCTAATTTAAAATTGTGTGAGGAATTGGGCTTGTTAAGACCAAAAGTGCGATTCCACATGTGGAATCCACGTGCCCAACCCCAAACCTGGGATGGTTACCACCTGGACAGGTTGATATCCAGGTAACTCTAGAATAGGGGTATATTCACCAAAATGACCTGAAAAGTCAAACACTTGTCTTTTTATATCTGAAATTATGGTAAAATAAAGTATGTGCCCAGGTGGATTCGAACCAACAACCTCTTCATCACTCTTAGAATCGCTCAGAACTCCATCTAGAGTGACCAAACCAAGTGGTCGTCCACTTGGATCAAAAAATTTTTTACGTTTTCGGGTTCCAAACAACTTTCTGCACTAATCCAAGCATGCTGAAGATGGTTTGACAGTGGTAAAACGAGTCCCGAGGTGTATTTTATATCGAGACTTAAATGTACTCGAAAATACCACATCAGGGGTGTAGCCAGAAAATCTGACGGGGCGGCACCATACGAGAAAAAAATTTTAGGCCATTTTACCTATACCGTTTCCATTTTTGACTAGGAAAAAAATCTGACGGGGGGGGGGGGCTGGGGCTCCCCTCTGGCTACACCAATGTACCACACAGAACCTTATTCACTGCTAACAAACCATTATCAGCGTGTCCGATTCAGTCAAGAAAACAGGTTTTGGAACATGAAAAACGTGAAAAAAAATGTGATCCAAGTGGACGTCCACTTGTTTTACCCTACAAGGGGTTTGCACTTAGGGGGTTCACTTGCACTTGGGGGTCTGTTGTAGTGCAGTGGGTGACTTCACTGCGTTGGGTGCTCGTATCTTCTCCGGTTCAAATCCACCTGGTAGCTGACCTTTTTAATTTTTCTCACTTTTTTTAAATTTTGGCTAGAAAATCACACAAGCCCTTAAACATCAAGAATGAAACAAAAATCATGCAGCCTTACTGATGAAATCGACCACTTGAAAGCAATGTTGGTCCGGGACAAAATCCTTTGTTGCAAGTAAATTCATTAGCTTATTCGGTTGTACGGATGAAGTTGTACGGTAGAACGTGGCGAAATTTCAGGGAAGATATCAACGATCCAGGCTGGGGTCATTGGACTTCAGTAATGGACAATAAGCATGTCCGCTGCTCTTGCCAATCTTAGGCGTAACGCCTATCGCAGGAAAATTACGCCTATTTATAGGCGTGAAAATACGCCTATTTTACGCCTATATAGGCGTGTTTGCAGTTCCCTGCCCCTGGGGCACACCCTATTTTTTAATTCCATTTATAAACTTTATTTGCAAGTGTAGTGTCAAAAAAATCCTTGCACTGTAGGCAATCTCACAGCACCATCAGCACAGAATTTCATCTTTCAACTAAGTAACTGAAAAATAGCGTGTGCGCCCAGCTGGGAGGGGCCGATTCGTATTCGCGCTTCTCGCATTTGACAAACTCGTATTCGCGGAATTCAAAGTTGTGTTCTTGGCGTTGTGTTTTGACCCACTTTTGCAGTCTGCTCTTGGAAAATTTATCACTCATTTTGTAGCTTATCTCACTGGCTTCAAAATGAGTGGTAACTCACAAAATAGTGGACTACAAAAAGTGGGTCTAAAAATGCGAATACGAGTTTTGCGAATACGTTCTGCGAATACGAGTTTTGTCAAATACGAGAAGCGCGAATACGTAACGGCCCCTCCGCCCAGCTGCTGACCTAAGCGATGAATGCAGACCAAATTCCCTGGCGAGTGAAAAACAAAGTCGCGGGATCAATTAGCTCATTTTAAATTCGCGCAAAAATTGCTTCCTATGCATTGCTAAGCTAATTGTTCACGAGCGTTGCTGCGTGTTGTTGGGCGCTATGTTGCATTGTGTTAGTTTTTTAGGTTCTACTACACAGTCCGTTGCCAAAAAACAGCTTGGTCCCCTCTGTTGTTCAAAATGAAAATATTCAAAATGAAAATATTTTTTATCATAGAAACAACAGGGGGACCAAGCTAATTTTTGGCAACGGACTCTGCAGTAGAACCTTTTTTTACATGCAAAATAATTTTCTAAAGGGACATTGCCGTCTTCGACGACGGTTGTGTTAATTTATTGTTGAGAAGCTCGAACGTGACTTAATCTTGCCATTGTTTTTGCTAAGTGTTGGACTTTTAGTAATC
This sequence comes from Ditylenchus dipsaci, assembly GCA_004194705.1. Lineage (NCBI taxonomy): Eukaryota > Metazoa > Nematoda > Chromadorea > Rhabditida > Anguinidae > Ditylenchus > Ditylenchus dipsaci. The sequence goes on along the minus strand of SADC01001227.1, from coordinate 582,335 downwards.
GTGTTAGGTGCTCTTGGCAAGGAACCGTCTCCGTGAATCTAAGCAACAATGGGTGACAATTGCTATGAACCGATCGGTGGTGGAGATATCAGGTAAAAGTTCTTTCCTATTTTATTGAGATTGGTCATGAATTTTTGTTAAGTGCTGTTCCGATGGCTCCGCCTCCAATAATGATTCCGACGCCTGCTCCGAAGAAAACTGCTGGTGAGAAATATGTGCCGCCGCCTCCTCCACCTGTGCCTTCGTCTGGACCAAACAGAAAATCGCCGACTGAAGTAAGAATTTGTTATGTCTTTAGCTACCGCTGTAAAGCCTTTTTAAGAAATCGATGGAAGACCTCGACGAGTTCCCACAGTCCACAAAACGAGAAAAGACAAATCCGGCTATGGTGCAGAGGACAAGAAAGGTTTTTTGCTAATATAGTCTCTGTCATTTTTATCTCTTCTTCTTCCAGCAGCGAAACCGACTACTAAGCGAAGTGGATGTGCCAAGTTTTTCATGATCATTACGATTATCTGCTTCTTCCTCAATATTCTGCTGGCTGTGGGCTTTGGGCTGCTGTACTTCGGAGTCATCAAAACCTGAAACTAGATGAGAAAACGAAGGTTGCACAATATTCGCTTCCACTACGATTGTTCTGTACTGCTTGTCTTTTGTTGGCTATGTGGCCGACGTATAAAGAATAAAATAAATTGATATTGGGATGTCTTTTGGGAAGAGCTAGTCAGTGTTGTAAGTGGCACTGGCAGCTCACGGTACCACACCGGCGCGTGAGTTGGTGCCGGTGACGAAATTTTAGGAGTCGGTGCGTGAGCTGTTGCCAGTGCCGCAATTATAAGTTTTACAACACTGGGGGCTAGGAGACATTTGGCAAAAACGACATTTGGCGAAACGACATTTGGCAAAACGACATTTGCCAAACGACATTTGCCCAAACAACATTTGGCAAAACGACATTTGCCCAAACGACATTGGCAAAACGACATTTGCCCAAACGACATTTGGCAAAACGACATTTGCCCAAACGACATTTGCCCAAACATACTAAATATTTGGAAACAATTAATGACGGAACCATCTGTCTGTCTGATTCCACTGGTACCATATTCACCGGTCCACTACACCAACTACATCCAATTTACATTCCTAACACGTCTGACACTCCAAGCATCCATCTAGCCACAGATTCTAGTTGCCAAATTTTTTGGCCAGTTTTTCCAATCAGACTATCGTCAAATTACTGAATCTATCAGATTTGGATAAAAAAGACAGAAGCTTGGAAGTCTCGGATTTGAGACTGCCTAGTCGACCAATTCACATAGTCAACCATTGTTTGATTCGGCAGGTGGGGTTGATGAGAATAAAAAAAGTTTACTAATTAATCAGTGTATCGAATGAACCCCAGCAATTCAACGGTAGCCAAATGTCGTTTTGCCAAATGTCGTTTGGGCAAATGTCGTTTTGCCAAATGTCGTTTGGGCAAATGTCGTTTTGCCAAACGTCGTTTGGGCAAATGTCGTTTTTGCCAAATATCGTTTGGCCAAAAGATACGTTTGCCAAATGTCGTTTTTGCCAAATGTCTCCTAGCCACACTGGGGATAACATTAAATAATAACTAAACGTCGGTTACAGTCCACTGTCGATATTTCGCCACTCCTGGGGATTGAATTTAGGTGGGGTAAAATCAGCAGTATAATCCTTTTGTTTTTTTTGTAGTCAGCTAATCAGACAAGTCAGGGGTGGCCTAAAATCGGGAGTCGGCTGTACCCTTGTTTTTCTGGTTAACGAATCGAGGCCAGATGAAATGTTCGAGTATTCGCTTTGCCTGAAACGTTAATCTTCGTAATTTTTCGAATTTTTCACGGGAATCTTCAAATTGAGACCTTGCCTCGAAAACCCTACTACGTTTTTTTAAACGTTATATAAATTGCAATGTGTGATGTGCAAGGGCGAAGTGTCAAGGAAGAATATATAAACATTAATTTTTAATTTTAAAGGCTTATAAAAATTGCGGCGTCCTGTAGAATAAAGTAATCTCAAATATTATTATCCTCAAGGTATTTTCCTATTAGATGACCCTGACTTAGGCATCTGTGTGTCCTATTTGTGTTCCCCAAAAATTTTTTAACGAACCTGCTTGTTTCTTCACCTGCTCCTTGCCTTCTGATTCTTGCTGGTGCCCACCACTGTTGTGTTCAGAATCAGCAGGTTTACCCGTAATATCTGCAGATGGTTGGTTCTGCACCGCTCTACCCCTCTTATTGCCTGGTGCAGGAAAAGCAACCCCAACGGTCGCTGCCGACCTCCTGGTGGTGCAAGCAGTAACCCTGGGCTTGGCAAGGGCTGAGGTATTCGTTGTTGATGAGGGGACACTACTGGACTGTTTGGCTACTACTCTCCCACTGCTCATTCAATACAGATAGTCAATCGGTAGAAAAATAAACAAAAAAGCAGGTGTATAGCAAATAGTATCAAACAAAAAAGATACTGGAGACCACCGAGTTTCAGGTGGTTGGATTGGTCTCAGTAGATGGTCACCGGCTAATTAACACAGGAAAAGCGACGAATAAAATGTAGAAATAAAGAAGAAATATAAAAAAATAAATCACCGGGTTGGAAAGGGTTTATAAATGTAGTTTAGGCTACATCCAGGCTCTGGCAATAGACTGATTACTTGGGAGTTTTAATAGTCCTGAAGATTGTTGAAAATAGGTAGCCCAAGTTGGTCTAGGTGGTGTTTTAAGACGGCCTTTTGGATTTGCAGCACAGTATTGTTTAGATCTGACTGCGGGGAATATGCAGAGATGAGGCTGAAAATGTGAGTTATAAGCAAAGTTTATAAAACGAGAAGAATATACATCAGGACAAATTCCCAGCACGCAAAAATTATAGCAAAATTTCATGCATTTTTATATAACAAACGTAACTGCACTTGACCAAACCAGCTTATATTGGTTATCGAAACGTGAGATCGAACCTAAATTAAAAATTAAAAAAATATGTGATAATTAATATGTGCAATAAAAAAATGTTCGCTACCAACCGGGATCGAGCCCGATAGAATTTTCAAAAAGATTACAGTGTTTTTTAAAGGTTTTCAATTGCCCGGGCAAATGCAAATTGACCAAATTTGGGCCAAATAGTATGCCTTGGCCTCCCTATAGTCTAAAAAATTATTTTTTTGTAACTAGAGTAAAAATTTTTGAAAAAAAATCACGAAAATTGAAAATTTAAGCCAAATTTTCTTTGTGATGTAAAATTGCTATTTTTACTAATCGGCCAATCAGCTATGAATATCAGCCATTCTCTAGTGTTTTTACTAATAAGCGGATCCTTAGCTTACTTCAAAAAGCGTGTTCGTGGGTTTTGACTTTTTTTGAAGATTGTTCTAAGCAAATCACAGCTTATTTCACTGGCTACAATTTGAGTGGTGATTTGCCTGAGAGTAGTCTTTAAAATATCTCAAAAACACAATTTTACAAACACGATTTGTTCGAAAAATAGGACCATTTGTTAGAGAAAAAACACAAAACATAAAAAATACAATTAAAAAATCCCACAAACGGTCAGCAACGGAACCCTACTTAAACACCCCACTTCAAAAAAATGTATTCAGCCAGCCGGCCATCCAGCCAAAAGCATAAACAAAAGCGACTTAGCACAAAAAAATGAGACTAAGACTGAAGCCAGCCACTCCAGCCAAATAAAAAAGGCAAGAGGGTCAGTCAAAAAACGGCATATATTTGTGCAGCAGGAGAGGCCAAAAAATGGCACACACGAGACAACTACAGCTCCCCTGCTTCCCTTAGGCAACTCCACTCAGTGGGGCTGGTGGTGTATAGTAGTCATCAAAAAAGTAAAAAAATAAAAAGAAATTCCCCTTGCTGCTGGCCATAGGCTGTGTGTCTGGCTGGCTTGCTGGCTGGAGCAAAAAAAAAGAAAAAGAACAAAATTGTATATGTATATAAATAAATAGTAGTAGTAGTGGTTGTTGAGTGCCCCTTGCAAATGTGTGCCAATAAAGTAGTAGTATTGGCTTAGTAGTAGTAGTGGTCGACCAGCATCCAGCTAGTAGTAATGCAAGAAGATAAAGTAGTAGTAGCTGTGTTTGGCGTTAATTGCGAATGTGTGTTTTTAATTGGAAAAAGAATGCTATACATATATTTAGGCATGTCGAGTGGGATGCTAGTTTTTTGGCAGTTAGACTAGAAAACTGGACCTAGTATAGAATACCTACCCCCATAAAAAAATTAAAAAGTACCCAAATTTATGTCCCAGACCCCGCAAAAAATGCTCGAGACATTTATTAGTCACAACTTCCGTACGCTGGCTTACCCCCAGAGCCTAAATGCTAAGCCTAAACTTGTTCGTTAAAAGGGTAGTTACAGCAATTTCGGGAGGGTCAGGTTTTTTTTACCGAAAACCGTTGAAATTTTGGGTTTTGAAGAGATAAGGCGGCTTGTCATTCTGGCTCCCAGGTCATACCCAGGTCATTTTGCTTTGGTCACCAGGCTGATTTTTAAAAATTTATTTGAATTTGTTTTTATTTTAGCAATTTAAAAAAAAAAAGTAAAAACATAAAAATATTAACTAGATAAATTTTAAAAAAGTCATGTAGCCCAGGCCAACTGAGCAATGGGTATGTTCTTTAGAACATTCTGAGTAAGCATAGTCTGAAAATGTATTCAAAAATAACCCGAGCTAGTATTCCTATTTCTAATCAAACTCACTGAATTTATATAACGCCATTATTGAATCGGCGAGAAAATAATAGAAAAAACTGGAATTCCTATGAAGACTGTTGACTATGGAAACCTCGGTATAGTAACAAAAAAAGCCAGGATATTGATCTCAAAAGTTTAAAAAAGGACATTTGCCTAAAAAAATAACATTTTGGCCTTCTTATTACCATTTTGGCGTGAAACTTGAAAAATTAAAAGACATCTTTTTAAAAACGGCAGATCGACACTCCAAACAATTTTTTTATATAAAAATCAAATAATTAAAACCGAAGAAAATTCCCATTTCTAATCAAACTCACTGAATTTCTGCCCACAGTTTTGATTTCTGCAAAAAATAGATAAAAAAGTCATGTTGCATACGCAAAAAAAGACGAGACAAAGCAACCAAAAAGTATCTAATGACCAAAAAAGTAATAATACCACCAAATAAAATTGCACACACACACCCCTAAAACACAACAAAATAAAAAGCGAAATCAAGAAAAAAAGATAGGCGAGCATGCCAGATTAGTGAACACTGAAAGCAAAAACACAGAAAAATGGGAGTGAAGTGAGTAAAAGTCCAGCCGTGTTCTACGTGTCTAACCAGGCTGGCTGCTGGGTTGACAACCATCATGAAGGGGACAGGTGTGTGAGTGTCTATTGCTTTGGCCATCTAGTTGGCTGGCTGACTAGATGGAGGAACGCAACAGCAGCAGCAAGGACAACATAACAACAAAAAGAGGCAGGCCTGAACAAACACACTGGCTTAGATGGAATAGCCGTTTTGTAAAAGAAAATTTGAGGCCTTACCGGATTTTAGAGGGATGATTGGGTATTAGATAGAAGATTTAGATGCTCAGGAATTTTGGTTTTTCAATAAGTTGGGTAATTTGACCATTGTTGAAGGTGGAGATCACTTTTTGCGTTAAAGTATGTGGTTTTTTTTCAAAAAGCAATTTTTAGCAGAAAATTAAAAAAAATTAAGTTTGCCTTGTTTAAAAGTAGGGTTGGGTGATGGGAATATTCCCGGTTTATTCCCGGTCCGAATCTTAGATTCGGACCGGGAATGAAATATCGGTCCGAATCTTTTCGAAAATAAACATTTTAACTGGAGTAAAAAATTCCTACGCGACCCAAAATTGCCCAAAATCATCTTTTTCCAACGTTTCAGCACCTAATCATGCTTAAAACATGTTTTCAAGTGGCGGTTGACACTTTTTGATAAAAAAAATTTTGACCAAAAATTGACTTTTTGCTTGATGGGCCAAGGTAAAGCAACCTGAATGGGTATCCACATATTCTAAAAAATATAACCACCGTTTTTAATGGTATTATATTTTGATGAAGATTTTGATGTATTCTTTAACGATTTTTTATGATTTGTTTAAATTTTTTTGGTTATTTGGACATTAAAAAATCTGGACCTAATCGGACCGGAAAAAAAGATTTAGACCGGAAATATTCCGGGAATATTCCCGAAAAAGATTCGGACCGGTCTTATTCCAACCCTATTTAAAAGGCAAAAATCGAAAAATAGTCAAAATTTTAATTGGCGCCAGAACATTTTACCATGTTTTTCATCATGGGCTGTGGCAAAAAGACCCTCTATGCACTCAAAATCGAAAAACCATATCCTTTTTTAAAAGGTTCTTTTTGTCACAGCCCATTTTGAAAAAGCTGGTGAAATGTATTGGCGCCAATTTAATTTTTTTATTATTATTAGAATTCCCGCCTTGGGGGACAAATGCAATTTTTTTTGAATTTTTAGCTGAAAATAGCTTTCCGACAAAAAATGTGTTTCGTATCATTTTGGGCCTAAAAATACCATTGAAATTTTTAAACTTTAGTTTTCGGACGCCATACGACAGTGTACTCCAGCCAAAAATTAGTCTATTTCCCAAATTTTCGTGGTGTTTTAGGACTAGGCAAGAGTTGTTCAGCTTCTGTTACGATGGAATCAAAAATTCTAAAAGCTCATAACTCAGTCATCATGGTTGAGTTTACATTTACATACCACGAATAACTCTTGCCTAAGGTTGAAAAATCACAAAAGATAATAGGGAAGACCAGGGCATATTGTGACAGTTACAGATTTCAACCACTGCACCGGCAACTTCACTGCAGAAAAACACTTTTAAAATATTATAAGTAAAACACGTTTATGCCCTGGAGATGCTTACCTAGACCTTACCTATAAAAAATGTCGGTAGGCATCTTTCGACTTAAAATTTTTGAAATTTTTACCCAATAAAACAAAAATTATAAAAACCATACACATCAAAAATCTGCCACCCCAACAAATAAGTGTTCATAACAACAAAACTCGAAAAAAATGATGTGCCATTAAAGTAGTGAGATGTCTTGTCAATTCCTGATTCACCCCAAACTCCAGTCCAACCCCAAAATGGCAGCCATCCATCCAGTGCCCTAAAAAGTATAGCTGTGGATGGGGGGGGCAGTGGCTACCAATGCTTTGGTTTGTTTGCTTTTCCTCCACCCAGCCAACCGACAATATATAAAACGACTATAGCAAAAAGAAGCAAGAAAAAAAGGTGGCGGCGCCGACATTGCCAATGGACCAAGGCAATGGCACAAAAAGTGGGAATGGAATGCTAGCCACTGGCCTATGCTACTGCCAGCCCTATTACTAATAGGGTGTGTGCCTAGCAACAGAACATTTTTGCTACTTACTTACTTTTTCTTTTAGTGTTGTTTTAGTAATTGGTTATTTGTTGTTTTTGTTGTGTGTGTGACTTGGATTGTTAATTAATTGGTTTGGGGTGTGTACGGAAAAATGTTTAAATGTTACAAACTCTTTTGCATTGCATTTATTACTATTTTGTTGAAGACAAAAAATAAAAACAGGGGTTGGAATGTATAATAGAAGAGTCCAGCCTCGATAATATGGGGACCAAAGTGGTATACTCAACGATTACCTCAACCGGCTGGGCTGGGAAAATTTTCCTCAGCCTCAGCGGTCAGCCAGGTCAAAATTTTTACCTCAGCCATCAGCCTTAGTCTGCTGATGGCTGAAGTAACCTCAGCTGGCTGAGGTTAAACTTAGCCGGCTGAAGTCAGCCGTCTGAGAATACCTGGCTCCATTTCGGTGCAGACCCTTACTCAAGTTCAGTGCACACCGCCCCCTCCCAGCTTGCCTTGATCCCCCAAGCTGATTTTTTTAATTTCAATTTTTTTTCAAAAACATATATAAAAATAGAAAAATTCTAAAAAAATTCGGAAAAAATCAGCTTGGGGGACTAAGGCAAACGGGAAACGTACGATGAAATTTGGTCGCCTGGCGTTTTATGAAAAGTTGTGGTACTATAGAGGTTTGCCTTTGGTTCTCCCAAGGCTGGTAAGTGAAAAAGTAAAAAATCAGAATATATGCCAAAAATAAAGGCTAAAATTAGAAGCTAAAAAATAAAGTTCTGATTTTAGGCATCTTAGTGTATTTTTAATCGACAATTTGTCAGAATATTTATTTGAAAAATCAGAAAATTTCTGAGAAATCGGAGCATATAGACACTAGGCCACCCACTCAAGTTCACCCTAGGCCATCAAGTCAAAACAGCTTGGGAGACCAAGGCAAATTTTTTATGATTTAATAGTGAAAAGGATTTAATAGTGACAATAAACAGTTTTCAAGACTTTTGCTTAGGATCGAATGGGTGGCGGGGTGAACTTGAGTGGGTGGTCTACAGTCTAATTTAGCCGAAAAAACTCAAGTGGCAAGTTATATTACCGTATTTTCTGTAGTAAGTCCCCGGGGGAGTTATTTTTCAACCCTTAAAAAATCGGAAAAAAAATATTTCGATTTTGAGATTTTCGGATGCCCGACCGAAATCTAAAAAGTGGAATCAACTAAGATCGTGGTGATTAAGAAAACGCAAAAGACAGATTTACAAAAAATTTTCCTTAGGCTGAGATATGGGGTCGAAATAGGGGGGAGTTATTAGAGAGGGGGGACTTAATAGAGAAAATACGGTAAGCTGGAAGCAATTGAATGGGCACGAAAGTATGCAAGCGCGACGGTAAACAGATTTGATTATACAAATATTTAACGCTAAAAATAACTGTTCGAGGTCGTGCCTCGGTAGCTAAGTGGTTGTGCCGCAAATTATCACAGAAAAGTCATTGGTTCGATTTCTCTTAGGCACTGTCACATTTTTCGTTCAAAAGTTGGCTGCTGTCCATGACAGCAGCCCAAGTGCCCGCCCTCATCCAAAGAATATTTTTCTCTAAGCCAACTTTTTTCATTTTGCACCTATTTCACACCTTTTGCACCAAGAATACCAAAGGTATTTGGACGCTTCGCGGCCAAATACCAGCAGACTCCACATTGCAATAAATTGGGGTGGAAAAAATCAAGGAAACCTAAAAAGGTAGGCTTAGAGAAAAATACTCTTTGGAGGGGGTGGCTCAATATTTTATGATTGGCTATTGTAATATTGTAATATAAAAAGACCACTTCAAATCAACCATTTCAAAACACACACACAACATCGACAAAAACAAAATGGACGCGCGGCAAATCTCTGTCCCACCAATTCAATCAATTAGTTGTTTGTCCTTTCAAATCAAAAAAGAGGCAAAACAAAGCAAAAAAACCATTTTTCCAATGTTGGAAAAAGGAAAAGAAAGCAAGGAAAAGAAAATGCCCCCACTCTTTCTAGAATAAAAAAGGGTAGGAAAAGAGAAGGAAGCCATAAAAATAAAAAGAGAATTCGCCAAAGGCCAGTCAGCCAGCCGGTTGCTGGCCAGCCAGCCCTGCCCGTTCATCCTCCCTCCCAACCAGCCAACAACAACATATATAAGAAGACAGAGCAACAGGCCGATTGATAGAGGCAGCAGGATGAATGGGTCATTAGAATGGCTAGGGATGGGGGAGGAGAATTGCAAACCACACACTAACACTAGTAAGAAACGCATTCGAAAATGTAGTCGGAACTTCAATTTTTGTCTTTGCACTAATTAGTAATAGGAAATAGTCTGCTAAAAGGTGTGTTTTGGTGGCTGAATGGGTATGGAGGTGGACGAAAAAGAGACTACCTATACCTTTCGAACGCTAATGTCTTAGATTTAGGGAGCGATCTTAAAACACCCAACTCAGTCGATTGTTGAACACCCACCCCACAAAATTGCCTTAATCCCCAAGCTGATTTTTTTGAAAAAAAAATATTTTGCTTTTTTTTTCTTGAGTTTTCACTGCTTTTTTGAATAAAATTGTAAGGGATAAGAAAAAGGAAGATAAAACGATAAAAAAAGCAAAATATTTTTTTCCGAAAAATCAGCTTGGAGACCTGGGCAATTTGACTGGGTGGGTCTTCTAGAATCGAATGAGATGGTTGTTTCAAAATTTAGTCAGATTTGTTTGTCGAGTATGTTAGCCATCAAGCTTTTTCACTAGGATCCATGCGGGTAGCTGCGGACTCGGATCCCGGGAACTGAGAACACGTACAAGTCGGCTTTTAGACAACTGATTTCGAAAGAATTTATGCTCATGATCTGCACACTAACATACGTAACCGGAAAAAATTGAAATTTTAAATTTCTCGAGTTCAATACTTTCAATCTGCAGGTCCTTTTTATTTTAATATAATTTTTACGCTCGCTTCCATGTAGAATAAGCACTTCCATGTAGGGGGGGGGTGTCTCAGGTTCAATTTAGCCTGCTTCTCTATATATTTCTGTAAAAACCGTATTTTCATAGCGCACGGGATAGTCGCGACCCCCCTGTAAGGTTTGTTTCAAGGTTTCCACCCTCTTTTTTTTAACAGCTTAGCTTAGCTAGCTGAGTCGATTATGACCACTTCCGAGTAAAAAGAACGCTTGGTCTGACACTGATTGTTAAAATGCCTTATTAGTGCCTTATGAAGTGGGTTCGAATCCCACTCAGCGCATGCATATTATTCTGTTTTACTTTGTCTAAAAAACAGCCTGGTCCTGCTGTTAATCAGACACACACCCTAACAACATATATAAAAGACAGAGCAACAGCGGCGGCCAATTGATAGGACACACAAAGAAAAGAGAGGAGGATGAATGGGTCATTAGAATGGGAGGAGAACCTTTAGCACCACCAGCAAAATAATTCCTCTGGTCATGTGATGTGGCAAAGCAGGAAGAAAAGACGAAACAGAAATAAGGGAGGAAAATAACAAATTGGAGGGGACAGCTCTCCCACAATAAAAGTGGAACTTGTTGGATGGGCAACAACTTTCTGGCTGGCAGGGTAGTTAAATGGCTGCGAGAAGATGGCCACTGGTTTTTTAGAGAGGGAGGGTGGTAAAAAAAACTTGTCTAGCAAAAACCTTCAATATAAACTTAAAAAGCGAAAAGTAGCCATTTCAAGATGAATTTCTTTAATTTGATATTTTTTTCCAATAAAAGTACTTTTTCATATATTTTTTTTTCTTAGTGGCCAGTCAGCTCTCAAAATTTCCTCAAAAATCTTAATTTCAAAAAATAATTTCAAAAAATCTTAGTCACCAAGATATGACCTAAATTTGGATGGTTGTCATTTGAAAATCTTGGCATTCCTAATTTAGGTCATACCTCTGCAACCGAAAATATTTTTGGAAATTAGGTTTTTAAATTCAGATTTCTGAGGAAATTACGGCATCGAATGGTTGAGCAAAAAAGCCACCTAGTAGCTAAAAAATTTCCTAGAATCGAAATTATTGACAGAATTTTCGAAAATGCTTGGTTGCCGAGATAGGAGCTAAAGTTGGAATTCCAAGATTTTCAAATGACGACCATCTAGCTTTAGGTCATATCTCAGCAACCAAATATTTTTTAGAAATTCCGTTTTGTGGTTCAGATACCTAAAAAAATTCTGCTATAAAGTCTATTCAGAAACAAAATTCAATGAAAAGGGCACTTTCAGCGGAAAAAGTATCGAATTAAAAAAAATTATCTAAAACAGGCTATTCTCCTAAAATGTCCACTTTTGGATTGGCAACCGAACAGACGAAAATAAATGAAAAAGGGAACCTAAAATTGAAAAAGAAAAAGGTGAGATTGCCTGCCTACCTTCGGCCTTGATTTGATTGGCCAGCTGTCAGCAGACCTCTTCACTGGCCCCACAAACAGCAACACTGGCAGCAATAGAAAAAGCAGTCAAGCAAACGGCTAAGTCGGATCAATGATGCACAAAATCAAAGAGGCACAGGCTACTCCGCTGTTAGAGCTACTTTGGTGACGTGGTAAATAAGATTCTTACCAGAACAATATTAAAACCACACAAATACAAAAAATAAGAAAATATTTAAAAATATCTCTTAATTTTAATTTTTTTTACTTATGACAGGAAAAATATTTAAAAACTATGGTTTAGTTAGAATTTAAAGCATGAAATAGTTGGAGGTTGGATTTGAATTGGGCAATGCACATCCACACAATATCTAAGAAACTAAAAATCCATATTATAAACTGGTTTCAGGACAAAAAAGACAAGCTACTTGCATCATAATATAAATTTACACAAATTAGGTAGAAATTAGACCCGACCACAAGTTCGTTCCCACCTAGGGTCCGACAATTTTTAAGCCCAATTTCGAAAAAAATTTATCGATTTTGTTTTGACAGTCTGATCGAAAATATTGTAAGGATTCCGATTTCGCCGATCGTTTTTCAGAAATCTAGAGTTTTCGCTTTAAAAAAAGCAAAACATCGATTTAACCACCCTCTAATGTTTAAAAGGTGGGTCGTTTAATTGAGGTTTTGATTTTTTAAATGCAAAAACTTTAGGTTTTTGAAAAACGACCGGCAAAATTGGAACCCTTACGATATTTCCGACCGGACTAGTGAAACAGAATCGATAAAATTGTCCGAAAATATGATTAAAAAAAGTGTCGGACCCTATGTGGGAACGAACTTGAGGTGGGGTCGTTAAATCGAGGTTTGACTGTATCCTCGCCGAGGATTCCGCGGTAATTAATGCCTTAAAAGTGCTAACAGTGATTCCTACCATGATTTCTACTTTTTTACATTTAGACTTTTTCATAAATCATACAACAGAAATATGGACAGGAATAGATGCCCTACACTGTCTTATACAAGTTAAAAGCAAATATAGAAACTTATTTCAAAAGATAGGTTCAAATGTTCTATACCCTTCTGTAATTATCTTCCACAATAGTGAAAAGTTATTTTAGAATAGTTGGAAAACTTACAAAAGGGTCAAGCAAAAAAGAATAAAGTCGGAATTAGGGTTGGGTAATTCCCCGGAAAAAGTATTTCTCCGGGTAATTACCCGGGTGATTTTGGATAATTACCCAAGTAATTACCGAGAAATAAGGCCGGAAAAGTATTTTTCCGGGTAATTACCAATCAACCAACCTAGTCGGAATTAAAAAAAAAATGGTCGGAATCGGTAATAAAAGAAACTGGAATTCGCATGAAGACTGTAGACTATACAAATATCAAGAAGCTGAAAGTCCAGTCCGGCAAGCGACATCAAGCTAAAAATCAAGCTGTTGTGTGTAATTATCGCACACAAAAAAGTCACAGGTTCGATTCTACCTCGGCACATCCACATTTAAAAAAAAAATTGCTCATGCAAAAGTACCGTAAAAAATAACACTCACAAAAGAATCAGTACTAGAAGACTGGTTATATCTTTTTGCTGGTGGAAAAGCCTGAGCAGAACATCAAACAATAGTTGTTTGTTGAGCCAAGAGGTATTGCGCAAAGGTGCCCCTCCTGCCTACAACCTCAGCAGCCACTACAATAGAAGAGGAGGAAGAGGAGAACGCTTGAATAGTCCCGGCCAACCCCATCACGCAATAATACACCTCTGCCAGCCTCCAGCTGGAAACCGGATGTGGACAAGTAAGAGAAGGGATGTTTAGGGGTCCTAGACAGTTCTCTCCAACCTCGCCCCAACGTCAACACTGGTCGCTTTCTGATGGTAAACAGAGAGCGGAACAAAAGCCCATACTCACACACACAATAGATGAACTTGCCCAGCCGGGGATTTGGAGAGAGGGAAAGGAGCAAAGGGTCGTTGTGTGGATTACTCAACGCTGGGTTAAGTAATGTTGATCAAGGCAACCAACCAGTCCTTCACCACCAATTACTGAACGTGAGCAGCCAGTGTTCGCTTTTAAAAAATGGAGTGGGTAGGGCTGGCTCTGAAGTTGATTGGGGGACGCAGTCTTTTTAGAAAGAAAAAAATTACTATTTATTTGATATTAATTTTGAGGTGGAATGGACAGTTTGAAAAGGTGGGGGTGGAAAAATGGGCAATAAAAATGACATATTTAAATTATCGAAAAAAATAAAATTGAAAAAATGTCTTAGGTTCGATCCCATCCTGGTCAAGCACCTTTTAGGGAATTGGCCAGTCTGATGAGGATTTTTTATTTTTTTTTCAAAATTACCCTTTTTTAATATTAAAATTATTCGAGACTTACTTTTTTGTGGGTAGAAATTTATTTAGCAACTGGAATTCAAATATATCTGTTCCAAAATATGAACTTTGTCAGGTAAAAAACTATGTCAAGTTTACTTTACTCAAATAAGACGGTGGTTTTACATAACTTTTTGTATTTTTGCTTAAAAGTGCCTACTTTTGCCACCGAAATTTGCTTATAGGACATCCTAATAGGCAAAATTTTATTAGGTTTCAAAATTCTAAAGCAGTATTTTCTTCAATATCCGGTTTCTCAGATATGACCATAAGTTGGACTACCAACATTTTGAAAAATTACTGATCATTCTATATGGCCATATCTCAACAATAAAGAATAAAAAATAAGTTTTATTAACTGATTCAGATTCTTGGGTGAATTTCATCTACCAAGGCGTCTCAGAAATTTTTTTGGCAAAAGAAGAAACACTTTTTTCATAAAAGTACGAAAATTCGGAAAAATCAAGAACTATCCTACATTCGAACAAAGTTATCCCATCCAAAATTTTTTTTTCACAAAATTACCATTTTAAACACAAACTTGCATTCCACACTAACTATCCAAGCCCTCTAATCTCTCAATCACTTAAAAAAATTAGCCAAAAAAAATTCTAACGGCATTTAGTCCATCCCAACAACTACCCCCCACCACTTCAGCCATTCCAAAATATCAGCAAAAAAGAGCATGAGCCAGCATCGCCACGACGACAACCTCTTCTTTATTGGCTGCTATGTGGTTGTGTTTGAAGGAAGGGGAATATGGAAAAGGCAAAAAAGAAGCAGAGAAGCAGAAGGACCCTGGCCAGCAGGAACTAGGTAGACACACCAGAGAAGCAGCCTGTCCACACGTCCTGACGTGGGCCTGTTCAGTCCAGCCCTGCTGTTGAGGAGGCGAATAGGGCAGAGAATTCCATGAGCAATGAGTGTTCAGATGGTTGGGAGGGCGAACGTCCAATACAAAAGAGAAAAATGTTGGCCTTTAGTGCTTGCTATTGTGCTTGCCTTACGCCTATGCCCACTTCTATTTTTGTTGTTGGAGAATTTTTGTGCGTGAACAATAGTGGTGAGGAAGACCATAAGAGAGGAGAGGTGATTGAGGCACTCACCTTTCACTTATTTTTGTGGTGAAGAAATTAGAAAAATGAAAGTTGGGTGGTTGCTATGAACTTACTTTTAAGGGAACCACAAAAAACGTTTAAAAAAAATTTTCGTATTGAATCATAAAAAGCCGAGAATTTAAGTCATTTTGTGACAGCAGAAGTTTTAAACTGGAAACTTAAATTTTGAGCTAAATACAAGAAGGAGTATAGTTTCTCTAACCCCAGCTCGAGTATTCAGACCCAGAAATTGGTACTTGTTGCCTTACCCACCCTTTTTTAGAGAATGATCCAGAATCATGTTATAAGCTATTTCCCGACTAACACGATAAAAGAAACATTTATAAACTCAAAAATCAATTGAACTAAAGATCAAATATTTAATAAAGAACTCTCACTTGAACTCCTCAAGAGCAGACCGTCTATTAAAGGTAATTTCTCGATGATTTGTTTACTTTTTTTAGGATTATCTTTTTTGAGCTTGGGCAAGGGTACGTGTTTGAAAAAAAGCTGTAAAATGCTTCTCAAAGTTTCATCTACCCTAGTCAAAGCCTAAAAAACACAACAGGGGAACAAACTAATCAGTAGGCCTATTACCTGCAGATACATAAAAAACATATTCAAAACATATCCATACTAGAGTTTCTATATGTGGTAGGCTTCAAAAAAATAAAATATTTTCCAGAAAGATCAAATACCCTATTTAATCTAATAGTAGCCACACCCTCTAATAGTAAACCTCCTGGAAAGAGATTGAAAATTAGTAGCCCGGGGCTACTATTAGATTAAACAGGGTATGTCCACAATTTGTAACTTTGAACACTATTTGACTAAAATTTAGTCAAAAATACCTTAAATGGTCCATCTATTTTTGAAGAGCGGACCTTTAAAGAGGGTGACTATCAAAAATGTATTGGCTTTTCAGTAACTTTTTCTGCATTTTCGTCCTCAAAACTCAAGCCCAGAAAACCAAGTCAAAACCCACAACTATACAAAAACCAAAAACCACAAGCAAAAAATCAACAAATCAAAAAAAGAAACATATAGCAAGCAATACAGCAAAAAAGCCTTCAGTCGGCCAATTCAAAGCAAGCACACACTCCCAGCCAGCTACACCCCTTCCTCTATTTGCTGTGCTGCATGTGATTATAGCAGGTCTCTGTCTGGCTGGCTAGGTATCCTGGCCTGCCTGCTGGCCATCCATCCACCTAGCTGTTCCCTTCCTCCTCAAACAAATGGCTGGAGAGGTGGAGGGGTAGCTGGCTGGCTCTGTTTGCTGTATTGTAGATGTGTTGCGTTGCGGAAGACTTGTTCTTTTGTGTGTGGGGATGCTTGATGGCTGTGGCTGCTGCTGCCTCTTCAGATCAATTGAACAGCAACCAGTCCAGCTGAATGGCTGGAGAGCAAGCTAACAACAACAACAACACACAACAATATATATAGCTAGCAAAAGGAACAATGCATGCAGCTTTCGGTGTCACTAGTATTTCCAGCAAACAAAGCTGGAGAAAATAACTGACATGGCCTAGTCAACAATGCCTTTTTTTTGTTTTCGGTTATTTTTAGCAGGCTGGCTGAGCAGTTTTGTACAGTGGAGTAGGTTTTGCAGGTACTACAGATGTTAGAGGCATATGCATTGGCTATGAAAAATGAGACGAGAAATAGGATTTTTGCATCTGAAAATCTTATAGAAAATGAGCTGAAAATTGGATTTTTGGGATTCGAAATTTGGCATAGATCACTCCGGTTTTTTTTGAAAATGTTTGTTTTTCACTAAAAATATATATTTTTGAGAATTTTTTATTCTGAAAGGCGCTAGTAGCCAGCATTTTTGCTGAAATTCGACTTAGCTATCAGAACTAACAAAAGAAATTCGGGATGCTGAGATTGATCAAAATTAGAATGGTACCCGTTTAAAGGGGTGGGATGGGGGTAAAAGCTACTTAGGTTTGAAAAAGTGGTCTTTGTATTTTATGGCCCGAAATCATGCGCAGGTTCGAACCCACGGGGTGCACGCTATTTATTTTGGCTTGTTAGATCAGTTTCTATGGGTAATTTGACTTTTTTTAGCGCCAAATTCAGAATCAGCGACCCCGATCACCCCTATACATTGGTCAAACAAGCCAAAAAATAGCACGCCACCACGTGGGATCATGAAACACAAACGCTTATCCACTGCGCCACCGAGACCACTTTTCAAACCTAAGTAACTTAACCCCCCCTGCCCTTAAAGTATGGGCATTTTTGGCTACCAAAGGAGGGGGAAAAACTAGAGGGACTGAGGAAAAAATGGGATAAATAAGATAAGGATGAAAATAGAATAAGGCCGATACTTCCCTATACTAATAATTTTTACACAAATTTAAAATTTCGAACTGCAAGTCGAAACTCAAACAAGATTTTGAGAAAGAAAAAAGAAGAAGCAGTTTGAAAATTGCTCAACATAGCAAATATCAGAATGATTAAATGGCTGCTTGGTCGAAAAAAAAAGAAATGGACACTGGACGTTTTTCAGCTAGAGACCCTTGCCATTGCAAAACAGCAATCAATTTAATGGAGGGGGAAACAAGTTCAACTGTCATCAGTTTTGGTTTGCTTATTCTCTCCCACTTCCACAAGAAGATAAAAAGCAGCAAAAACAGAAAAAAAATAAAAAACTGAAAAAGGCAATAATTTTTGTAATAAAAAACCATACCATGGCCCATGGGTAGGTATTAAAAAGTCCATCCGGAAATGAAGAATACCTATTCCCTATTTTTATTTTCTAACCCAGACCTCCTGCAAAATCAGTTATGCAATTAGCCTGGGGCTAACTGAAACACGTATCCACCTAAATGGTTTAGCTAATCAATTTTTTCAGTAATAAAAAAACTTGTTTCAAAGGTAGTAACATGGTCCTTTGGAGAGCCATGTTTAATTAACTTTTAGGTAAATTATTTTATTGTGAGGCCCGTGGCTTTGGTTAAATTTAAGGAAAAAAACATACATTCGAAATATTACTGGCAAAAAAATATTTCTAAAAACTAGGATTCTCTGAAAATAGTTACCGTAATTTCAATAATAGAAGCTCATATTCTTAATTTAAAATTGTGTTTTGGAAGTGTGTTCTGATCTATTTTTTAAAAACTGCTCTCAGGCAAGTTACCACTCAAATTTTAGCGAGTGAGATGAGCTAAAAATTGAAAAGCAACTTTCCGAATGGCAGATCTTAAGAAATAAGTAAAAAGCACAATGCCACAAACACGATTTCAAATTAGGGGTTCGCTTCTATCAGATATATTCCGACAAATCACAGAATTATTTAAAAAATTGGGAAAACTCAAAAAATTCAATTTTAAACACAATACATGAATTCAAAAGAAAAAATGATCAAAAATATGATTGAAAACATTTTTAGACAAAAATATCATAGAAAGGTCTGTAAAATATAAAACCAAAAAACAAAACTGATCTCGGGCGGGATCGAACGCCGACCTTCTGTGTGTTAGACAGATGTGATAACCACTACACCACGAGACCACATGATGAAAAGAGGGAAATATTTTCCGTATATTCCATCATCACGAAGCAAAAAATGTATTTCAAAAGAACTATTTTATTGAAACCATAGCAAAGAAAGTATTTAGAACAGCCGAAAAAAACAAAAAAAAAGCAATACAAAAGGCAATAGATGCTAAAACAAACAGCTAAAAAGAAAAAGCCTGGTGCTTTATGACTGTTCATTGTACACTTGTCTGCAAAAAGCTGGTTTGTGTGGTCAGCCTGCTGCCAGCGCAACCATCCTGTTTGACCAATCAACAAACAAAATAAACACACAACAACAGCCAGCTGAAGAATAAGTAGTAGTAGTAGTAGTCTCTTCCTCGTCTGGACCTCAACAAAACCAGTCCATCCAGGTGGATGTCTGACCAGCCAGAACGGGCCAGTCCACTTAGATTGGATGGATGCAGAGGGGATTGCGTCACACACGTGTTGCGAAGGCAGCAGCAGAAGAGTTGCAATCTGGATTTGGCTGGGGGAGAAAAGCAAGTCGTCTGAGCTAATGGCTTTTGATTGGACTGCACCACCAGGTAAGCTAATCTCTCCAGCTGGACGACTACTTCTACTTATTTTTTTGGAGGGGAAGAAACAAGCTATTCAGAAGAACAGACAGGTAATAAGTGTGATCCAAGGAAATTGGTGTAATGAAACAAGTAGTAAAAGAGCCTGGATGTCAGTGGATTTGGAGTGGGATTCAGACACTTTTGGGACTTACCCGAAAATCTGAGTGGATGGACGTTTAGGGTCATTTTTAAGCTTTTTCAAAAGCTTTTAAAGTAATTTATGGTCCGTTTTTCGCATAAAAAAAGTCAGCGCTAGTGTAGATCATCCCCTTCCCACCATAATCTTTTATAAAAGTCGCTGTAGATACCCTTAAGGCTAACGTAGGTTAGCTGGGGCTAAAATATGTCTGACGCACTTTTTTAGGGGTCAGGGTACATTTTACTAGTCTTTTAAAGACCCTACTTGTTGATGCAAATGAGAATTTGACAAATTCAAATGCGCGCGGGACACTTCTCTTTCGTCTCGAACTGTACTCTTTGGAGTCGCTCAAAATAATTCCAAAGAGTAGAGTGCGAGACGAAAGAGAAGTGTCCCGTGCGCATTTGAATTTGCCAAATTTTCATTTGCAACAACAAGTATGGTCCTTTAAAATGAAAATTTATAAAGAGAGTGGGAGGCAGTAATTTGCTACTAGGGCAGGGTTCGTGATCGTCCTTTTTAAAAAGATTTTTCTTTTTTCGGGACCCAAAATCTTTTTTATTTTTGAAGTTTTTAGTCAAATCGCTCCGAGATAGCAATAAGCACTGGATAAAATGAAATAAAATCTTTTTTTTACCCAAATGTCTTTTTTTTCGAAAATTTTCATTACGAACCCTGTACTAGGCCAAATAATGGATAAATCTTCAAATAAAAGTTTCAAAAAAGTCAGATTTCGTTGATCGTACTGAAAAACAAAACAAGGGGCACCCGGATTCGAACCGGGGCTTATCGCTCTGCAGGCGAGTGCTCTACCACTGAGCTATGCCCCCTCCCGTACAACTGAAGAACTTGGGGCATACAAGTAGTATTATTACAATACACGACTTTTGCAAACCACTATGACAATCTTGTAATTTTAATTTTTATAATAAAACTAGATATTTTTGTTTTTTTCACTTTCAAGAATTTCTTCAGGAATCCCAATCACAAAACATTTTTTCAAATATGCTTGCTTGCCGATATACGACATAAAGTTGGATGGTTATCATTCTAAATCTTGGTATTTAGAGTTTTAGACATAATTTTTTTACAGATGTCTAAAATTAAAAACTAGTAGAATGAAAAAGTTAAAAACATAAAAATACAGATTGAAAACGTCAAAAATTTCAAAAAATGTGGCTAACTAGCTACGTCCTCAAAAAAGTGCTGGACCTGCTATGAGGTCAGACTTCAGATAGTATTAATATGTCGGTATCGGACTGTGTTACAATTTATTAAAAAACCAGTAAGCTAATGATTAATTCACAAAATGAACCTCGCTTTCTCAAATCCACCCAAATCGGTGATCCATATATAACAGCCATATAACCTCTATTAGCGGTATATTTTTAGCTTCATCACACACATTGTCTGTAGTGCAGAACAAGAGGTCTAAGTCACCCCACCAAAAATAGACCGGAAGCAATTGCACACACACAAAAGCATCAACTAAAACACACAACTCCAGAAATATAGAGCATATCAAATCACAAAGGCCTTTCTCCCACTCCTACTGCTCCTCCTCATGGCCAATGCAAACAAAACCAAAATAGGGATGAAATGAGAATAAAATAGAGTCATTGTTTCAACAAAATTAGCAAATATTAAAAATATATATTAAAAAATGTTTGTGGTCGAGTCTAAAAATTGATCTTCTGGAATCCGTCGACGTTTTTCACTAGGATTTTTTGATACACAGTTTACTCTTGATAAAACGCGACCCCCTTAGGACCGGTCAAAGGTAGCGTTATATCAAGATTCGCGTCATATGTAGCGTCAATTTACTGCCAGAAATTGCTCTCAGGATAGATTTATATCGCGAGTGACGTTATATCAAGGATTGACTGTGAAAAATCGAGAATCGACGTAGAGAGGCGACTATAATTCACAATAAAGTTACAGAACTGCAAAATTGCTACAAAAATCTGACTTTACAATGATGCTTGCCATAAAAAGTCGTATAAACTTTTTCCCATCGAGCGTAACAGAGATTAAGAGTTTTGAAATTAGGAAAAGTGTCTTGGTTCCTCCTTTGGTTGATTTATCCTGGACCTAGTGCTGTGATGAATGTAGATCGGGTAGTGCAGCGGCAAAGAAAACTGCTTGCGGAAATTCACTCTGGTTCGATTCCACCTCCTGACTATTTCTTTATTTTGACCAATTTTTTAAATGCTGTCTACATCAAAATCAATAAGCAACGAGCACGCAAAAAACAGTCAAGGCAAAAGCTGATAGCAAAAACCCTCTTTTCTAATTCCGTCAGGAAAAAATATGGCTCATTGAAATCAAGCTAATTACTATAGGCCAGCCTGTAAAATATTTATTCGACTTCCAAATAGCTTTTGCTTTCCTACAACACCCACCACACCAAACACCTCAGGGGCTCAGCTAGAACCTCCTTCAACAAGGCAGAAGAACTCATACCATCAAACACACAAGGCTATCAACAACCAGCGCTGAAAAGGCTGGTTTTGGTCACAGGACTATATGACAAAAAGGACCAGGAAATTAGCCAGAGAAAGAAGGCTAAAATAAAAAGTCTTCTCAAAAAAGTTTTATTCTTATTTTTTTTTAATTTTTACAACCTTTACTCGATAAAAAAAATTTGGGTGTCTGGAGGTCCAATTATTAAGTCCATTTAAAAATTTATTGTATTAGCCGGAGGGGATAGCAACATAGTTGGTTCTTTATTTTCTTCTTATTTTTGTTACCCTGGCTCCTTCTTCTTCCTGATTCCCCCCTAAATGACATAATAGATGTGTGTGCTCTTCAGAAAGAGATGGACAATTAAGGGCTGAATTGCAACTTGGGGGCAGTAGAACCTGCTGCTGCTAAAACACTTGAGCTGCAACACTACTATTCATATGTGTTTTGGAAGTGAAAAGGGAGCAAAAAATATAGTTTTGGATCAAGGTATATGGGGAAATGAAATTTTTAGGGGTTGTCTGTAGAGCTAGTGAAGAAAATAAGGCAGTGTGAATAAACAACCGAATCGGAACTTTTGAAAAAATTTCTTTTTTTTACTCTAATACAAGTTTGTCAAGACATCTCCTCGTTTTGAAATGGTCATAACTTTTCTCTAGATTTTTTTATATTTTGTTTTCGCTAATAAATTTTACTTGCCCACAAAAACTTTTGATGTATAATGTCAAAAACACGATTTTTTGTCAGTCCGCTCTGTGGTTTAGGTCTCGGTCATTGGAGGGTCTATGCATGGGCAAGGCCCGAGCCACAGGGAGACCAAGCGAAAATCGTGTTTTCGACAATATATAAAAAATGTTTTCAGCGAGAAAAATCTAGCTGTGAAAACAGAATTTCGAAAAACTGTCTTAAAAAAAGTTGTTCCCATTTCAAATCCAGGGAAATTCTTGACACTTTGTGTGTGGAGCTGGTGAAGCTGGAACCAAATCTGGATCCATTCTAAAAATGAAAGAGAGGTTTGAAATCTAACTTCTGTAGACTCAAAATGATTGCTATGTTCTTTCAGTGATTCAAGCAACTATTTATTTTAAGAAAAAACACAATAGGTGTTCTGATAAGTATCTTTGCAACAGCCGAAGCATACGCCCCAAAACACTATTCAACTTGAACTCCCACGTTCATCAATTTTTGTGTAGTCTGTTATACCGAAATGATCTCAAGAATTTGGCGATCATTTTTCATATCTGGGTCTTATAATAGATAAATTACTAAAAACAAAACATTTTTAAAGCAACAAAAAATCTCCAAAAAATCGCACGTTCGATTCCCACCTCAAGCATGCTCCTTTTTAAAATGCCCGAAATCACCAAACTAGAACCAAAATTTCTCTTTCCACGACCATTTGGTCCACCAAAAGTGAAAACTACAAAAAACAATATACCTAGCTCACCAACACAGATAAACAAAAAAAACTGTGGTTATGCAATTTCCTTACCATTTACAACAACTAGTAGTAGTCAGAGGAGTCCATCACCAAAAACATAACAATAAAAAAAAAGTTGCCAGCCTGCCTAGAGGTGAGATTAAAACTGGTAGCAGTCGACAGCCCAACTCCATTCGCCCCAGCTTTAATTGGGCAACAACTGCAGTGTTCACACTCACACAGGCTTAATTTGCACAAGGGAGATGACCGGTTTTGGAGGACCCCTACGAATGGACCTTTTTCTATAGTGTGGTGGCGCAATCCAAAAGCCTTCTTTGAATAATAATTTCGCTTTCGGATCAGCCAAAATGCTGTCACGTTGCACCAGCAACAAACAAACAAATAATAGTAGTAGTAGTAGTAGCGAAAAAAAAGAGAAGATAAAACATGAATGAAGTGAAAGTGTAAGGCTACTACTACTATTTTGATGGTGTAGAAAGCAAAAATAAACCTATAGGATTTGGACAGCAAATTTTTTTGGTTGGACTTGCTGTTGGAAAATAAAAGTAGGAAATGGTTGCATTTTGTAGGTACCGTATTTTCTCTATTAATTACCCGGGGTAATTATTTTTCAACCCCAAAAAATCGGAAAAAATTTATTTTGATTTTGAGATTTTTGGGCGCCCAACCAAAATCTAAAAAGTGGAATCAACTAAGTTCGTGGTGATTAAGAAAACGCAAAGAACAGATTTGCAAAATATTTTTTTTGAGCTGAGATACAGGGGGTCTATGGGGCTAATTAATAGAGAGGGGGTAAATAATAGAGAAAATACGGTAGATAAAAAGCAGTGAGTGTCCAAAAAATACTAATTTGACTTTTTTGACAAATATTTTTTGCCGCAAATTTGGGACAAAAAAGAATGAATTTTGAGCGAAAAAAGTATTTTTGGAAAAAATATTGCCCTATATAAAAACGGCACATGCTGTTCTTACTTTTTTCGTCACATTTTTTTGAACTTGCGCCGTTTTCAAGTTTATTGTTTTTGAAGTTTGGGACACACATTTGCTACACTGCGTCTAAGTCTCCTAAGTGAAAAAATTCGAAAAGATGCAGCAAACAGCTAAAAAAACAATAAATAAAAGGCGCGAATTCAAACAAAACGCTATAAAACGGACAAAGGTTCGGTCAACGTTGGTGAAATTTGTTTGGTCTTTCAACCAACAATTTCACTCGAATTACAGCAGCATTACGATTATTACTCTACAATTTTTTTACTATACAAAAGTTTACAGAAAAAACTTTTTGCTAAAAAAATATCCCAATCATTTATTTTCGAATTTTTACGATCGAATTTTTGAGCTTTTTACTTCCGTATTTTATTGCGATTTTTGTGTTTTGAGACTTCTCAATTTTTATCGGCTGAATAAAGAAAGTAAAACTGATACTAAATTTGGATAAGATTTGGTAAAAAAACAAAAATGTACAAATGTGAACTATCTAGCAAAAATTTGATTTTTGAATTTGATAAAAAAAAATAGCATTGTGTTTCTAAGCGTATTCTAAGCATACTTGCGCGTTTCCCAAAAAAATAAAAAGCGCCGCCGCCGGAGCCGGGTATTTTCAAGATTCAGCGCCGCCGCCTTCGTCGGCGAAGCTCCGCCCCGGCGCTCTAAAATCACCAATTTGACTCGGCGGTCGCACAGGTATGATTCTTAGCTAATTTAAAAAAAATAACTTTAGTATAAAAAAATCGTTTTGATCCTAATTTTTTCACTTTACATACCCAACAAAAATTGGACTTCTCGGCAAAACTCAAAAAAAAATTTTCTTAACAAGCTATAAAAAGGAGTAGACAAGCGGCTGCTAGCAGAACAGGCTAGTGCCTGACAACAAGCAGTGTAATAAACACTACTACTCACTCACAAACAAATACACATGCACACATCAAAAAGTTATAAGCCCAAGCAAATGTTTTTGGGCTGTCCAGACACAACATCAGGTCCAGTTCCATGAGCCAACACCCACACATTCTTCATGATTATTTTACTGTGATTTAAAAGTGATACCTCTTTAAAATCAATTTTTTCACCTGAATGAAAATTTTTAGCAATTGGGTATCATTCTTCTCAAATTCTCAAGCCATGGTAAACAGTGCAGTAAATCTCGGCACCGGCTAAACTTCAGGCACCTGTTGCTAGCAGTTTTTAATATTACTTAGCCCGGTGTGGCGGATCATTATGTAGCTCAGACATCGGCTCCGGGCTAGGAATAAAAACTAGAAGGCGCGCCACCGCACATGCGGTGTCCAACAAGTCGCTTCGCTCCCTGCTCCAAGCGCTTGTTAGTGTGAAAGCAGTGAGAAAGAACAAAAACTTTATTAAGCTTAAAAAAATTACAATAATAGGTATTATTTGTTGCCGCTTCGCGGCACTTCGTTTGCGCCGAACATGGCGCCACATATGTTTTGGGTGCACACTCGTGCCGCTTCGCGGCACTTCGTTGGCGCCGCACATGGCGCCGTCCTGGTGAAGATCTTATTCCTCTACCTACAAGACGTCCTATGAAAGAATTATTAAATTTTATCTAATATTATGGTCTGCTTGACTATAAAATACGGAATTTTTCACAGGACGTCTTGTAGGTAGAGAAATAAGATCTCTTACAGGACCTACAGGATCTCTTACAGGACCTTCAGGAACACAAAAGAAAGATAAAGACCGAAATAACCCCAGTTTTTGCCATTAAGCTGCGTCACAACAGTCTTTCCTGTGCTTTTTTATCTCACTTGTGTAAGATCCTGTGAAGATCCTGCAAGAACCTGTAAGATCCTGTAAGCCCAAGTAAAAAATGTGTTCTGACTGCAACTTTTCACACATATGGAAACTTGTGATTCTAACACCGGATTCGTGCTCAGCATGGTCGATTTACTATAAAAACTACTGTTAAAACCAATACTTTAGGCCAAAATTTTGAATTCCTCGCGAGACAAAATTTGAATTTTTTTGAAATTCGAATTTTTCGAATTTTTTCGATTTTAAGTACCTCCGTGAAATATTTGATTTCTCCATGAGGAATCATAATTTTCGGCCAAACTTTTTTTTATTAGACGCATGACATTCTAGCGCACAACAAATGTCCCGTCGACTCGAATTTATTTTCGCACCAAAAAAAAGTTTTCCTTGATGAGAAATTTTCAAAAAAATTTTTTTGACCTTAAAAATTTTTTTCGCCCAACCAACCCCCGATTTTTATCAGCGCAATCGCGAGCCTTCACGCGGTTTCCTAAGTGAGGACATAAACTTCGAAAAATAAAAGTGACCGCAAGTGACCTAAAAAGTGACCGTTTCGCACAAGACCAAGCAGCGTCATAGTAAAGGTGGAAATTAGTCATTTAACGCTTTTAACATAGCGGCAGCGGCCTGGTGCCGGAAATATTTTAACGTAAAATCCCCCTGTAAATTGTTTCGGCACCAGGTCGCTGCCGCTATGTTAAAAGCGTTAAATGACTAATTTTTTTATTCCTAGCCCGGAGCCGATGTCTGAGCTACATAATGATCCGCGACACCGGGCTGAGTAATACTAAAAGCTGCTAGAAACAGGTGTCTGAAGTTTAGCCAGTGCCGAAATTTACAGCACTGATGAGAAATATAGTTTTAAAGCGATAAAGTGCGCTTTTTTTGGGCTTGGCAGAGAAATTGTGAAACACCCACCCCAACAGTTTTCCTTGGTCCCGAGCTCATCTTTTTAGATTTTTTTCACTTTTTTCTGGGTTCTTCACTTCTTTTTAAATATTGTGAAATTTGAAAAAAAACAGATAAGACTCGAGATAAAACAAAAACACGACTTGATAGATCAAGGCAAACTGCTGGGGTGGGTATTCCAGATCTAGGCCGGCTTTCGCAGTTCGCGATTGTCTGGATGAAGTATTTCTGCTACGAAAATGGAACATGGATTACTGACTTCTCGGCTGGTTCAATACTCGGTTGACTGGCTGGCTAGTTGTTGTTCTAGCCGGCCAGCAAGCCAATCTGCGACTCAAAAATATAACCAAAGTTTTTATTGTGTTTTAGTTTCTGCAACTATGGTAGAGTTTTTCGGTACTGGTGACATCACTCCGAAAATTCCATAGAAGCCCTACAAAAAATATTACAAAATGGACATACAAATACGCACCAATTTACCCACATACCGTATTTGCTCTAATAATCGGCCACTCTCTATTAAACGGCCACCCCCAGAGACCTATATCTCAGTCCAGAGTCAATATTTTTCAAATCTGTTTTATGCATTTTCTTAGTTACCATGAGCCCTCCTGGTTCCACTTTTCAGATTGTGGTTGAGCACCCAAAAATCTCAAAATCGAAATATTTTTTTTTCGATTTTTTAGGGGTTGAAAAATAAACGGCCATGGCCGATTATTACAGCAAATACGGTACTCATTTCCAATCCAAAAAAATTCTGACCATATCACTTTTTAACGAAACCCCCGCCCCCCCCCCCCCCAACAACAACAACTGAAAAAAAAACAGCAAAAAAGAGAGTATAGTCTCAGAGCTGTCGACCAGCCAGCCGTCAGAAGCAGCACTAGAGTATATTAAAATGGACAGCCGCCGTTTGTGTGCTTTAAGAGCAATACAACGGCTTAAAAATGACGACGGGCTATTGCCTCGACCGGCTGCGACTGCTACTATCAAATAGACAAGGGAGCAGAACAGCCGGCTGGCTGGCCAGTTGTTGTTCTGGCCAGCCAGCCAACGACACAACAATATAACCAGGGAAAATAAATAAAAGAGAATAGCAGAAATACTAAAAAATGGAACAAGGCATGTGCTTTTTTGCTTTATGCACACACACCCTTCAATCAATATGTATGTATATGCAAGACTGCTGATACATGCTTGACGATCTAGCTAGAAGACTAGCACATAATGTTTGTTAGAGAAAAAATAATTTGCTAAAAATTTGAGTTTCATTGGTGAGATAATAGAGCCTTTTGTCAGGCTAAGAAAATTTTTGTCGGCAGTTATTTCAAAAGTTGGGTGATGCATAGCCATTTAACCAAACCGGAACGGTTTCTGGCAAATTATCCGAAACCGAAAACAAAATTTTTTACTATTTCTAAGCGAAAAAAAAACAATTTTAAGATTGGTTTCTCATATTTTTGAACCTTATTTTCAAATAATTACCTACCGTAAATCCTCTAATAGAGCCCCCCTCTCTAATAGAGCCCCCCCCCTCGATTTTTGACTAGAGTTTCAGAGTTAGCACCATTTTTGATTGACAATCTCAAGATTTTTCAGGGATTGAAAAATAAAGCCCGGGGGCTCTATTAGAGGATTTACGGTATTCTTGGTTCTCTATTGTTTTAATGATGCTGTTATAAAATACCCTACTTGATGAATTCGCGAAACGCCCATGTCTTGGAATTTTCGTTTATTTGCGACATAAATATTAGGGTTGGCTTACCTCCCTCCCTCCCCCCGCAAAAAAAATTGGCCACCTCCCCCCCGCTTCTCCCCCGCAAATTTTTTAGTCTAATCTCCCACCCCCCCGCACCCCAAAAAGCGGGGGGGGGGGGAGGCCAACCCTAATAAATATCGTGAGAACCATTTTAGCCCCTGTTGACCGGAAGAAAACTGAAAACTAGCTGAAGCAGGTATCGGGGTACGCCAAGTAGCAATTAATGGAATACCAAATCGACCTACGTCGGATCTGTTTGCCGTATGGGCGGAAAACTGAATACCCCAAACCGATAATAGGGTACTCTAAACAGCAATAAATCGAAAAACAGATTAAGTCGAATTAATCGTAATCATACCACTCTAAGAAAAATGTAAACTTATCACAGAGTCTTTTATTATACAGTCAAACCTCGATTAAAGACCCCCACCTCTAGTTCATTCCCACCTAGGGCCCGACACTTTTTTTAACCCCATTTTCAAAATGTTTTAGCGATTCTTTTTTGACAGTCTGATCGAAAATATTGTAAGGATTCCGATTTCGCCGATCGTTTTTCAGAGATCTAGAGTTTTCGCTATTAAAAAACCAAAACCTCGATTTAACGACCCTCTAATTTTCAAAAGGGGGTCGTTAAATCGAGGTTTCGATTTTTTAAAAGCGAAAACTTTAGGTTTTTGAAAAACGATCGGTGAAATCGGAATCCTTACGATATTTGCAACCAGACTGTCGAAAAAGAATCGCCAAAATATTTTGAAAATGGGGTTAAAAAAGTGTCGGACCCTAGGTGGGAACGAACTTGAGGTGGGGGTCGTTAAATCGAGGTTGGACTGTATTTTGAGACTATGGCTGTACATTCAGCAAGGTGCGGGTTGCGAGGTTTTATGAAGAAAAAGTTTCAAGTGTGGGGTTGCAAAATTATCTGCCGCAAGGTTGCAAAGCTGTAATCAGTCCCAAATATCGTACGGAGTGCATGGCCGACAGCTTCATAGCCCTTTTTGAAACATCATAGTGACTGAAATGTCTCCAGAAGTTTGGTATCAGAATTAAAAAAACTCAAAAATCACAAATTGACAAAAAAAATGGTCGGACAAATTGTTTTGAATAGACTAGTGAAACTTGCCCACCCACTAATTGGGCGACTGTTGGGCAGGCAGACACACAGGGAAAAGGACCAAAATCGCCACGGCTGTCGCTAAGCCCAAGGTCATGGAGTAGCACAAGATTGGATCGCCAGTGCTCTTCCCCTTCTTCACTTTCTGCAATAGCAGCTCTTGCCGCTGTTTTCTATGCCCACAGCAGCCACTGACCATGAAATTCGGCCAAGGCCGTCTCAAATCGCCTTTCAATTTTGCTGAAAAACAACTTTTTTGGTCAGTCAAGAGCTGAGCGGAGAGCAAAGATGGACTGCGCAAGAACTTTGGAAACCACTAGTTTGGATTGTAAACAAAAAAGGTTTGGAATTTTCATTTGCACGGAATAAAAAATGATAACATTAGTTTAAAACTTAACTCCGAAAAACATTAGACTATTTGATCCCAAAAATGTCATAGTCCACAGCAGGTCAACTGGTATGTGACATGTACTGGCAACCGGACAAAACAGGTTTTTTAAAGTATTAGGTCGTGTCGAAAGTTCGGTCGTTTTACTTCAAAAGCAATTTTTGTGGCGTTGTGTTTTTAGCATAGATTTTTTTAACATTTTTCAAAAGTTTACCACTCATTTTGTAGCTGAGAATCTTGGCTACAAAACAAGTGGTAAACGTTTGAAAAACGTTTAAAAAGTCTATGCTAAAAACACAACGCCACAAAAATTGCTTTTGAAATAAAACGACCGAACTTTTGACACGACCTAATATTTGTCGCGCGACAAAAACGGTTTCTTATCGGTCAATTCGGCTGTTTCGCCCGAATCGACCGATAAAAAATCCGTTTTTGTCGCGCGACAAATGCTTTTCAAAACCTGTTTTGTCCGGTTGCCCATGTACTTCAAAATCTTTTTCCCTGAAAGCCGCTTTACCCGATGTGAATTTTAAACGGCTTTCGACAACGAGTAAACCCAAAAATACTGCAAAATTTTCACACTACTGTTTAAATCAATCAATGAAGTAATATGACTAAAAATTGTTGGACAACAATTACGGGCTTAGAAATCCTCACAATTGATCACTACCATGAATTGGGTGGCTTCCAAAATTAAGACATGGTATATCTATTTTCAGTGGCAACCACACTGGCCCAGTAGTTACCGTATTTCCTCTAATATAGCCACCCCCTTTGATTCAAAATCGTGTTCTTGGCATCGCGTTTTCGACCCACTTTTTCGTCACTTCTCTCAGGCAAGTTGTTGTGTACTGTGTTTGAATCACCATTTGTCTTGTAGTGATTCAAACGTGTTGTTAGTATATAAGGGTCTGAACGTTTGTGTTCAGATCAGTTTGTGTCCGAATAAAGCTATTAAGAAGTCGTGTGCTCTCGTCTCTCTCAGCTACCAAACAAGGATACAACATTGGCGCAGTCAGCAATGGATATGGACCAGCTCAAGCAAATTCTGGCAGCTCAACAACAGCAACATCAAGAAGCTATGGCTCAGCAGCAACAAGCAACCATGGCCCAAATGATGGCTTTCTTCCAACAGCAGCAGCGAAATGGTGGTGGTGACAATGCTCAGCCTGCTCCTCCTGCTATCTCTACGTTGCCGCAATTGCCAGATATGGAGGTCTTCAGCACAGATGACAGTGATCCGAACAAGTTCCAAAATTGGATGCAGCGCTTCCAATTCTCTCTCGATTGCACAGCTCCGAACATGGTGGAATCAACCAAAGTGAAGCTCCTGATGACCAAGCTCTCTGCCGAAGCCTTCTCCGAATACTGCAAAAGCTGCCTGCCTAAGGATGTGACCGACTTCAATCTGGAGGAAACGGTTAGTGGTCTCTTAAAACTATTCGCTCATTCTCGCTCGCTGGTGGTGGATCGCTTCGAATGCCTGCGTCTGGTCAAAGATGATGGGGAAGAATTCCGCCACTACGTCAATCGTCTCAAGGGTCAGCTCCGTCTGTTCAAATTCAGCTCTCTCAAAGAGGAAGAGTTCAATTGCCTTCTCCTGCTGCTGGGACTCAAGTCAAATCAAGATGCAGCTATCCGAACCCGCCTTCTCCATCGAATCAACGAAAAGGGAGATGCAGTCAAGTTCGAAGAAATTGTGGAAGAAGCTGCCAGCTACCTCTCAACAATTGCCGAAGCAAAACATCTGGAAAGAAGTCACCAGCCCTGCTCCAGTCCTTACATCAATCAAGTCAGCAAAGCTTCAGTTCCGCCAAGTGCCTGCTTCCGCTGTGGTCTAATGCATTGGTCCGACGATTGCCGTTCCAAGAATGCCGAATGCCACAAGTGCGGTCAAATTGGTCACCTCAGCAAGCAATGTGACGCAATTCAGCAGTTCCGCCAGCCGAAGAAGAAGTTCCAGAAGCAGTTCAAGTCTTCGACTCAATCAAGCTATGGGGTCAACTGCCTTCAAATGCAATCAGTGCAAGTTCAACAGTTGGGTAAGAAGCCTCAGCTCATCAAGAAGCAAGTGCAAGTCAATGGCCGGTTTGTCCTCTTCACTCTCGACACTGGGTCAGAAGTGACAGCAATCAATGAGGAAACCTATCTAGCAATTGGTCGGCCTCCAATCTATCGAAGCAAATGGCAGGGTCGTCTCTACAATGGGTCAAGCTGCAAGTTCATCGGTGATGGTATCGCTTCCTTCTCTGCCAATGGTCGCTCAGTCAAGCAAGCTTTTGTGGTGGCTCAGCATGGTTCAATCAACCTCCTAGGGATCAATGCGCTCAACGCACTAGGATTTTGGACATGCCTCTTAATCAGCAGCGGTCGAAGGAAAAGCACCAGCCTTCTCAGTTCCGTCAGTCAAAGGGAATCAACCTGCTACAGCTCAGCTCAACTGGTAGCCAGGACCCTCAGCAGCAAGCCTTCGTCGCCGTGCTCTATCTGCGGACTCATGCACTGGAAAAGCAACTGCTCTCATCGCAAGTCAAGCACAAGACGTTCCAAGCAGCCTGTTGGTCGTCAGTCAGTCAATCAGTTGCCGTCCTCTTCTCAAGTGCAGCCTGGCAAGAAGAAAGTGACCAGTCGAGCAACTCGTCTTCCAGCAAATGTCGTCTACAAAATTGCTCCGGTTCCAGTCTTTAATCAAGGGAAGGAGTGGACGCGTCATCATGCTCATCAGTCTCGCCTGCAAGCAAGTGTCTTCCCAGTCAGCTCCGCTTCAAGGAATGGGAATGGATCATCGTGCTCAGCTCTCTCGTCTACAGTCACAGCAGAGATTCCGCAGCCAATGGTCGGTAAAGGGAGCGGTCAAAGAAGCCTCAAGTGCCAATCCGCGACAGTCCAAGTTCCTCGGCCAGATCCAAGCTCCAATGCTGCAAGGAAGAAAGAAATCTCCTATTCTTCAGAATCTCTGTCCACCCAACCCATTGTACGGGGGAAGGTGTTGTGTACTGTGTTTGAATCACCATTTGTCTTGTAGTGATTCAAACGTGTTGTTAGTATATAAGGTCTGAACGTTTGTGTTCAGATCAATTTGTGTCCGAATAAAGCTGTTAAGAAGTCGTGTGCTCTGGTCTCTCTCAGCTACCAAACAAGGATACAACACAAGTTATGACCCATTTTGTAGCCAGTGAGATGAGCTACAGAAGGAGTGGTAACTTGCTTGGGAGAAGTGATCGAAAAGTGGGTCAAAAACACAACGCCACAAACACGTTTTTTGAATTTAGGGGGTGGTTATATTAGAGGAAATACGGTGGGCTAATGTCATAATTGGTCTGTATGAGGTCTTTAACTTGAATAGAAAAATTCTAATCCAGAGTCAAAAAAATGTCAATTCACAATGTTCATTTAGGAGTAGCAAATAAAAGGAAATGTAGGCGTGTCAGCGCCATAGTGACCGCCCGTCCGGCCGGGCCCGTCCCGTCCCCGTCCGGACGGCGCTGAAAAACCGTACGGTCGGACGGCCGGCTTGGCCGGCCGTCCGAACGGCCGGCCGGCGGACGGCTAAAAACGTCCAAGACGGCAGACGGCCGGTGACGAAAAACTCGGACAGGACGGCCGACGGCCGGTCCGTCTGACACCGTCCTTCACCAGAACGAACAAATTTTGGACTCGTAATGTTTATTTTAACAAAAGTCTTGCAAAATAACACTCCACCAAAATTCAGCTCGGAGAATCACAATTTAGTGATACGCTTGCCCTAACAGAAATCACATCACCATTCGGCTCAGGACAGTTTATGTCCCTTTGAGATCAGAATCTACCAATGACCTCGTAGAAGATGTATTGCATCGCTGCGATCGAGAGGCTGTTAATAGAAAAGCAGCGAGGTTTTGGACAAACGAGGTAAAACACTAACTTTTTCTAAAACAACAAAAAATTTATCTAAATGGGCCGATAAAAAATCTCAGCGATCGATATTTTGATAATTGCGGCTTCGTCTGGTGCTGCTAAAAGAATCTTTTCCATAATGAGAAAGCACGCGGAAGGAAGAAGTGTGGGTATTAATAAAAACTGATAAAGGCTTGAATACTTCTAACAAATAACTCGACATATATTTTTTAGTTGCTAAATTTTTTCAGTAAAGATCAATTTTTTAAGCAAAAAATTTGTCACAAAACTTTGTACACTATTTGGCCGGCGTTAGAAAATCTTAGTCGGACGGCCGGCGAAATTTTCAGCAAGACGGCGAAATATTGGACGGCCGGCCGACGTCCGGCCATAAGAAAAAAATTTCGGACGGCCGGTTGCACGGCCGGTCAAAAACGTCTAGGACGGGACGGGACGCCGTCCGAATTTCAGGAAGCGCGGTCACTATGGTCAGCGCAAACGATGGCTTAAGTCGCCCAGACTTAGAACCATGGTTGAAAGCCGCCATGTTGCTCAACGACCCTAATTTCACCCGGCTCATGAAAGAGTAAACCAAGCGGCCAAGACAAGACATTAAAATTCTTTATTATAGAATTACAAAGAGGTTGTATTTATCTACACACATAAAGGCAATAGAATTGGATGATAAGACTTGGTTTTCAGACTTGACGGAACTTCTCCAGAGTCTTTGTTGTGAAGGAACAGCGCTGATGACACATCAAATTGAACTGAATGCACCAGAGATGAGCCCAGTCGCACACTATTGATTCTCCCATTTCATCCACGCTCTGAACAAAGTTTGTGGCGGAACGAAGAATGCGCTCAATAGATCGCAGAATCATGTGCACAGCCGGCCACAACCATTCCAAGGCGATCTCAGCAGAGTTGGCCAATGAAATTTCCACATACATCAAGGAGAAGTAGAGGCACGCCAGAATCAGCAACACACCAATTGGTCCCTGAAACAACAAGACAATTGTAACGTCAGGAGGCTTGCGCGATCGGATAAATTGGTTCAACCCGTATATTTCTGCACCCGAATGTAGGTCAAAGTAATTTCACCAAAACATGCAATATTGGAGCAGGTAGGGTACCCGACCTCGTGCAACCCCATCACTGGAACGGAAAATTTAAAAAATACCTGATAAGATCCAGCATTACTCGTGATCCGACACAGATGGATGAAGAAGTCGATAGCTACATACCCCAGGTTCTGTAGGATGCTCCAACATTTTGAGCTAAAGGACTTGCGCTAAAATGGCAGAGATAAAAATCACATAAATAAGAGCTTGACTCACCAAAGGCCTGACGTTTTACGGCAGCACGAGCTCTCACAGATACAGTTTGGACAGTGCTGGTCGAGTATTCATTCCACTTCCTGAAAAAAATTATTGTATTTTTGATATCATGGACCAGATAGGAGCTGCGGCTATAGGAAATGGCAGTCACAATGGAGATAAGGTCTAACCTCTCAGCCACATTTAGTCAACAAGTTGTCATACAGTGAGCACTCCAATACACAAATAAGCACACACCAAAGTTGGACGTAATTTTTGAAAGATAGCTTTGACAATTAGCTACAGATTTTTTACAATGGAGTGTAGAATCGAAGGGACAAGTACAACATCGAGCTCATTAGCGAGGGTCCGCCTCGTTTCCCCTCAAAGTGCGTTTCCCCTCAAGCTCGTTTCCCCTCAAAGTTCGTTTCCCCTCAAAGTTCGTTTCCCCTCAAAGTTCGTTTCCCCTCAAAGGTCGTTTCCCTCAAAGGTCGTTTCCCCTCAAAGGTCGTTTCCCCTCAAAATAAGTTCCCCTCAAAATAAGTTCCCCTCAAAATAAGTTCCCTTAAAAAAAAGGTTCCCTTCAAAATAAGTAAATAAATAAGTAAAGTTTACCCTGTGGTACCTACCCAAGGGGTATCCACATCCAGAATCCAAAATTTTAGATTCAGCTCAGAGTAATTGAAAACCCAAACGATTTAATTCAAAATTGTGTTCTGAAAACGGTTAAATTTGAAATGGGGGTCCTCTACTCGAGACTGATTGCACCCAGATGGGGTCGAACCAGTAACCTTGGAATGAGTATATCAACTTTTACACCACTTAAACACTCAAAATAATTATAAATAAAGGTATGCACCAGCTGGATTTGAACCATCATCCTAGGCGATGTCTATCCAAGTGGTCGTCCACTTGGATCGAAAAACTTTTTTACGTTTTCGGGTTTCAAAACCATTTTTCTGAACTGATTCGAGCATGCTGAAGATGGTTTGACAGTGGTAAAATTAGGTTTTATCGAAAAATTTTTGAGTTATTGTGAACTCTTAATTTATCAAAATCCAGAATTTACTATAATTCAAAATTTCTTCATAAACGTTATTTTACCACTGTCAAACCATCTTCAGTGTGCTATAATTAGTGCAGAAAAAGTATTTTGGAAGCCGAAAACGTGAGCAAAAAAATTTTCGATCCAAGTGGACGACCACTTGGATATTGTGGCCGCGGGGATATTGTGGCCCAGGGATATTGTGTCCGTGTCCGAAAAAATATATATAGACGATTGAAAATTTTCTATAACACAATAAGAGTGAATATTTTATTTTTGACGTACAAGTGGTTACAAAAACAATATTCAAAAAGTTTTTGGGACTAAAATAAAACCAACGGTATTTCATGCTTTTTGTATTACATTAGTCTATTTTGATCGAATTTTTTTTAGAAAAAATTATTTTTAAGGGAATCGACACTTGAGGGGAAACGACCTTTGAGGGAAATGAACTTTGAGGGGAAACGACCTTTGAGGGGAAACGAACTTTGAGGGGAAACGAACTTTGAGGGGAAACGAGCTTGAGGGGAAACGCACTTTGAGGGGAAACACCCGTGTCCCCATTAGCGAGGCTAACGAAATGTTCGGAACAACAACTACCGTATATTCTCTATTAATCCGCAACCCTCTAATAAACCCCCACTCTCTAATAAACCCCCACCCACGGACCTCATATCTCAGCCTAGAGCAAACATTTCACAAATCTGTTTTTTGCGTTTTCTTAATTAGTATGAGCGCTCCTGATTTCACTTTTCAGTTTTGGTCGGCTGCCCATAAATCTCAAATCGACCTCAAATTTTACCGATTTTTAGGGGTTGAAAATAATCCCCCATGTGGAATTAATAGAGAATATATGGTAAACCTGCGTCCCTCAAATAACCTGCACTCTCAGCAGTTAACAAATTATCCTTTACCCCACCAGATCGACAATGACAACAGAAGACACTAAGGAAACTTATAGGTTACAGTCAAACCTCGGTAAGCCGGCACCCACCAAAACTTCGTTCCAGCCTTGGGTCCGACACTTTTTTTTAACCCAACTTTTGAAAGCTTTTCCAGTTCTGTTTTTAAGGTTTGGACGGAAATATTGTCAGGATTCCGATTTTGCCGATCGTTTTTTTTTAATCCTGCAATTTCATCATTAAAAAGGCAAAACCTCGGCACGGCACCCCTTTTTTGAAAAGGGTGCCGGCTTATCGAGGTTTGACTTTCTTAACCCAAATTTTGTTTTTATTTTAAAAAAATGATCGGCAAAGTCGGAATCCTGACGATATTCTGATTAGACTGTATAAAACATAACTGGTGTAAAGAGAGCAGATATGCATAGACCCTTAGGAAAAGAAGGAAGAGGTGGCGGCGTAGTGTAATGGTAGCACATCAGCCCGGACAACTGAAAGCTGCAGGTTCGATTCCTGCCACCACCATTTTGCCTCTTCCTTCCTAAACTTTTCTGGTAGCAGCGAGTGGTTCATCCAGAGGGAGGATGGTGAACAAAGTTCACAACATACAGTCCTATGATCTCTGGGTCCACATGGGGTCTCTGCAGCTATCTGCTCTGTCTAGGTCAGTCCCTTGCCTGCGAGATGTTTCGCAGCAGAAGAGAGTTGATGGTTAGCTCATAGAAAACCAGAGAGTTGATGGTAAGCTCATAGAAAACCAGAGATGATAGCAGATTGAGGACAGTCTGAGAAAAATAGGGGAAGTGTAAAGAGAGCAGATATGCATAGACCCTTAGGAAAAGAAGGAAGAGGTGGCGGCGTAGTGTAATGGTAGCACATCAGCCCGGACAACTGAAAGCTGCAGGTTCGATTCCTGCCACCACCATTTTGCCTCTTCCTTCCTAAACTTTTCTCTGGAAAAAGCTTTCAAAAATTGGGTTAAAAAAGTGTCGGACCCAAGGCCAGAACGAACTTTTGGGAGTGCCGGCTTATCGAAGTTTGACTGTAATTGGGTCAATTTTACCGTGCGAAAAACCAGACAATAAGAAGTGGGGGACCGGCCAGTTAGCGAGACGGCCAGTTAGCGATGGCCAGTTAGCGAGACTTTTTTAAAATTTTTTGATATTTTTTGCCATAAAAGTACTCTTTTTGTGGAAAACAATTTTTCTGAGGCCACCCTGTATCTGAAATTTCCTCAGGAATCCGAATCAAAAAACAGAATTTTAAAATAACGCGTGGTCGCTGAGATATGACCTAAAGTTGGATTAAAAATGACAAGCACGCAACTTTAGGTCATATCTCAGCGACCACGCGTTATTTTAAAATTATGTTTTTTGATTCGGATTCCTGAGGAAATTTCAGC
The DNA here is from genome assembly GCA_004194705.1 of Ditylenchus dipsaci. Classification (NCBI taxonomy): domain Eukaryota; kingdom Metazoa; phylum Nematoda; class Chromadorea; order Rhabditida; family Anguinidae; genus Ditylenchus; species Ditylenchus dipsaci. The sequence goes on along the minus strand of SADC01001227.1, from coordinate 543,479 downwards.
TACTGGGTGGCCTCAGAAAAACTGTTTTCCGCAAAAAGAGTACTTTTATGGCAAAAAATATCAAAAATTTTTAAAAAAAGTCTCGCTCACTGGCCATCGCTAACTGGCCGTCTCGCTAACTGGCCGTACACCAAGAAGTGAGCCTGCTATTTTGAACAAAAATCAGCAAATTTAGGACAGCCAAAAAATTTGATTGCGATTGCCCGATTTCAATACTTCATATTTTTAAAGATCCCAAGGCTTGTCCATAATCTAACCTGCATATAAAACCATATAAAGAAAATCTTACGTGAACATGTTCCATTCGGCAGCGTTATTCGTCGTCGAGACCACTTTCTTCGGCAGTCGCTTCTTCTTACCCATCTTAGCAGACTCCTTTGTCATTATACCATCAGTGATCACTTCTTTTGGCTGAGTAGACGCTTCGATACGTTTTGACAAACCAGCATGCTTCAACTTGGAACTTGTACAGCTTTCGGAGCGCTCGGTCTTAGGAGAACCAATCAGGCTAGCGTATGGATCACTGAAAATAATGTGGTTTGGAACTGTAGAATACAAACACGAGAACATACACTTTAATGACCTTCCCGTTTTCTTCTTTGGGTTCACTGAAGTACTGCATTTCGTTGATGCTTTTGCAGTCGATTATGTCGTCTGTATCGTGATCCCTGCGCTTCTGTCGTCTCTTCTGGCTTGCAGCGGTTTGATGACCATTTCGAGCAACTTTTTTGGCCATCAGAAGAAAATAAGAGAGTCGGAACAACCAAGATGCGTAAACTGCGATAGCGACAATCTGCAATTTTGAATGATTTTTTTCGAAAAATACAATTTGAAGGATAAGCAGTGTGGTGGAAAGTGGTTTGAATGGTCAACCACAGATGGTATCGTGCTTCTGGGCAGTTTAAAAAAATCCAAAAATTCTTGATAAAATTATTTTCTAATTACAGTTAAATTTTTATACAACGGCAGCCCAATGACTCGCCATACGTTGCGCTTAATCGAGCACCCTTATACAGAGCTTTGACTGTATAGAATACCAAGATAACAAAAACAAAAGCGGCACAACCTGTTCCTCTCGACAAAAGACATCGACATAATTTCGACTCGAAATTTCGTCAGCATGTAGCTCGAAATTTTCGAGCTACATGCTGACGAAATTATGTCGCTTGTCTTGACAAGGATTCTTTTTGAAAATACTTGGCGACAGAAAAGTTTCGCCAAACCAAAAGACCACACGACGATTGTTTTTATATGGAGTGACGTTTTTAAATTAGCTTGTAAAGTTCATTACCTCACAAGCAGTGATGTTCCGTGTACACGATTCGATCGATTTAATCGATTTTAATTGTTTACAAAAAAGTAATCGATTGAAAATTATTAAATTTCCGATTACTTTTCTGTAATCGATTGTAAATTATTGATTCTTTCGATTAGTTTCATGTAATCGATTGTAAATTATTAATTCTTTCAATTAGTTTTATTTAAGGATTGCAAACTAAGGCTAAATTTCGGTATACCCCCACCACTCAATTTCGGTATACCCCACCACTCAATTTCGGTATACCCCCACCACTCAATTTCGGTATACCTCCACCACTTTGTTAATAATTGGATGTTTCAGGCTATCTTTCTCGATGACGCTTACTCGAGAGTAGAGTAGTAGACTAGTAGTAGTAGTAGGGAGTCGCAGGTCGTGGGTGCATAGTATACCTGGCTAAATTTCGGTATACCTCCACTACTCAATTTCGGTATACCCTCACCACTCAATTTCAGTATACCCCCACCACTCAATTTCGGTATACCCCCACCACTCAATTTCGGTATACCCCCACCACTCAATTTTTGTATACCCCACCACTCCATTTTGGTATACCACAGCACTCTAATTTACTAATTCTATACAAAACTGTACAATTTGGAACAACTTGAAACATCCAATTATTAACAGAGTGGTGAGGATATACCGAAATTGACTGGTGGGGTATACCGAAATTGAGTGGTGGGGGTATACCGAAATTGAGTGGTGGGGTATACCGAAATTGAGTGGTGCGGCTATACCGAAATTGTACCCAAACTAATAATTTCTTCAATTAGTTTCATGTAATCGATTGTAAATTATAAATTCTTTCAATTAGTTTTATGTAATCGATTGCAAATTTTCGATTCTTTCGATTAATTTCATGTAATCGATTGTAAATTTTTGATTTTTGCGTGTAATCGGAAGAATAAACTAGCAAAAAAGGCATTTTGTGATACACATGACGCTGAAAGCAGGAGTTCGTCATTATACATATGTTTTTGCTCAAGAAAAAACAGTTTATTATCCTTTTTTGCTAGTTATTCTTTCGATTACACGCAAGAATAAAAAATTTACAATCGATTACCTTAAACTAATCGAAAGAATCGAAAATTTGCAATCGATTACATAAAACTAATCGAAAGAGTCAAAAGTTTACAATCGATTAAATGAAACTAATCAAAAGAATCAAAAATTTACAATCGTTTACATTAAACTAATCAAAAGATTTAATAATTTACAATCGATTACATGAAACTAATCGAAAGAATCAATAATTTGGGTCGTAGCCTTTAGGCCCTTTTTTTCCACTTTTTGGCGTTCTGCCCTATGTTATACTTTAGCCACATAGGCTTTATTTTAAAGCCATTTTGTGGTTCTTAAGACATTTTTTAGTCCCGGCTAACGTGCGCTGGCCTACCCTGAGCCTAAGCCTAAGCCTAAGTTAAAAAAATAAGGCCTAAGTGGCTAAAATATAACATAGGGCAGAACGCCAAAAAGTGGAAAAAAAGGCCCTAACGCCTCTACGCCAATAATTTACAACCAATTACACGAAACTAATCGAAAGAATTAATAATTTACAATCGATTACCTTTTTGTAAATTTTTAATCTCTAAACTAATCCTAAGGGAACATCACTGCTCACAAGCTTTTAGGCACCGTAATTCCTCTAATAAAAACCCCCTTCTGATAAAAATAGGCTGTAATTGAAATTACCCACTAAATTTCTGAATTTCCCCGCTAAATTAATTAATTTCCCCACTAAATTCAAATTTCCCTCAATACAATGAATTTCTCCACTAAATTTCTTAATTTCCCCACTAAATTTTCACAAAAGCAAATTTTTACAGACATCATTTTATTCAGAGTGTTTTTAGGAAAATTAAGAGAAATTGATGTCGTAGATTACAAATTTGACACTATGTATGCCGCATTTTTGCTGAAATATAATTTTCGGCGCTAGTAGCGAACGAAATTCAGAAATTTAGTGGGAAATTCGGTGTTTTGAGGGAAATTTGAATTTAGTGGGGAAATTCAGAAATTTAGTGGGTAAATTCAATTTGAGCCATAAAAATAAACCCTCTATATTTGACTTACACTACGTGTCCAATGACGCGGAAAAGTGTGACTGCGACTGTGACTGCGACTTTTGCCGCGTCATTGGACACCTAGTGTTAGATTTCAGACTTGAGGCCATTTTTGTTGGACAATTTCAAGATTTTTCGAGGATTGACAAATACAAGACCCGCGTCTTGTATTTGTGGAAATACGGTATTCTTTTTTAATTTTCTTGACATTAAATATACATTAGTGATAATTGCAGTTTTCCTGATCCTTTTTGCAAAGCCTGATCTCATTTTGAGGTTAAATTTATGCGATGGTCTGCTCAAATCCAATACAGTCGAACCTCGATAAATGGGCACCCCCAAAAGTTCGTTCCCCAGCTGGGTCCGACACTTTTTTTAGCTCGATTTTCGAAGCTTTTTTAAATTCTGTTCTGACAGTCCGGTCCCAATATTGCAAGGATTCCGATTTTACCGATCGTTTTTCAGAATCCAAAAACTTTTTTCTCTAAAAAGCAAAACCTCCATAAACGGGCACCCTATTTCTGAAACGGATGCCCGTTTATCGAGGTTTGACTGTACAGTCAAACCTCGATCGACCGCCACTCCAGGGACCGCCCTCACTACGATCTGATTTGGTGATCACTTTTTGTCTACTATCTGATGATCAGATAATCTAGAAAAATTTCTACATTTTTGTCCAAAAAAACCAATACAAAAAAGTGCCTGATTCAACATCAGGGTCAAACTACCTTCTTTACAACCACATTTTTCTTCTGCTTCGCTTCTTCGTACAGCGAAAATACGTACAAAAGTAGCTGAAAGCAAACGAATCAAAACAAAACAATAATACATATGTTTCCGGCCTGACTCATTTAATTTTTTGATATTTTGCTCCTCCTTCTTCTCAGAAACAACAATGGCCAAAACACACCTCAACCATACTTTTTGTTTTAGAAGGAGCAAGCAATATTTTTGCTTTCCAGACTCACAAAAATGTTCAGTTCCTGCTTTTGGCTGTACTGGCCGGTGTTTTTGGGCATCTGACCATGGGAATTGCTTTGAATGCAAGTTCATTGCCAGCTACCAACAGAAGCAATAGCTACCACTGTGTTATGGAAGAGTGCCTTTTTTTATTTAGTAATAGGTTGTCCAGAAACTTGGCGAGGATTTTTCAAAATTTTGAACATCAGCTTGGTCCGCAGCACGGCTATAGCCGCTAGTCTCTCAAAAAGAGGTCCTCATTTCAAATAAAATTTTTGGATATTCTATTTTTTTTAAGAAAAAACAGATCCCTCTCTCGCCTCGATAATTTTTTTACATCGATTTTTGAAGATTTTAAACATTTGTTTATAATTTCCAAAGCATTATTTTATCTTGGCCACTCATGTATTTTTAGCTAATTGTCAGGTTGAGTAGGACCCAATGGGTGACTAAGGAAAAATATGGTTTTGAAATTAAATGCGAAATATATTTTCCGCTCAAATTCAAAAACCATTTTTCAAAATCAATTCATACAAATCACTGATTTGAATTAGTTAGGACTCTTTGAAATTAAAAATCGAGAAATTTTATGCTCTTTAAGCCCAGTGTCCAATGACTGAGAGGAAATTGCATGTTTTTTAACGCGGGAAGGGCTGTAAATTTTTTTGTTCATAAAAAAATTGTCTTTGGTCATATTTTGTAGCTAAGATTCAGGACTACCAATAAAATTTGTTCCAGCCACAAATCTCAGAAAAAAACTTTGATAAAAATGAGTTTCCTCTCACTCTGCCTTTCAGTCATTAGAGTGAATGGCAGAGTGAAAGGCAGAGTGAGAGGAAACGCATTTTTATCAAAGTTTTTCAAAGTTTTATGGCTGGAAAATTTTTATTGGGTAGCCCTGAATCTTAGCTACAAAATGTGACCAAAAGAAAAAAATTTATGAACAAAAAAAAGTTTACAGCCCTTCCCGCGTTAAAAAACATGGAATTTCCTCTCAGTCATTAGACACTAGGCTTTATGCTGTCTTTGTAGAATGTGCACCAATTTTCTGGATAAACCTAATATTTAGAAGTTGAAAATGGGCGATAAAAATATTTTTTAGAACTTTGCCACTAGACACCAACTATGTGTCCATCAGAGCTGTTGTGAATGAGAGGCAACAGGCGGAGAATGGCTACGGCTACATCACTTTAGTGTTTGATAAAGCCACTGAAGCACTAGAGAAGTGCAATGTGGATGACCCAACGTAGGCTGATTTGGATGAAATTAAAAAAACAGCGGGATCTAGGACTGTATCCGGAAAGGTAGAAATAATCAAAATGGCTAAGCTAAACGTAACTTAAAAAAAACAGTTGGTTTACTACAAATTCATGCCACCGCGGATGACCTGCCTAAAAAAGCAATTTCGAGTAATTTTTTGCAGATTCTAATTTGTCATGATAAGAAACCCACAAATTTACCAAACATTCTGAAAATTTTGAGTCTTACTTGAAATTGTGTTAGACAGGGTTTCCCAAAAGTCATTTCGAAAGTAATTTTTGTGGAGGAGATGCCTCCGTTCCAAATCTTGTTGTCGGCATTTTGGTGAAAAAGTTGATTTTCGCAGACAGTTTTTTGAGCCAGTGAAAGAGAAAGAAGACGGTAACTTGACTGAGATTAGGCTTTGGTAGTTTTCTTAGGTAGGTCTTCCACGAAAATAGCAATAATTTTTATTTTACCAGTCTCTTATGAAAAATGACCACTGTTTTGTCAATAAGTTGTTACATGACCCAATTGTTGTGACCCAATTTGAAAAAGGGTACCGCTATATTAAGAACCGCGGATGTGTACTCTGTGGTCATTTTTCGGACGACTGGTGAAATCGACGTGTTTTTGTGGTTCATAGGGGTATTTTCATAGAGGAATTACGCGCAGCCCCCCTTTCCTGGGGTGGCAGCAGCCGGGCCGGAAAGTTGGATTGAGCCGACTGGCCAATTAGATTCGGTGAAAGTCGTCAAAAACAGGGTTAACAATAGTTTCTAAGGAAGCTGCAAGCAAACTCTTCGTATCGGTGTCATGTGGAGACTAGACTGTATAAGGAAGTTTAGCTGAAAAGATAAATGAGTCCAACTCAAAACTTGAAAAAGGTTATGATTAGGAAGAAAATCTAGAAACAGGCAAATTACTGAAATATGAATTCATAATATAAAAATCCAAAAAGGCTATTTCTTTTGAAATAATTCAGCCTGTTCCTAACTTCGACGCCTTCTCCTGGGACACCACCAGAATCAGCTACAACTCAGCCATACTAAGGTGGTCCTTTGACAACTCCACCACTCCCACCACTCGCATATTCCATTTGTTGGCGTCCACAAGCAGCACAGATACCCGTAAGTCTTGAGCTAAATTCGAACAAAAATCCTTTGACAAGTGTCAATGTTTAGCATTTGCCTCCACCACAATTCAGCTGAAATATTTGCGAAGACAGGAGATTCGCTTTCTCCATGACTCCATCGAGTTGGACAACAAGGTGTCTTCGCTGAATTATCCAGAGTGCAATTTTGTGCCGACAATTGACGACAAGACCATGTTCCAGTTGTTCATCGAGTTTTATGTGCCTCAGGCTATTGTGGATTGTGGGCTGAATTTGGTAGGTGTTTATTTGGCTAAGCGAATAGGACAGTTATTGGCAAACAACGATAGCCTAGCGAGTATTGCGCGGGAGATTCATACACTTACCAAGTCAAATTTTTACAAAAATTGCAATGTTGTTGCAATGTTATAATTGCTGCAATGTTATAAGTAACATGCGTGAACTTTATTCTGTAGAGCATAGTCAATTTTCTATATACAGGGTGGCCCAATTTTGTCCTCTTTAACTTTTAGAGATAAACTGTTTATAAACTGTGCATTCGCTACTAGGGTCCGAATTTGCTAACAAAAGAAAATATGGTAGTGACCACGCAACATCGAAACCCCCATACAGTCGACTCTCGATATAACGCTACCCCTCAAGTTTGTTCCCGTCTGGGGTTCGACACTTTTTTTTATCTCTATTTATAAAAAATTTTGCTGAATCTGATTCGGCAGTCTTATCAGGAATATCGCACAGATTCTTATTTTACCGGCCGTTTCTGAAAAAGTTTAAACTTTTGACAGTAAGACCCCCGCCTCTCGATACAACGCCGTCGATTTTTTAAAAGTGGCGGCGTTATATATCGAGAAGCGCGGGTCTTACTGGCTAAAGTTTAAACTTTTTCAGAAACTATTGGCAGAATCGGAAACTGTACGATATTTCTGATAAGACTGCCGAATGAGGTTCAAAAAAAGCTTTCAAAAACAGAGATAAAAAAGTGTCGGACCCTAGGCGGGAACGAACTTGAGGGGGTGGCGTTTTCTCGAGACTCGACTGTATACCATTCGAAAGAGCATCGAAAATGCAAAGTTGACTTAAAGATCCTTTTCTGCGGAAAAATCAATTTTGGGGGTGAAAAATGCATTTGAAAGTTGAGCTGAAACAATATCTACCTAATAATATTCGTTCAGGATGTGTGCTTCGGCGGTCTGATGGTTGAGTGCGTAGTGGTCGACTAAGTGCTCGGCATCGAATCCGCATGCGTGTATTTTTGATTTTTTGCTCTATTTATTTTTGCATGATTTTGCTTTTTGATGTGTTTTATGTAGAGATGGCAGATGGCCTATTTCGGGACGGGACGAAAATTTGAAAAAAAAAAATTGGGACGGGACGCCGGACGAGACAGGGTCAAAAAATTTTTCCGAGGCGGGAAAAATGGCCGAATTTGGGTCGGGCGCTATGGGACGTCCCGTCTCGGCTTTTTAGCTTAAATTTTCTAGCGGGACAGGACCAAAAATAAATAGTTGTCCGGGACGGGACAGACTGAAATTTTTTTCAGGGGTGGAATCCGGGACGGGTTATATGCTAAAAAGCCTTCGGGACGGGACGGGAATCCCATCCCGAGGCCATCTCTAGTTTTATACTCGAACACTCGACTCAAAAGTTTATAATGTATTGTAAGGGAGGCAGATAGCAGAGAAATAAGAAATATGCCTGAACTGGTGAGAGCACCGACTTGCAGGGAGAATACCGAGGGATCTCACTTTTTCCAAGGCCTGTACGAAAGCCATGCAGAGCCACTGGCGTACGCTTACTTTATCTAGTCGAGTGTTCGAAATTTTGATTTTGGAATATTGTTTCTAGCCGAATACTCGAAAATTTCGAATATAGTAAGACCCCTGTTATCTGCCAACCTATTTAACAGCTACCTTCTGTTAACCGCCACCACAAATTCACTTTTTCTGGCAGAGATTATTTTAATCTCTGTCATTTGACCATCGAGTTAACCGCCACCCTAAGGCCGGTTCCTTGGGTGGCGTTAAACGAGGTTGGACTGTATTCGCCAACCCTACCCTGTGGGTTCTCAAAAATATTTTTAACTGTCAACCCCCGATTTAGTTTTTTTTAACGTATAAGTTGAAAGAGTGTCAGAATTACCGTATTTATTCTAATAGAAGGCCATGGCCTTCTATTTTTCAACATCCAAAAATTTTTTTGGCTTTGTGTTAAAAATGCGATAAAACTTGGTTCACCCCTCTAGCTTTGGCCCTAAGGGGTGGCCTTCTATTAGAGACTGGCCTTCTGATAAAGACTGGCCTTCTATTAGAATAAATACGGTAGCTGGAAACATACTTGCGCAGCCGCCTTTCGGCGGCGACCCGCCGGCGAAATTAGCGATTTTAGAGCACCCGTGGCGGAGATGGCAAAATTTTGTCAAAATGCCGACAAAGGTAGCAGTGGAGGCGGCGGCGTTAAATTTTAAAAACTCCTGGCGCCGGCGGCGGCGATTTTTATTTATTTTTGATAAAATGCCCACTATGGCTGGAGATTGAGCCTTTAAGAGTATCTATATATCGAGGTATGATAAATTGCGATCATTTAATAGCTAAGATATCAGGCCAGAAAACGGTATTCTGTGAAAAATTGAAGGTATGGGCTTGCATTTGGACGAAACGGAAAAATGCCCGTGTTTGGGGAAAGAGTGCCCGCGTTATGTGAAAAAGTGCCCGCGTTTTTTCGTTCTAGTCAAAAAGGCGAAAAAGTGCCCGCTTTTTGTGAAAAAATGCCCGCTTCTGGATTAACCCGTTATATTCATTATGCTTTATATGATTGTAATTCATGAAGCTGAAACTGCAGTATCCTACTACTATATTGGAGGGTTTTTGTCCGTTAATCATCTTTTTATAAGGCAAAAATGACACGGAACTATTTCCTATGTAGAGCTTTATGCCAAAAAGACCATTTTAGATGTTACTTTACAGTCCGGACAAAAAAATCCTACCCGGAGTGTAGTACCCAGGTGGTCTGATCCAGGTGGTTGTGACGACAGCCTTTGGGCGGTCTAAATCCTCGGCTGCCAGACACAGAATTTTTAGGTCGAGTACGCGGTCGTTGTAGTAGGAATTTGAGGGCTAGTCGGAATAGGGGGGGGGCTTTAGTATAGGCAGTTCGGCCTAGCAATTTTACTTTTAATAAATCAATAGCAAATAAATGCGGTTGAAAAGCTTTATTTTTTCTACTTTTCTTCTTTTTACAACAAATATTATAGACAGCTTTCTTTCTAAGGCTTTTCGCCCAACACTTTTAACACAACTGATTGCTTTTAGCTCTAGGCAGCTGCCTCTCTGGTCTACAGTCAGAGACTGTGGACCAGAGATGCAGACACCCAGGCTGTACATACTACAAATAAATATGTTTTGATCTTCCCCTGCAGGCCTATGAAAGGGAATTTGCGGCTAGCAGGGGGATAGGGGCAGCTCTAGTAACTTCTTAGCGTCGAAGACGCAACATGGTAGTACCCGTGTACTCAGATACTTAGGTATCCAGTAACCAAATCTGAATGGTCCCGCCAAGTTTGACAGCCTGATTTAGAATCGAAAACTCAGCTAGGAAAATTATAACATTAAAATGGTTCTGCCCAAGTACCGAGACAGTCTGATTCAGGTAATACAAACCAAGCAAAAAGCGCGATGATTTCGGTAGCAATAGCCAGGTACCAGACGATAGCGCATGCAAGTGCGTAAAAGCGGATCTTTGTAAACGTAGTGTTACCCAATTAAGGCAGTTGCACCCATGTAGCCCAATGCATGTGGTAGCACACAGGTATCATCCTGATAAAGAACAAAATTCCACCCGGATTCTTAGCTGGTGCGACTCAGTTGGTAGAACTAGAGAAACCGAATTCAGATGGCCTCCACCCAGATATCTGAGTAGCCAGGTCTCAGAGATATGAGATCCATATGTTTTATGCCAAGTTCCAGGTGTTTTTGATTCCGGTGTCAATAGCAGATTACCTTCAATTTAGATAGTAGAACTCTATTATTCAGTATCTAGGTGGTAGCAACGAGCTACACCGGTAATAATTAGGTCTGTAGACTTTTTATTTCGAGACTTATTATTTATAATCAAAAACTTTTTATTTCTATGCATAAAAATGTTTTGTACAGAACACAAGCATTGAAAAATCAATGGGTTTTTATGAAAAAGTACTCAAACCTGTTATATGAGCACATTGCTATTTTGGATGAGCTCAACACGGGAAAGAAATTAAAAAAATTGATGCTGAACACGATGGTGAAAAAAATTTAAAAAAGTAACTCTATGGTGGTCAGCGGTATTTGTAAACCATCAATCGATTTTCGCCTATGCCACTTGAAAGAGGTAAAACATGGCAATTTTTCGATATATAATTTAATTTTATGTGCAAAACAAAGCGCAGATTGCGAGCTTTAAAACTAATCTTTAAATTCGAAACTTACTGACAAATTCTGAATTCCGCTCGAGACAAGAAATTTTCAAAATCTCGAAAAATTCAAGATTTAAATTTTTTTTGTCTCGAGCGGAATTCAGAAATGGCCAGTGAGTTTTGAACTTAAGAGTACAGTCCACTCTCTACATAACATAACTCAAGGGACCGGCGAAAATGTTATGTTATATAGAGATTATGTTATATAGAGTCTTATGTTAAGTAGATTTCTTTGTTCTAAAACACTTCAAAAACTATGTTATATAGAGTTTTTAAGAAAATAGCTTTATTGTCCAACAATAACATTCAATATTCAGACGAACGATCAGTTAACATAAAAATAATCGGCTCTACCCCGTTTGCGCCCAAATTGTTTGCGCCTAAAATCGTTATAGCCAAAACCGTTATGGCTCATTCACAAACGTTGTCGTTGTCGTCGTCGTCATTGTCGCTGGAAAAAATGTTTTATAAAGGCGACTTACGCCAACAACAAGGACAACGCCAACGACGACGATAACGTTTGTGAATGAGCCATTATATTTTTAATTAATTAGCTTGCTACATATGGTTTAACAAGCAAATCGACCCGGATGAACACGAATAAGGTGTCATAAAAACAAGTTTCACCACTACCAACACGACTTTTACACTAAAATAATCAAATTTTTAAAAACATTTTCAAAAAGTTTCAGTAAAAAATCTGGAAAAAATCTTGAAGGAATCAGCAAGAAATTCTGAGCCTACTGCATGAATTACTACGCGTGACCGGGCAATGGTTAATAATAGGTTTGACCCCCACCTCGGGTTTAGCTCACTTCGGGTTGAGCTCATACAAAATAACAGGTTTGACGATTTAAAAAAAACCGTTGATCTTTCAATGCTTATTATACGCAAGCGTCGTGTAAAAATTTTATGCATGGCAAAAATCAAGTTGTTGATTTAAATCAACTAAATAGCGTGTACTTTATGAGAAAACTAAAACGGTACCCCAGCCTAAAATAGGCATACGGCCTAAAATAGGCCGCGTAATAAAATAGGCGAACGGCCTAAAATCGGCGTACGGCCTAAATAGGCCGTAACCTAAAATAGGACTATGCGGCCTAAAAAGGCCGTTAAAAAGTTCTAAAAACGGCCTATTTTTACCCTGATAGGCCCTATATGAACATCCCTGTCGAAATACGAATTTTCGTTTCGGTCCCCCAAGCTGATATTTATAAAACAAGATTTTCTGCAAAATGTCCCAAAATTCATGTTAATGCACTTTTTGTGTTGAAAATATAGGCTTAGGCTTATCTCTGAAACCTGGCTACACAGATTTCTGGGTGGAGATTAATGTAGGCTTAATTAGGCTTAGCTCAGGCAAGCGTATGTTAGGCCAGCGTATGTTAGGGCTGGCTCAAATATGTTGGTTTTATTCAACTATCTGGCGCCGAGAGATGCCTTGGTTCCCCTGTTGTATTTCCTTGAAAAATGGAATTGGTCTCCCAACTTTTTATTATAAATCTGGGTAAATTCGCCGACGTGAATACGCCGACAGGTAAACTCGCCAACAACTCTTAAATTTTTTAACTCTGACCATTCGGCTTTTTAACCATACTTTTAAACATAGGACTTGGCAAAAAGCTTGTCAAGAAAGATTTTTTTGTCAATAGTCTTGCTGGGAACCTATCAAGCCCTGCGCCAAAGAATTGTCGGCCAATTAACCTATCGGCGAATACATGTCGGCGAATTTACCGTCGCCCATTTATTATGGTTATGGTAAAACTGTGATTATGATTATTAGGGTGATTATCATTAGCATGACCATATTGGAAAAAAAAACAAGTTTTTTATTGTAAAAAAATTAGCCTGGGGAACCAAGCCATGTGTTTTTTTTCAAGACTCACGAATACATATCACGAATACCTAGGGAGGCATGCGGAGACGGGGAGAGCGATTTTTGATGCGAGGAGAGATACAGGGACGAGGAAAGCAGTTTTTTAATGCCGGGAGGGAAAGCAGTAGAAAGTATAGGACGGGCCGAAATTAGGCGGTCGTTTTTTTATAAGTTTCGGTATATAAATTCAGCTTTATCAAGCGTGACGGAGAACCAATATTTTCAAAGCAATTGAAAGATAAAAAGTGAAAAAAGAAAGTTTTAGATGAGGAAAGACGGGAGTGAAATTTAATAGAGGCGTGGTTGAGAGTACGGGGAGCCAATTTTTTGATGCGGGGAACAATGCGGGAAACTCACCCTAATTCTTCGGTTTCCTGACTAAAGAATTCTATCTGATTATAGGGTGTTCTTTAGTTGTCCTGACTTAAGACTCCTACCCAATTATTTGGTGTCATGACTCATGACTGAATGCTCCTACCTAATATTTGATCTCGAAGGGTTAAAGTTTAAGCACACATGTTTCATTAACTCCGCATGCTTTAATATCTACACACCCTAAGAACACATTGTGAAACAACAATGCATGGGGAGTTATCGAAGAGAATACGAAAAGTCGAAAATTGAGTATTGCATCCACAATCTTTTCGGCTTGCCCATTTTGTTTTGTATTTTGATTATTTATCAATTATTTTTAGATATAGCATGAACAAAAGCAGTTTATACAGAAAAGGGTCTCAACGAAAAAATATCACTAAGGCTCTAACTAGGGTTGTCGACGTGGAATCCGTCACTTTTGGGCAATTTTTTGAATTTTAGCTCCAAAAACCATCTGTAATTTCGCTCACTGATTTTTTTTTAATTCGACGATATTTCCAACAGAATGGTATATCAAACGTCGAAATTAGTTTAGAATTAATTTTTTATGCACGTGGCCTTTCTTTTCGTTTTATCCAGTGTTTGCTGAGTTTTGAATGCCAAAAATAAAGACGTAAAATCTTGAAAATTATAAACTTGTCGGATCTCAAACAAATATCAAATATTTAAACAACGACGTTTCGAAGCTGCGGCTCTGACAGTAGGGATTTGAAGCGCTGCGATAGCAGCGCTCGGACACTAGTTTTGACTAAATGAATGGTATATTTATTATACGGTTGCCAAAAATGCAGACTCAGTCCTTCTTATAGAGCGGTTTCACAAAAAGCGGGCCCTTTTTCGTCTTTTTGACTAGAACGAAAAAACTCGGGCACTTTTTCACATAACGCGGGCATTTTTCCGTATCGTCGCTTGCATTTTTGTGCAAAAACATTTTTTTTCATCAAAAAGGCTGTTTAGATGTTTTAAGCTTTTTTCACTCAGCAGTCTGCCCGTAGCTTCAGATACTTTTCTGACCTATCCGTTCAAAATGCCATTTTGTAGCCTGACATCTGGATAGTTGTATGTATATTGTTTTTCGCATTATTGTTTTGGTGAACAGGGCAATAGCTCCAGATCCAACGTTGCCCCGCAATTATTGAAAAAATGAATAAAAACTCTTAGTCCCTATAATGAATTTTTACTCAGGTAGACATCAATGTAAAAAACTGATTTAGCTATTTCCCAATGGATTTGTGAGGACGGACGAGAAGTTTGACAACAATCACACCAATCCTATTGCACCAAACACTTCTAGACCGATTCCTCCACCAATTGTTCCAACTCAAAGAGGTCTGAACGATAGCATTGTTGTGAACATCTCTCAAAGTGTGTTCGGCGGCGCTTTTGGAACAAATGAAAATAGTGGTGGACAGAGGAGTGCTTTGGAAAGCAACAGATTTATCATGTCTATTTCCACATTTGTGTTTGTTGCTTTGGCTATCTACTTGTAAATTTTGTATTAAATTGTTGACATTAGTATTGCTCTAGACTTTTATTTGGTGATATAAAGGATGGTTAAAGAACAATGATATTTTCACAAAAAGAAAAGTAAATTTTGGCGCTAGTAGCGAGTAACACCCTCAAGTTCGAACCCACGTGGTGGCACGCTAGATTTTTGGGCTTGTTTGACGGAATCATAGGGATAATTGGGTCTCTGATCTCGAATCTGGCACTATAAAGATCAAATTAACCCCACACATTGGTCGAACAAACCAAAATAAATAGCGTGCCAGCAGGCGGGATCGAACCTGCGCAATGCGCATGATTTTGGGCCATAAAACACAAACACCTATCTTCTGCGCCACCAATGTCGAATTTTAAACCTAACTAGCTTTTCGCCCTCTTTTAAGTTTTGAAAAGAAAAGTTTGGAGGAGCGAGCGGGGCGTGGTTGTATTCGCTATTAGGGTCTTTTTTCAAAAACAAGGGAATTTTGAGATTATATGTAAATTGTAGCACTAAATTATTGAAATTTTGCACCTGATTTTCAAAATTGTATTTTCTACCTTATTTTAACATAATTGCTATAAAAGTTCGGCGGTAGGACGAAAACCCATTTTGGCTCTTTGACCGCGGCCAAAAAGCCAATTTTTAATTTTTCGTTTTGTGATTTTTGAATTAGCATGAGTCTGGAACAGTTATGCGCGAAGCTCCGCTCTTGGCTCCGAGCGCTCCTGCTCCGAGCCAAGAGCCAGAGCAGGAGCCAAAATTTGGGAGTAGGAGCCTGGAGCTAGAGCAGGAGCCAAAATTTTGGGAGTAGGAGCCTGGAGCTAGAGCAGGAGCAAAATTTTGGGAGTAGGAGCCTGGAGCTAGAGCAGGAGCCAAAATTTTGGGAGTAGGAGCCTGGAGCTAGAGCAGGAGCCGAAATTCTCTGAAGCACATAACTGGTCTGGAATATGCCATTTAGAAGTTATTCTTTTTCTGGATAAGATGCTACTTTCAAAATATGACAATTCCAGAAAAAATAATTCCTAAATTGCCTATTCCAGACTCATGCTAATTCAAAAATCCAAAAATAAAAAAGAAAAAATTGGCTTTTTGGCCCGGTCAAAAAGCCAAAAGTGGCTTTTCGTCCTACCGCCGAAAGTTCTATATTAACGTGTAGCCTTGGATCTCATCAGCTTTTAAAAAAGCTATTGAAATCTTCTAAATGATTTTAAAACTTTAGGCTTTTACGGGTCTCAACAAACTATGTTTTTGGTTTGGTTTTCTCAATCTAAACCAGGGCTTCGTACTGTACTTTTTTTCGTCCTCCTTTGAGTTTTAAAAAAGAAAAATTTGGGGTATATAGAAATACAGTCAAGTCTCGATATAAGATACACCCTCGGGACCTGACCAAGTGTACCTTGTATCGAGGTGTATCTTATATCGGGGGTATCTTATATCGAGACTTGACTGTATAGAAAATTTTCGGAAATATATTTGTGGAGCACTTTACCCCCACCCCTCAATTAACCTTGACCCCCACCAGCAAATCAGCTAGGGGGACCAAGGCAAAATTTTTTCCATTCTTCAATACCAATAATTTTTTTGCATAAAAATAATCAAAAAGTGCAAATATATTGTTTTTCAGACATGTTTTTTGAGATTTCAAAATAAAAAATTTCAAATGAAAATTTTTTTCCCTTGGTCCCCCAAGCTGATTTTCTGGTGGGGGTCAAGGTTAATTGAGTGGTGGGGTATAGGTATATTTAGCCATATTTGTAATTTAGATTTATACTTATTTGGGGCTGTAAAATTTTATTCATATAACAATTTCACGTGAAAATCTGATTTTTTTGGCAGCAAAAGCACTGGATAGAATAGATATCTTTGCCAATATATCCTAAAATATTTTTATTTTCAAAGTTTTGAAATTGAAGCTCTGATTTAAACGCATAAATCTTTGAAACTTTAAATTTTTCAATTAGAAAGCAGATTAGAAATTAAAAAGCCAGTAAGAAAGAGATCGAGGTTACTTGTTGATATAAAAATTGTACAATGATTATGTTACAACTAGTTAAAAATGCTATTTTAAAAATGTGATGCTAGAGTTTAGTAATTTGGTGCTGCAATTCGATTTGATCCAATTTTTAGGGCGCCCTCACAACACGTCCGCATCCATATCCGTATTAGGATTACATGTTAAGGTTCACTCGGTGCCCTATTGCGTATACGATCGAAAACTGATAAAAATACTGAGTTTACCTAATATATTATTTTGTTTGTTTTGGTTTTTATGCGGGCAAGCTGAAAAGGATGCCACTCCATGTTCAAGATTATTTTACTAGTAGTACTGGTACTTTAATGTGTATGTGCACTTCCTGTCAAAGTTCGATTTCAACTTACACGTGAAATTCAGTTGATTCACCTTTGTTCCCACCTGATTTGTTCACATGTCCCTTTCTGTAGTGTAGTCAGTGATCAACTAATTAGTTTTCCAATTTCATTTTCCAATAGTGCTCTTCACAGGCTGTTCCGAAAAAATTAAAAGTTTCTGGTGTCCCAAGGGAAACTATTGCGCACTGACTAAAAAACAAATTTTTTGGTCAGAAGGTTGTAAAAATAACAATATCAGAAGCAATACCATAATGCAGGTTCGTGTGTCAAAATTGAAAAAGACATTTTGACCCTTTTTAGAGAAACAAGGCATTTTGTAAGGCTTATTGTCATTTTTTAGCAGAAAAAGACTAAAATTTTAAAAATAAAAAAAGATTTGGGGTACCGACAAAAAAAATCTTTTTGAGAAGGACAGATGCGATCACTGTTATAATGTGATAATTCAATAACTGTTTTTTTTTCTTTTTGCTCAGATTTGAAAATTTTCATTGATGTGTCAACCTCAATTTAGTGACCACTAAAAAATAGAAAAAAATAAAAATCGATACCCGCCAATCCAAAAAAATTTTATCCTTTAATTCTGTACGGCTTTTTAAGGATGGTACTTTCTCCTTACCGCAAAACACTTGAAAATTATCGCAAATCATTTTTTTATTACCGCAATTTGATTTTCACGCAAAATACTTTTTTCATACCGCAAAAAATTTCTCGTCGTTTTTAGTCAAAATTTTGCGGGAATTCAAATTTTCTAGTCAGAAAATAACTTGAATTGGTCAGAATCCCACCCGGAATGGCCAGAAGCCCCTGAAAGTTGGTTTTTTGGGGTTGACCAAAGGGGGGTAAACTTTTTGCGAAAAATCGATTGAGCGGATCAGATTTCGGGTGCGATGGGCTCAATCGCTCCAAATTTTAGGTTTTCAGTGGTTCAGGGTGAAGCGATTGAGCCCATCGGACCCGAAATCTGATTCGCTCAATCGATTTTTCGCAAAAGGTTTACCTCCCCCCTCCCCCCTTTAGTAAACCCCAAAAAACAAACTTTCAGGGGCTTCTGGCCGTTCCGGGTTCGGAATAGCTGAGAATCTCGCTTCTCGGGGTTTGTAGGTTTCTCGCTCGTACCCCTATCCTCCAACACTACCTGAATCATCTGATTATTGGCTACGGTAATTCAGTACAAAAAAAGGTCTCTTTAATCTGAGATCTTAACAGTGATGGAGAGCAAAAAAATTTTAGCCAGCTTAGCCCAAATCATTTTATGTATCTTAAAAACAGTTTGAAATTAATGCAACCACTGCGACCGGCAACAAAAATTTCCCGTTTTGTTACAGGTCTTCCAGCCTCAATCCACTCATCAACCGCAAGCAGCAAAATTGACACCAAATGGAAACCTTAAACAAGAAAAGCTGAAAAAAAATAAATTAGTTTTTATTTAGACCGACTGATGTAGGATACGGTGCCAAGGCCAACAACAACAACAAGTGAATTCTTTCTGTGAAAGAACTGTGAAAACGGTTCTGCTGCAGCATCCAAAAGACATCAATACTGCAGCCGTCGCCAGCATTTTGACATCGCATCTGGACTCAGCCAGTTCTTCGGACATCAAAACGGCCATAATTTTTCAGCCATTTGTATAACTGAAAATTTAATGTGAAGGGACTGCATTTATATGTTTTTACATAATTTTTTTGCTGATATGCTCTAGTCTGAATCCACCTTTAAAACGCTTTTTAGCTTTCTTCTGAATCTTTTTACGGTCTTTCATGCGTGGGGGGGGGCGTTGGGACTCAGGTTCAATTTAACCGTTATACTCTCAAAATTATTGGTATTGAAAATTTCAACAAAAAATTGTCTTGGAACTTGCGCACTTTAGATCATGGTTATGGTCATAATTTTTAAAAATTTAAGAGTTTTTTTCGGACACAGGCAGATAATTTTTAAAAATTTAAGCCTCGCGAATGGACACATTTTTAACATTTGGGTCAATCTGCCTTAACTCAAATATGACTGGGATAACAAGCATTCAGAAAATAGGGGTCGGCCAAACTTGCGGACCAAATTTTGCGGACGCAAGATTCGCGGACGAAAATTTGCGGACCGACTTTTGCGGATAAACCGAAGTTTGGCAGAAAAGGAGCAGAAAAAGAAGGTATTTCAAGCCGGAGTGAAGGATGACAGCACTTAAAACTAAGTTATTCGAACGTGTGACTCAGGCGATGCTTATATGAAGTTCGCAAATTCTCGTTCGCAAATCTTTTTCCGCAAGTTTTCGTTCGCAAATGTTCGTCCGCAAATCTTGCGTCCGCAAGATTTGATCCGCAAAAGTTGAGGCACAAAACCTCATCCGCAAATCTTTGTCCGCAATAATCACGTCCGGAAACACGCATCCGCAAAATATTGTCCGCAAGTCTGGCCAACCCGAAAATAGCCCCATTCCTCTTCTACAAAATCATATTTACAGAGCTCAAAACAGTCAAGTGTATGAAGAGTTACAGCGATTTTTACACTTTCGTTTCGAGACAAACCCCTATTTTGCAATGGCTCAAATTGTTCTACCCCGCCAAATTACTGATTTACCCTGCCAAATTAATTTTTTACCCCGCCAAATTTGAATTTTGAGCAAAATACTCATTAACCCCGTCAAATTACTGATTTACCCGTCAAATTTGAATTTGTCCCGTCAAGTTTGAATTTTTGGTGAGATACTGCAGTAAATTTTGCGGTAATCCAAATTTTATAGTTAAAAATGACTTGGATCGCTCAAAATCCCACCCCAGAGTGGCCAGAAGCCCCTGAAAGTTGGTTTTTTGGGGTTGACCAAAGGGGGGGTAAACTTTTGCGAAAAATCGATTGAGCGGATCAGATTTCGGGTGCGATGGCTCAATCGCTCCAAATTTTAGGTTTTCAGTGGTTCAGGGTGAAGCGATTGAGCCCATCGGACCCGAAATCTGATTCGCTCAATCGATTTTTCGCAAAAGGTTTACCTCCCCCCCTCCCCCCTTTAGTAAACCCCCAAAAAACAAACTTTCAGGGGCTTCTGGCCGTTCCGGGTGGGATTCTGAGGGACCCAAGTTATTTCCTACCTGAAAACTCAAATTCCCGCAAAATTTTGACTAAAAACGACGAGAAAATTTATTGCGGTAAGAAATAAGTATTGCAGTGTGAGAAAAAGTATTTTGCAGGAAATCAAATTGCTGCAATAAAAAAATGATTTGCGGTAATTTTCAAGTGTTTGCGGTAAGAAAAAAATATCATCCTTTTTTTAACTTGGTTTCTAATAAAACAAGGCCTAGAATTTAATTTTAGGTACGGTTTTGTTAGAAACTAACTTCGAAAATTCGCACAGAAGTTCAATGATGAGGAAAAAATTTAAATTGGCAGGCACCAATTTTGAACAGGTGAGTCCTTTTAAGAACCAAAAATGTACGGACTAGAGTTTTTTTCTTTTCAAAGTGGTGGAACATAATGCGGCTGAAATTTTGTAAAAATTACGTTTTCCCATATACATTTCAACCTCCCGAGTCGAAAAGTTTTTTAAGTAATCTTTATGTTTCGAGTAATTTTTCTTTGAGGGTCCGATTTTTGGGGGGAAAATCTAAGAGCCGATATACAATCATTCTGTGTCGAAATATCCGCATGACCAGGAGATTAGTCAGAAAGTGCTTTTTAAAAACACCGTGTTCCCTATTTTTAGGTCTGTTATCACCGCTATTTCTCTTCCAAAACATTAACCTTTTGCTGATAATAGCTGAGCAAAAATACAATAGACTAGTAAATAGATGAGCAACCAAATTGCTTTTTTATTTAGAAATAGAAGAATAAGAATTACACAGCGAACATTTGCTGACACATGCAACAAAAAGAGTCTGTCAACGAAAAGATTAATAATTTCTGGTTTCTTTATGTTTTGTTGGCTGAGAAGGCGAAGATAGCGAAATGCGCACGTTTTTTAAAACTCATTGTAAAAGCCGGAAATTGGGCTGTTTTTGGATCGAAATTACTCGTTGCCAAAAATAGGCATGACCCAGGTGGGGTACGAACCTGAGTGATTATGACATTTTTTAGGGAATCCTTTTTTCTTGCGAAAAAAACACTATTTAGCCAAATTTAGCCATAGGGACAGCGAGATCAAGTACTATTTGATTATTTTGGTTAAATTTTCTCTGAATTTTTCGGAAAATTTCTACGGTATTTTTCAGCATGTATTAAACATTTTTAGCAAACGTTCGGCTTCGAGAATTCAGACCATCCAATTTTTTGGAATCTTAAATGCGATCTTGGTCGCTCAAGGCAAATTTTTTCAAGAAACAAATTTGTGGTGAAGTTTAACAAATTTTTGTAATGCATAACCAGCAGGCGAAATGTCTCCAGACATTTGAATTTTTATATAGATAATAATTGCACGAAATGACCGGCAAAATCGGAATCCCTCAAAGCTGATAAAAGACTTCAAAAATTAGTCTGGAAAAAGTGTCGTACTCTATGCTGAAACGAACTTGAGGGGTTGTATGTCGACTGTTTTTTCCGGCTTTTTCATTTCTAACAGTGCTAATCAATCTCCAACTAAAAACGACTAACCTTTTTTTTATCTTTTTGGCAAAGCAATTGGTGATTAATGTCTTACTGCCTTTAATCGAAAACAAATTACAGTCAAACCTCGATTTAGTGGCACCCCAAAAGTTCGTTCCCGCCTAGGGTCCGACACTTTTTTTAACCTAATTTGCAAAATATTTTATCGATTCTGTTATGACAGTCTGGTCGCAAATATCGTGAGGATTCCGATTTTGCCGATCGTTTTTTGAAAAGTAAACAAATTTTGGGTTAAAAAAGTAAAACCTCGATATAGTGGCACCCGTTTTTTGAAAACAGGTGCCACTATATCGAGGTTTTACTTTTTTAACCCAAAATTTGTTTACTTTTCAAAAAACGATCGGTAAAATCGGAATCCTTACGATATTTGCGACCAGACTGTGCTAACAGAATCGATAAAGTATTTCGAAAATTGGGTTAAAAAAGTGTCGGACCCTAGGCGGGAACGAACTTTTGGGGGTGCCACTAAATCGAGGTTTGACTGTAACCCTAATAATAGTGGGCCCACCCTGTGACCACCCCCCCCCGCTTTTCAAGAGATTCCTTGGCAAGCGGTTGATTTTTTTAGGACATGTGTTTTTTATTTAGGTAAAAAGTTGGTTTTCCGAGTTGAATTCCATACATTCACCCTGAAGATTATCAAGTAGTTGTGGGTGGAATTTTTCATAAATTTAGTTTAGCTGAATTTTTCAGACCCCAAAATTTGTTTTGCTTCATGTAACAGCAGCCTTCCATTTTTTTTATTTCTGACTTTTGGCGTAACAAAAAAAATTTGGGTGCTATTTTTTTCGGGTCACAGATTTAAAATTCCGTCATGAAAAATATTTTGAGGCCAGAAAAAAATTTGTGGCTATTTTCAAGCATTTGTAGCGAAAAAAGTATTATACAATTTTTTGTCTCACAGGTCCAATCCTGTGTCAGAATATGACCTATCAATGTTGTAGTATTTTTCATTTATTATACGAACAACTTTACACTTAGTTTTTACAGATAAAGCATACAATTATTCTACTTTTACTTTTTTCCGAGATTTATATTGAAACCCGGAAATACCTTTCCCTGAAAGTCAGAAATCGAAAAAATGGTTTCAGTTATATTTCATATTTGATTAGGAAACCCGAAAAATGTATTTACCGTGTATACTCTAATTGTAGCCCCCCCCCTCACGTCCGTTCAAAACTCCCATTTTAGTACACTAGAGAAAAAAGGCGCGAAATTCAAAATTTTGGAAATCGATCACTAGTGTATCCTTTCAAATTCCTGTTTCAAACCTGACTGATTTTATTTCAACGTTCTGACCATTTATGCTCAGAGTGTTGGCCAATGTCAGGGCTTTCGAATGAGCTATCATTTGTCCATGAAACATGAAAAAATGAAAAGCATAAGAGATTTCAGTGAAAAATTTCATATATTTATTCACGTTTGTTTGATATGACTTGAATTTTTCCGGTGTTTATTGTCAAATAAGGGTAAAAAAAAGACAGAGGCCTTGTAGAGAACAAATTTCCTACATTTTGGTACCAATGAAGCATGCGAAAAATGCAAATTCGGGGTGTTTTATGCAAAAGTTAGATGAAAAACACAAAACACCCTATTTTCACTCGGAAAAATGCCACTTGTTTGCTTCAAATAGCCTCTAGTTTTAAAAATTCTGGTTTTACAAAAATCGGTCTGGATTTTCGGGTAGAAGAGATTGTAGGCTTTCTTTTGGTGCATAAAAAAGCCCCAAAAATACAAAATTGGCGTGTCTCATACAAAAATAAATTCAGTGTTTTTTTAGAGCTGAAGATGGTCTCCACCAGAAGAATGTGCGTTAAGCCAAATGAAGTGTCTCTCTCCGAAACTCGTTCAATCGCAGTCAAGAAACGATGGGAATATAATGAGCAGAGAAATCAAGCTAAGAATATGGCGAGTGAGCAAGCTAAGAAAGCAGGCGAAATCCGTCTCTGTAAGCTTTTTAACCTGGTTTTGTCTGTCCGTTTAAATATTCTTTTGTTTTAGTGAAACAAGCGAATGAAAAGCTCAGGAAATCAGAGGAAGATAAGATGATGGTCCGCGAAATGTTGCTAATGCAATCCGAAATTCTCCAAAATACGCTGATCTCTCCCAATTGCTCTCTCTTCTAGGACAAATTCAGTGCTATGCAAAGGCCTGTTTTCTGAGCTCAGACGAAATTTCGATGTTGTCCTCAGCGTGCAGTAAATACTTTGAATTGCTTCGTGTGAGTTGACTTTTTAGTTTATTTTTGAGAATAATATTCACAGAATAATTTAAGATAGGATTTCCAACAAGCTCCATTACGCCTAAATGTCATTGGATGTGCTGCCATGTTCCTCTTTTCGCTGCTGCAAACAAGTTCTGGGGGCTCATTTCTGAACAAGCCATAGAAGCACTTCATCAAAAGATCAGTGAGGACGAGAAACGATTTTGCAGAATGAGGGATCTAACAAGAATCTCCGAAACAATAATGAAGAGGTCTTACGTAAGAAACTGTTTACATGATTTGAATATCTCTGACACAATGTTTCCGGTTTAACCTGTTTCATCGGTTTTTCGTTCAATAAATTGCTCTTCTAACAAGTTAACTTTTGGCTAGAGACTCTAATTCTCGCTAAAAAAAACAAAATTTTCAGTCAAAATTTGTCTATCGTAGTCAAAAATCACTGAGAAATTTAGAAAATGTAAGAAAATATTTTTCAAATATCTTGGCGTTTTGTTTATTTTAAAGTGAACTAGAATTTGAATTTTGAACGGACGTGCCCTGTAATTGTAGCCTCCCTCTAATAGTAGCCCCCCCCCTCCGCCTGAAAATCGGCCTATTTAGGCCAATTTTGACCCCGACCCTTCTCTGATAGTAGCCCCCACCCCAAAGAGGGTGGTGGAAAATTAGTACCCCGGGGCTGCTATTAGAGTAGATACGGTATTTCTCTTTTTTTCTTACCACGTGCTTATTTAAGTCCAAAGACCACTCGTTAAGCTATTTTCTTTTCTGCAAAAACACCATAAATATTTTCGCTTTTTTCGCAAAAATAACAGAGCGCTCCTTTTTTTGTTTTGATCCATAAGGGTTTGATTTTTGGCCCCCTATTTTTTTCTTTTTACTTTTCATTGAAGCAAACAGTTTTCTTTTGCCTTTTAATGTTTCTTTTTTGAGACAAAAAAACGTGGTGCGCCTTCAACATTTTGCAGATTAAACAGTGTGGGACTAATTCGATGTGACTTGTATAGGCCGATATGATCATATTTAAAGGTGGGCAGCCACTGTAGATTTGCACATGCTCTTCATGATTTTTTAGAGATCACCTTATAATTTTCCAATTTTGTGCG
Source organism: Ditylenchus dipsaci (assembly GCA_004194705.1). NCBI lineage: Eukaryota > Metazoa > Nematoda > Chromadorea > Rhabditida > Anguinidae > Ditylenchus > Ditylenchus dipsaci. The sequence continues at coordinate 518,317 of SADC01001227.1, read as the reverse complement.
TAAATCAGTGATACCGTATATTTTTGAACAACATACCGGGTGTTCATTTGGTATAGAATTTCAAAAATAAGATTTCGGCTTTGGTCCTGCCTGTGGTTTGGGATGATACCATTTGGATTTCCAGTAAACTAGGGTCCAAAAAACTGGAAGGGACCAAGCAAAAAATAGTTACAGTCAACCCTCGATTTTAACGTCACCCTCGGTTTAACGTCGCCCAAAAATAGATAAATTTGGTCGGCTTTGACTAAAATTAAGTTAAAGTGAAACCTCGATTTAGCGTCATCCTCGATTTAACGTTACATTAGACTCGGTCCTTGAGGATGACGTTAAATCGGGGGTTGACTGTATATACCAAATATAACATAAGCTCAAAAATTAGTTCTTTTAGTTTTTTTAATCGCATTCGGAAAAAAGTTCTTTGAATTGCTCTTTGAAATCAGGCGAATTAGTTGGACCACCAACATGTACTTTGACTTTGTCCATCTTGGAGACTGGCTTAATGTTAGACAGTATCAGAAAACCATTGATCATCATCTCTTTGTGTTGTATTTAAAGTCGCTAGTTTCCTTATGACTGTCCAAATAGTAAGGGGGAAGACCTGTTTTATGGCTTTGTTGACTTTACCTTTGCCTTCTCCCGGTTTATTATTACTATTCTTTTGTAACAATAACACCGCGTGTTTTTAGTTTTATAGCATTTCGGTACTTTTCAAACAGTTTCCAAACTTTATAATAACAAAAAAATTGATTTGTTATTGTATTTTGTTTTTGGAAAAAAGAAACTTACTATATAAAAGTACAGATTTTAGAAAATGTGTCAGTTGAACTGACTCAGTTCCTAATCGGATTTGAACTTTTAATGTTTTGTGTAAATTTCAAATTTTTGGATAGGGCATTGGAATGTTGATCGGAGTCTCCCGAAACGTTTTTTTGCCGTTTTCCAAAATTTTGATACGGGTTTCAGAACTTCTCTTGTACGATTCATGGGTATCTTGCGGGGGTTATCCTCAGTGGTATCCTGCAAAATTTTTGTTCTGTTGTTGATTTGCCGACTTTTTTTCCAACCTGTCATCCGTAATTTTTAGACCATTCCGTTTACCGAAATCTCCAGTGCTAATTTGAGGATCACCGCAGGTGTTAATTTGAGAATATAAAATGCCTGCGTCTATTAAATTTCTCAAAAATTTCCATTTATTCCGTAATTCAGATTTACTCAAGTTCGTCTCCACCTGGCGTCCACCCACTTTCACCCACTTTCAAACTGAAAATTTTGATCAAGCATTTTTCTAAAGTCAAAACACCGTTTAGTATATCATAAAAAGTAGGTTGGAGTCAACAATGTCATACTCAGCATTGTAAAGCAGGTTTTGTCATCTTTTCTAACAAAATCCATATAAACTTTTTGTAAAAAATACCTCTATAAAATTTTCGATTACAACTGCTCAAGTTCGATCTCACCTAGCGTCCGCCCGCTTTACAGCTTTAATTTTTTGTACTATTTAAACTGACAAGTCCCAATTCGTGTTGACTTTGAATTTGAATTTTTATCGTATATCCTGTATACATATTCAAATTCTCGTACTTTCACACACTTTTCTGGCCTAATCATGCATATTTCGCACTCGCGCTATGTAATTCTTTGACATTTGAAATATATTTGAAATCTTAATATCTTATTTTTTCAGACAATTTCCTTTTATTTGAATGCTTTGTAGCAGTATTCTATAGCATTTGCTACCACCATGATCGCTCAACTACCTTCAGCCAGCCTCTTCACCTGCCTATTTCTCCTCTGCATCCATACCTCCGATGCCATTCTCTGTAATACTGGCGTGGATTCCACAGCTGGTCCTTTAGTGGATTGCCTCACCAATCAGTGTATGAACACCACAAGTCCACAGGCTACAGTCTACTCCTGTGACTTCAGCATGATTTGTCAGGTGATTGAACTGGAGGATGCTTGTGTTCAGGATGGCGATAATGTAGTGTGCTGCTGTTCCAGAGACAGGTGCAATTTTGGAGCTGGAGCTGTGATCACCAGAATTAGTCAGCAGAGGAAAGGCAATACCTCCAATTTCCACAAAGAGACTACGGGTAGTAGGAGCTCAACCCCAAAACTTGGCGATTCAAAGTATTATCATGTAAATAGTCAATCTTCCACTAAGACCGAATTTTAAATTCACTCATTGTTAGGGTTGTCAAGTAATTGAAATTTCTTGAAACATTGCAACCATTTTTCAATTTAAAAAATTCGGTGAAAGGTAAAAACATTGATTCTGCGAAAAAATAATTACCTTGATCTCTCCTGTTGTTTTAAAATTACCAAGTTACATTCAAAAACAACAGGGGATCAAGGGAACTTTTATCAAAAAGATCAATGCAATTTTTTAATTTTGAGAAATAAAAAGTTCCTTCACCGATGTTTTTGAGGACGTGACCCTCAAATAACCCCCTAAATTCAAAATAATTTTTGTCCTGGAAGGAAAAATGAAATTTTTTTAATGGAAACAGGTTGTTGTACCCGGCTAAGGGGTTGGCCGCTCCGCGGCCAAGAACAGCACACTCCACATTGCAAGAAATTGAGGAAAATGTGTATGTTACAGCTCAAAAATTTCATTTTCCTTCCAGGACAAAATTATTTTGAATTTAGGGGGTTATTTGGTGGGGGGGGGGAGGGGGTTATTTGGGGTTTTCACGGTTTTTGAGTCGGTAACCAAATTTCGGTTAGATGGGTTAGAAAAAATTCCAGTCGGATAGTCAAACTCTAAACCCAAAATTTTACTAGTTTTAAGTCTTTTTACCAAATATGGTCATCAGACTTGACAACCCTCATTATTTATTTGTTTGTGTTGTTATTGCTACTTGAAAAATTGTATTTGTGAGATAAAAACGTACATTAAGAACTTGGCTGATTTATTGAGCTACATACGTTATGCTGTTATGGCGTAGTGGTAGTTCGTTTGGGTGCCAACATAGAACAAGAGGGTTCGAATCCGAGTGGTGGTTGCATGTATTTTAGTGAGGAGTTCCATATGACGAGAACGAAAAGCTTGAAAATGGTGATAGCATGTTGTCATAGTTACACTGATGGAACTCTAACATTCGACTTTTTTCAAAAAATTAAAGATATTTTTAAAACAGGTGGGAAGTACAGGTGTACCGTGAAGCCGTTTCAATCATGATATAAACCACTTTTTATACCAATAACATGAAGAAAATATTGAAGATGTTTGACTGGTATAGAGCATTTAGTCGGATAGGGATGCGGAATTGGGGGGAAAGCTCATTTTCACTCCCAGTAAGTATCAACACCAAAAGGGTCAAATTGTACTACGTCCTGTTTCGAAGATTTTGGCACAATATGGTGTATCGGAAAGAAATTTTGTAACAGACGCTGGATTCCTATCGGAAAAAATTGAAAAAACACAACTGAGCAATCCTGGGTCAACATCAACTCTTGTGGTAAAAGACAAAATTTCTAGATCTCTAAAATCTCTAGATTTATGACCATAGTAATTGCTAAATATGGGGGCAAGGAACCTATATTTTGAATCATCCGTGTAACTTATTTTTGACAACCAAAAGGGAGTTTTAGGTAATAGATGAGCCGCATCACAGAAAAAAAAATACGATACCGCAATAAACCATCGCTAAATTGGAATATTCAATCGGATTTGTTTTTCGCAATTTACACAGGGTTTTCGAAATCGTACACACTCATATGGCCGCAACTCATTTGGCCGCACTCATTTGGCCGCACTCATTTGGCCGCAACTCATTTGGCCGCAACTCATTTGGCCGCACCTCATTTGGCCGCCATTTCTCATTTTTGAATTTTTTGTAATTTGTAAATTAAAATTTAAATATAACCGAAAATTGATTTTTTGCACAAGAAAACAAAGTAAATTTACTTAAACAAGTACCCAGATGCCCTAAAAGATGGAATTTGAACATAGTTTTGTTAACTGGAGCCTACCGCATGAAGAAACTCTGGTATGCATACATTTTTTATGCATCCAGAGTCACTTTCGAGTGATTTGTGTCTCAGGTATGTGTGTGTGCGCATCTCAACCCCAAGCAACCAAGCCCCCTGCGCCCCCGAAGGGGGCGCAGGGGGCTTGGATGGTTAGAGATGCGCGCACTCACTTACCTTATACATAATTCCGAGCAAGACTCTTGAACAAAAATGCATTTAGATGCTCTTTTTGCCCAGCTCCAGTGACCGAAACGGAGTAGAATAGCCTTTAGTTAATGACTTAACTACCTCTCGTCAATGAAAGGTCAAAATTAAGAGCAGTGGTAATTTTCTTATAAAAATTGGAAATGGCGGCCAAATGAGGTGCGGCCAAATGAGTTGCGGCCAAATGAGTTGCGGCCAAATGAGTGCGGCCAAATGAGTGCGGCCAAATGAGTTGCGGCCATATGAGTAGTAATCTTCGAAATAGCTTGAAAATTTTCTTATGTGAACTGACTCGAATACCCACTTAAAATGAAACCAAGATTTTCCACTAGAAACTGGTAAAAAAAAATAAAATGATTACTGTAAGAAAAATGGTTGCGATGAGCGCCCCGCAAAACGCCTGGTGGCCAGCAATCCACCATAATTTGCAAACCCCAGTCAATATCCACACCTAAATTTCTCTTGTACAGACAACCTATTCAGCGTGAACTACTTTATTACATGTCACAACAACTAATATACAGTGGCGTAAACAGACAAATAGACACCCTAATATTTCGAAGTTTTCCTCGGCAACATCTTGGTATTTTGGAAAATTTCTTCAGTCGTCTCGTCCTGATACATGGCAATATCCTTGGTGATCAATGGAATATACCAATTAGAAACTTGAACAAATAAGTCAGAAAAGCCAACACAACCAACAAGGGCAGACTTACAGCTAACTCTTCGATCCGCAACCACAGCATTGTAGCGGTTGTGCCAGTCAATGTACTCTTCCTTGCTGAGTGTCATCCGCATCTTGATGTTCCGAAGTGTAGGAATCATAAAGCCAATAAACACGGAACCAGCCATAGCGTAAGCAAATGTCTTAGGATTACGAACGAGAAACTTTCTGAAAAATAAACACAAGTTAGTATTGGTCTAGAAGAGGAGTCACTACCTCACGGCTCTTGTAAATGCGCCTTCATTCCTCTGGTGATAACCAGTTTTAAAGCGCTTGCTCTGAATGTCCGGCATGTAGGCGACTTACTGCTGAAAAATTAAAGAAGTCAATTACTACCTAAGCTGCAGCCAAATAAGAGGAACATCATAAAGTGGGCAGTAGAAATAAATCTTGGTCCATTTCTATATTTTTAGAGCAAAAATTTTGTTGGACGTAAAGGTCAGTGGTACCACATTCTTGGAAACAACCCTACCCCTCTATCAATATAGTCGGTATTTTATTAATATTTTATGCCCAATCTTCCCGACAATCAGATGCTACCTCCAATAAGTCAACCCCTTAAGCTCTAGGGAACTTTTGTAAAAAGGTATGATTGTATTATTTAGAAGTTTGCTTCGGGCACGTGGACATTCAAAAACTTGCCCTAGAAACCAGCCGCCCTAAAAACCATATAAAGGTGATCACCGATACATCACCGATCTCGTGATCACCGATCATCAGCTTTTTAGTCTGATAAAAAAAAATGCTACAAGGGTTAACTACACACCCCAGAGAACATAACTAAGTTTACTTTTTCTGATCACAAGGCATGGAAATACAGCCAAAAATTTACATAGTGAAGGTCTACGCCTACGTAGTACGTACCTATGTAAGGCACAGCTCTCAATAAAGGACATAAAAATTAAGCTCATTAGCCCAGCGGTAGTATAAACTGTCCAAGCAATCTATCTCTATAAAAGACGCTTTTAAAAATACAAGTTGAGTCAAAATTACAGATATACCTAAAAAGTTTGTTATGTAGCTCTTAACCCGATGGATTTTCAAACTTTTGGTCCCTATCGCTTGGAAATCTCCAACTTCACTTAGGATGGTGTGCAACAATTATGAAAAAGAGACTTGAAAAATCACGGTACTAGCTAGGGAGATCAGCCAGACAAGGGGCTACTACACGAAGTTTTTAAAAAGTGGCATGCTCGACTAAGGACAAAATTGGTCCTCGCTAATGCAAAAAAAATTCCCGAATCATTGAAATTCTCTAAGAATTTTTCAACTAGGTTTCTAACAAAAATGTACCTTAAAATAAAATTATAGCCCCTGTTTTGTTAAAAATCAAGCTGAAAAATCCGTACACACTCATATGGCCGCAACTCATTTGGCCGCACTCATTTGGCCGCACTCATTTGGCCGCAACTCATTTGGCCGCAACTCATTTGGCCGCACCTCATTTGGCCGCCATTTCTCATTTTTGAATTTTTTGTAATTTGTAAATTAAAATTTAAATATAACCGAAAATTGATTTTTTGCACAAGAAAACAAAGTAAATTTACTTAAACAAGTACCCAGATGCCCTAAAAGATGGAATTTGAACATAGTTTTGTTAACTGGAGCCTACCGCATAAAGAAACTCTGGTATGCATACATTTTTTATGCATCCTGCATCATCAAAAAATTCAAAATTGGAAATGGCGGCCAAATGAGTTGCGGCCAAATGAGTTGCGGCCAAATGAGTGCGGCCAAATGAGTGCGGCCAAATGAGTTGCGGCCATATGAGTAGTAACCGAAAAATCGGTAGAGAAGTTAAATGGTTCGGAGAATTTTTTGAATTGTCAGGAAAAAAATTGTAAAACAGGTGAGCATGCTCCTTTAAAGGTGGGCGCGTAGTTCGGACCAGTTCTCAGTAAAAACCAAGTTCGTTGGTATCATCTCTGAAGAAATTCGAATTTATCGCAATTAAAATTACATGACACGGCGAAAACAGGCCCATTAGTGACCACCACGAAATCCGAAAACATTAAAAATATGTAACTCTAAGCCACAACCATTGACCTAAACCAACGGGAAGTACAGAAAAATGTTTATTACAAATAACAGTTGAGCCAAATTAACAGAAAAGAATGATTTAATATTCCGTTTTTCTCAACAATTGTTCAAATTCAGGCGGCGGTTTTTTGTTCATCATTCGGTAGAAGTGACGAATCCGGAAGATCGGGTGCTTGTAGTGACGCAGATCGCCCGAAGTCTCTTTCGACGTTGCTATCCTCTGCCAAAGTTGTTCCATTTTAGGCAAATCCCTTTTTTGACCTATTTAGGGCACATTAGTACAATAAAATCCCGGGAAAAGTCGTCAAACATACCGTACAACAGTGCGAGTTCATTGTAAATCTTGACATAGATGGCGTAACTGTAGGGCAAGAAATTATGTAGATCCACTAGCGGCTGCAGTATCCGAGGCTATAAATCAAACAGAAATTAATTGTAGTACATTTTCAAGGTAAAAATTGTTAACTTTACTTCTTTGGCTGCGGCAGCAACAACTACCAAATACTCGAGGAAGCGCCCTTTCTCGCTCATATCGCCGACTGTCTATGATTAAAGCAAATTAATACATGGCTGTTCAGTTTTAGTGCAGTCGATTTTTGATAAGCAAACACAATTTTAAATCTGTATTTATTCGAGTCTTATACGCACAATTCAACCACTTAGAATGGAAATTATGATTCAATCTCAGTCGGTTTTTTCGTTACGGTATTTTTAAGGAGGTATACCATAGCGTCATCATCTCTAGCCTAGAGTTATTCGAGGTTTATTTCAGTTTACAGAAAAAAAGCCATAGACGCTGACTGCAAACTCAACTTTCGCGTGGTCATCCTGTCGCTGTAATTACAGCTGACTCTAAAGTATTTTGAAATATTTTGCCAGTTTTCTTTAGTTCGAAAAAGTTTCGAAAAAGATCTGATTTCACGGCTCTCTCCTGTTTCGTCCCAAATTGTTTCCGCCAAAAATCGTTATAGCCAAAAACGTTACATTTTTAATTAATCATTTTTCTACAGACATGGTGCAGACATGGTCATTTACGGACGGCCATCAACTGACCACCATTTTTTTCGGAATATTTGAAATATTTTGATTAAAAATTGACGATTTTGACAGTAAAAGTTACCGAAAAGTCACCCCTAATACCAAAACCTCTTTCTGAATCCGAATCCGCTGAGATCAGTTCCGAAAAATCTCAGGGAGCTGAGTATTGGTATTTTGAGTAGACCACACAGAAAATTTGGACCACTTCCCTACTTTAAGGGATATCTCAGCTTCCTGAAATTTTTCGGACTTGATCTCGACGGATTCGGATTCAGAAAGAGATTTTGGTATTAGGGGTGACTTTCCGAAAACTTTTACTGTCAAAATTGTCAATTTTTAATCAAAAGTTTCGAACATTCCGAAAAAAAAGGTGGCAGTTCCGAAAAAAAGGTGGTCAGTTCCGAAAAAAAAGGTGGTCAGTTCAAATTTTACCGTCATTTACAACCTCATGCTCAAAATGTAGCCCTGCTCTCTAGCATAATTTAAGCATGAACTTGGATATGAGAATATCCACAAAATTAGTTAGAAAAACCATATGTAGCAAACTAATTAATTAAAAATGTAACGTCTTTGGCTATAGCGATTTTTGGCAGAAACAATTTGGGACGAAACAGGAGAGAGCCGATTTTACTGGTTGTTGTTTATACAAAGTAAACAGAAATAATTTTCGTGAACGTGAAAACCTGCGGTACTCGATATGTCGACAGATTACATTTAGAATATGGTTCGAGAATATGGTTTAATGAAAAGCCACATGTGTTTTACAGGTAAACTCTTATCACAAATACTGGATATAAAAGAAATTCAGATTACGTTGAACAAAGACAATAGCCATAGATTTCAAAACGGCGGTAAAAAATTCTCTGATCATCGAAGCATACGAACTTCAGGGGTCATCCTATAGATAGTCAAAGGAATTCCTTTCACGCGAAAAACTTATTTGAAAACAGATCTTTTGCCGGAACTTGCCAGAATTTTAATGCAGCCAGTGTTTTAAGGATTCTGTCAGCCTATGCCTGCTTATCATGAACCAACTGAAATAGACTCAAACCTGGAGCATCTCAAAGAAAGCAATTCCTTGATCATTGGCTAGGAGGATGGCAGCATGCAAGCGCTGCTTCTTCATGGCATCGTATTCACCCACTCGTCGAAGAACTAAAATTTCCATATAATCCTTGATTCATTCAAAAAAAAGTAAGCAACTTTTCTGGTAGATATGATCACTGGAAGCTTGCTTCAAGCTCTCAAATATTTCCGGTTTGTGTTCCAGCTCCTTAGCCAATTGTTTTTGCTCCTGCGCGTAGTCAGCATATGCCAAATTAAGGAGATTGAACATGAAAGACGGATGGAACTTCCTCTTGATGGGCTTGCCACGACGATCGCTCAACTTGGATAGAGCATCTTCAGGACTCGGCTCTGTCAGCTTCATGTAATAGTCGAAAGTTTCAGCGACGTCCAGTGGCTTGTCAAACTGGAAATGATTTATATTTTTAAATAATACATATAAATTCCAACATGGCGAGCAATTACTCTTTTAAGACCCGATCACTTGCTGGTTTCACCAAAGACGCGGATTTAGGGGAGCGGGCAACTTGTCTGAATCGAAATTTATATGGGTATGTGGGTCTAAGGCCAATATGGTGCGCAGGTTTGACCTCACTTAGTTGCAATATATTTGGCTGCTTGCTTGACTATTTTGCAGGGGCGATTTGCTTATTCTACTTTGCAGTGGTCGCATTTTTAAGACCTGATTTTTTCAGACATATATATTATTTTATATACAGTCGACGCTCCCAATAACATACACCCAAAAGTTCGTTCCCGCCTAGGGTCCGACACTTTTTTTAGCCCCATTTTTTCAAATTTTTTCCATTTCTGTTTTGACAGTCTGGTCGCAAATATCGCAAGGATTCCGATTTTGCCGATCATTTTTGCAGAAAGCAATGATTTTGACATTTAAAAAGCAAAAACTCCCATTGACATACACCGAAATCCAAAACAGGTGTATGTTAATGGGAGTTTTTGCTTTTTAAATGTCAAAATCATTGCTTTCTGCAAAAATGATCGGCAAAATCGAAATCCTTGCGATATTTGCGACCAGACTGTCAAAACAGAAATGGAAAAAAATTGAAAAAATGGGGCTAAAAAGTGTCGGACCCTAGGCGGGAACGAACTTTTGAGGTGTGTTATTGGGAGCGTCGACTGTAGAAACAACTCCGTTTTTTGTTTTATGAAATGAAGGAACAAGACATGGGGTAAGCAGGACCATCCGGATTTTTTGAGAAAAAAGATAAACGGCAGGAATGTAAAGATTCCACATACAATGCATATACAGCACACGACCAATGTCAAATTACACGCAATTGCCATACTCTCGTTGATACTGCAAAAAAACTAGCCACGATTGCGGTGTGTTAGTTAATTATCAATGCCAAGAACGTGGCTATATTTGAATTTCAGAACAGATGGCTACAATAGCTCGGATCTTTCATTAACTCATCGAACATACGGGAATTAATTTGAAAAATTGGTGATGACATATTTCGATTCCACATTTAAAGAAAGTTTTTGTATGTACCTCATCAATGGGAAAAAAATGCTATGACACAAAAGGTAGGTGGTCCGTCCAAGCTCTTAATTTCCAGCTCATTGACCATCTTATTGAAACTAATTGCGAATAAAAGATCTAAACATACCTCTGGTAGTACTCCCGGAAAAAAGCCCACAGAAAGTTGTCGAAATTCTTGGCTAATCCTGTATCCCTCTCGAAGTCTCGCAGAAGCAATATTTTAAGTTCACTCAGCCTGTTCTGCTCCAGTAACGGGCGTCCACGATTAAGCAGTTGGAATTGAGTTGGCTTTTGGAACTCCTCATCACTAAATTTTTTGCTATAGGCTTCTCATAGTCATCCATAAATCACAATTCTAACCTGTTTTCCGATTTAGATGGGTAATCTTCGAGGCTGATATACTGGCTTTCGGCACTGGCACTCATACATCCTCTTTGAAAACATCTGATTGGTCTGAAATAATTGTAGATTGAGAAAAAGCACAGAAGAGTTACAATAAAAGGTACCTTACAACACTGCACACTGGAGATTTATTGAAGAGCGACCTCGCAATTGCTAGTCTACAGACACGAGTCCACATCGAATAATTTTATACAGGAAATCTGAAAATTTTTCAATTTGATGAGACCGTCGTTCGATATCAGCGACAGTAAAAAAATTGTCAATGTGAAATACTCGCCAACGTCTAAACTGGGCAACATACAATTTCATCAAAATTTTTTCTCTATACCATTTTTTTGGCCATTTTACCTACACCGTTTTTCAAATTTTCTAGGCAATTTTACCTAATTTAGTGAATGAAAAGAGCAAACTAGTGAGTAAATTGGTGCATGAAAATAATTTGAACCTTTTGGTACCATCCGAACCATGTCATTCCTTCACATATCCGTCATTGACAGGGTTCACAGTAGGGTAGTTCACGACCGGTTAATGCATAGTTTCGGTTAACCGGGTCCTGCTAGAAAATTTTTACAAAATCTCAACAAGCTTTCAGTACCATTAGATCCGCAAGGAATTTTGAGTACCCCAAAGATCATTAAAAACCAAAGAAAATTATAATCCACCTAAAAGTTGAAAAATAGCCAAAAAAGACCATATATTTGCGCCTGGTTAACCGGGTCAGTTTTTTTAGTCTTTTTGGCTGTTTTTCAATTTTTAGGTGGATTATAATTTTCTTTGGTTTTCGATGATCTTTTAAATGGGGTACTCAAAATTCCTTGCGCATCTAATGGTACTGAAAGCTTGTTGAGATTTTGTAAAAATTTTCTAGCAGGACCCGGTTAACCGAAACTATGCATTAACCGGTCGTGAACTACCCTAGTTCACAGGTCGAAAATCGCAAAAGCAGGATTTTGTTTACAAAAAGCAGAAATTTAAACCAAAAAATCTACAAAAAGCAGGAATAAACTGCTATAAAATGCTGCGAGATGTGCAAAAATTCCTGCTTTTTCACGAATAAAAAGCAGATTTTAAAATAAACAAGCAGGAAATTCATGCTAAAGCAGGACATCTGTGAACCCTGCTCATTGACGAATTTCTTTTCATTAGTTAACTTGTCATGTTATATTTTTATTTAGGGAGTTATATATAAAAACGAAAACGCGAAGCATTAAACAAGCAACTATACAAACTTAATAAAATGTATTTTTAAATATTTATTTGCTGATGAGTCAAATGTACAAACAATAACAACAGATTATCGACATATTCAAAGACTAGGCACCTATTTTTTAAATCTAACACACGGCAAATTTGGTATGAGGCTGGTATTAGGCACCAAGCAGTTGGTGCAGTTTTCTAATTTAATTTTTTTAACCGACCTAAATTTGGGTTCAGCCCGTAAAAACAGAATTTGTGTAACTATCAAGAAAAAGAGACACAAACATTTGAAATCATCCTAATTTCTTTTTCTCAACCCTGTAATTTCTTTTGTGCTCTCTTTCAATTATTAAGTTTAACAACAACATTAGACAATCACTATACACAGTTGGTTGACACATCTGAAACGCCATTGCATAAAAGTCGTACAGTTGTGAAAATACGACGTGAATTGAGCCTCTTTTTTAGGAGCGGCGAAAATTGCACGCCGGAAAATTTTCGCCTCTCCCTTTTTTAGCATTACGGAGTTTGTCCCATTTTCTTTGAATTCGCGCCTTTTTAGCTGTTTGGACATATTTTTGGCTTTTTTGAGACCTGGAAGGCCAGCGCACATTAGGATAAGTTCAAACATAATGTGTCATAAAGTTCGGGGCTCAAACTCCAAAAACACTAAAATATGGAAAAACCGCAAATTCAAAAAACGGTACCCACACCACACACCCTATTTTTCACGAATTTCACCCATTTTTAACGAGAAATTTTAGCGTGGAATTTCCAGCTCATATTTTCAAGGCAACATCTAAATCATCAAGAGGCAGTGGACAAGTCTGTTGATTCCTCTCATAAGCCTTTTTACATATCCAGCTATTCCTTTTTCCTAGTTGTACTTCATTCCTCTGAACAAAGGCACAAAATTTGTCGAGTGACTCCAAATCATCCAGTTCGTCTGCAAATTATTTTGAAATTTTTGGATGATTTTAAAGGAATTTGACTTACTAGCTTTTTGGAGCCAAATTGTTACAAATGAATTCAACAATTTTTTCATAGAGGAAGCGTCTAATTTGTGAGCTTGAGCCGGTTGTTTTAGTTGAGCGAAGGTCTTAATTTTGAATGGCCTCCAGACTCGATGCAAAAAGTTGAACTTGCACTGAGTTGGATCCTTCTCCTAAATTTTGAACAGATTTTTGAAGTGCAACAGAATTTTGAGAAAAGGCCAACACGTGAGTCTCGATATAGGGTCATCTATCTTTGAGAGGGGTGCGCGACAATTCACCCCAGCCCATTCACCCCCGACCGATTCACCACCGGCCAATTCTTTGTGAATGACTGCCGTGAATCGGCTGGGGGTGAATCGGTTGCGGGTGAATAGGTCGGGGTGAAATGGCCCCGGGGGTGAATTATCCTGGGGGTGAATTGTCCGTGTCCCCTCTGAAAGAGTACAACTTTTTATTAAGCAGCCTTCACACTCCGACGTAACACGTAACACGTAACAAATTCTGTTACGCTACTCGTGTTACGCGACTCTGTTACGCGTAACACCTTTTTTGGGTCGCGTAACAGACCCCCGTAACAAAAGTCACGTAGCAGCAGTTTTCGATGTTACGCGTAACATTTCGCGTGTTACGCGTAACATGTTACGCGTAACAACCGAGTCACGTAACAACTTTCAATATGAAAACAACAGGCGGACAAATTCAGTTTTTGCACGCAATTGTTCAAAACTGCACTTCTCACCAATATCTGAACGTCCCCTTGCGGAAGTACCGAGTAAAAATTTACACCACCACCGAACGCTGAACTTTATAAACGCAAAGTTAAAGAACAACACATTGACTCAAACAAAACTAATCCATCATAGATTGTTGAAATTCTCGAAAGCTCATCTCTGCCACGCTTTTTTTCTGGTCCGATGTGAGGCTGGACTTTTCAATGAGCAATGTGGCTGGCGACTCCTCTCTATATCCCTCCAGAAGACTTTTCTCCACTTGCCGATCAGACCGCGAATTTCCGCTGAATTTGTTAATGTGAAATTGATATCATAGATAAAACTACCTTTGCACTCCAAGAAAGCATGCTTTCCGCCGACATTCTCGACTTGGTGAAGGAGTTCATCAACTTCCAAGGCCAACGGGAAAATTTTCTTGTTGCTTTCGACAGCATCCATCAACCGCTCGAACTCTGTATCCAGCTTGGGTTTCTTGGCAGCAGGAGACTTTAATGGCGTTGACTTCTTCACAGCAGAAGGTATCACGTTTGTAGCCCGCATCCTAGATTTTGTCGTTCAAATAAAGCAATATTTTTAATTTAAGAGATTCTTACTGTTGATCGGAGAATGTGTCGACTGTGCGAAGAAAGGACATCTTCTCCCAAAACTTCCACTCTGGCTCCACGTCGTCTACACCATCTCCTGTCTTCCTTCGATTCGACGACGAGTCATTCGATGAGTGGAGGCCAGATTCTCCCAGATCTTTTTCAGCAAAGGAACTAAATAAGACGTACAATTATGTTGTTTAAGCGTAAACTAAGTTTCAAACCTCCAAAGCGCATGTCCTTGTAAGTCTCAATGAAGATGTTGTCAATGCTCAACCAATCAGCTTGCTTCTTTCCTAGACTGGGGTAGTCGGCGTTGGTCGGATCCCACAGCACTGGTTTGTTCTCCACTAGCTCGATCAGAAATTCCCTGTGCTCATCGACGACCTCGGCAAGGATGAGCTGCTGGGCTTGTTCCTCATCGGTTCGCTTGTTTTTCTTTGTTTGTTTCATCAAAATATGCTTCTAAAATTTTAATAATTCTAAAATTCTAAAATTGTTCTATGTCCAAAAAAGAAATATTCTATGGCCAAAAACGAGAATTCTATGGCCAAAAAAATATTATCCTACATACAATACATGAACACGATCAACCAAACAAAGCATTACACGCTATATAAACAAACATGCACAGCAGAACATACACACATTCCAAAATCGGCCTTTATTCGTCCAGAACACCTCTAATAACAACGTCAACAAATTTTTCTCTAATCATGCGTCCAATTCGACCAGCTTCAGGAGCCCTTTGATCCACTAGCAATCTTCTGTCGTCAGGAAAGTGAATAACTTCTTCATCATCAAACAGAGGCTTGAGAAAGTTGTGCAAAATGACGGCCGCGAGTGTGTAGAGCCGAGCAAGATCAGGCCTGAATTAGGTATAAACTAGAAGCATATTGCAGTGATGTTTAATAGACAATTTACCCCGCATCAACCGTTCCCAAGAAAAGCCGCCACCTTTTTGCAAAGATTCCGAATGCATGCTCAACCGCACTTCTTGCTTTGCTAAGACGTCTATTAAAAGCAATCTTCGCATGCGTATCTGCTCCCCTGTCAGTAAACGGAGTCATGATCTAAAAAATGTCTTTTTGAAACTACTTTTTCATAACTATGTTTTGGCCTACCAAGTCCGTGCATCCGAAGCCTCCATCGCCTAGAAACACATATGGCAACATATCTTCTTGATTGGCTGGCAAACTGGCTTCCTCCGACTCCAGGAACATCCTCAACGGGCTTGAAATCCATAGCGTCGAGTCACTGTTTCTCCCAGAAGCGCCAATATCAACAGCTATGAAGCGCGACTCTGCATCGGCAATGGCCAGTAGAACGATAGAGTAGAATTTCTAGAATATGCTTATATACATCACTGTTCATGAATTTTCATCTAACAAAAACATGTGCACAATTACAATAAGTCGCCATATCAGAGAGAATACGGTGATAAAGTACTTGTAGTTAAAGAATGATGCGCCCGAGTAATCCGGTTTGACAACTGCAATATGTTTTCCATCTATAGCCCCAGTGTCTTCGGAAATTGGCGAATTCTGCCGAATCCCTCTGCGCTTCTTTCCTATGTCTGACGAGTTGGTGGTGGAAGACACTCGGCTTGCATGTCACTCACAATAGCTTCGGAAACCTCTTTGCATATCTCGAAGACTGTGGAATCCCCAATGGCAAAGAGATGAGCCACAGCACAGCAAGACGGTCCAAAAGCAATGAATCTGAATCCCCAACACATTGGCACCAAACCAAAATTTAGTTTACGAAACCTGAGGAAGACAGCCAGTCTTTCCGTCCCTTGAATCGGTCGAAGATGCGTTGGGCAATGTCCTTCCAGGCGAAATCGAATCTAAAAATAGGTCAAATAATCAAGGGCAAGTATGACTGAAATTTTAACCTTTGAATACACCGCATCGAATTCAGCTTTGTTGAGTCGCAAGAATCGCTTTAAGTCCATTTCCTCGGGCTGTTGTAGTACCGCCAGAACGCTGCAAAAGAATTGCGTTGCAGTGCTGCCTGAGTATGAGCCGGCCGAATGTAGCTTTTTTTCTTGCGCATCGCCCACCAATATGTAATAGCTTCTAGTAGAGCAGGATTCATTAGCCTAAACGTATAACGAGCATAAAAAAAAAGCCATCTGAAAAAATATTGCAACCGGTGCTCGGGTAACACGGAGGTCACAAAAATAAAGTCAGGAATTTAAAAATTTGCTTAGTCTACTCTGTTATTTTTGTGTTACGCGACTCGGTGTTACGCGTAACAAAATAGCGTGTTACGAGACTTTGTTACGTAACTCGAAAGTGGTGTTACGCGTAACAGACATGCGTAACACGAGCTGCGTAACAAATTCTGTTACTTAACTCGTGTTACGCCACTCATGTTACGCGACTCAAAAACAGTGTTACGCGTAACACTAGTCAAATTGTGTTACGCGGGTCGTGTTACGCCGGAGTGTGAAGGATGCTTTAAGGTAAGCAGGTCCTAATCGCGAAAATATCAAGTTTTTGAACATCGAGCATCGAAATCAAAATTAGACTGTCAAAGAAGAACTGTCAGAAGATTTTAAAATCTGGGTCAAAAAATTGGGTCCTTGGCGTCAACTAACTTTTGGGGAATGTCGTTATATCGAGACCCCGATTTATTGATAAAATTATTTTTGCGAAAAATGTCAAAAATCAAGAACTTTTAGGTTGTAAAAAAGTGTACACAAAAGTTTGGTTTTTTCAATCTTCTTGGCCATGACCTGGGTTCTCTTTTAATTTTTCCATTTAAAATGTCCAACCTCGACTTTTTTAGGTTTTTTTGAATCACCCTTCTTTTTCTTCATTTCCGCTTTTTGTTCAGGGTAGTAGACTGATTCGAGTATCTCTGCAAAGCACTCAATGGACGAAATATCATCCTGCAAAGTAGACCTCTCATTTTTTTTACTTTTTCAAAAGGTCAACAATTTACCTCTTCAGCCAATTTTCTCAGAGAACTAATGTAGAGTGCGCCATCTATTAGAAACTGAAAATTTATGGATCAAATTTTCAGGCTAATCAAAATAAAAGGTTTTAGCTGAACCAGGATAATTAGCTCAGGCAAATTGATATTCCAAAAATTTGTGGCAATGGCTATTTGAATCTTTTTTCAAATATTACGGAGTATTGGCGAAGGCTTCAAAAGGTCTGACTTTTTAGAGTAGGCACGAGGAACGAGGGTTCTTCGGGATCGGGCCGCTTCGGGACGAGCGGACTGAGCCCGACAGAGCGGAGGGCTATACAGATTAAAATTTAAAAAAAAAACACTTTTTTAATTTTTTTACATGTGTTAGTTTAATTTGTACCTAAGGTTCACACAGCTACGACAAATTTAAAAATGAAAAAAATCAGCAGTGGATCAAGTAAAAAAACACCCTAGTTATGGGAAAGGACCTCGTTTTCGAAAAGATGTTCATTATAAACAAAATTTCTCTGCAATTCTCAAATTTCTTGGTGGAGTTTGGTAGCTTATTGGAAAGCTGAGGTGCAAAGCTAACGGGGCACACTTCTTAATTAGCTAATATTTACCTTCCGAAAGCAAAAAATGTTACCAATCTGGAAAAAGCTTTAGCATCTTCCACATGACCAGTCACAAGCATCGACACCACCAAATGGGCTATGAACTCGCCAGTGGGCAGGTGGATGCGGCATTTTTCTTGTAATTCATCTAAAAATTCCATTTAAAAATCATTAAAATGGAAAATTGAATGAACCGACTTATTCGATCCCTCAAGATTTTCTGAGTGCTCTTTGCCACAAACTCGTCACCAGGGAGGGTGGGTGAAGGGTTTATATGGGCAGTGTCGTCAGCATAGCTTCTCAAGGCATATTCCAGCAGGGAGTGCAGTCCAATTGGGGTTCTGTACAGTTGGATTTGTTGGCAGAAAAATAGGTAGGCTTCTTTGAAGGAGAACCTGAAATTTGGACAGTTTTTAGCAATTAAATTTAGGGTTTAGGTTTTTTAGGCCAACAATTTTTTGAAAAATTTCAAAATACTGATGAATCACATGTGTCAAAAGATTTCAAAAATTGGGGCGAAGCGGTCTTTCAGACCCCAGTGGTTTGCAGATTAATTAAGTGCTTTTTGTTGATAATGTAATAAAATTTTCAGATTTTAGGCCATATAGCTGCCTGATCGATCGAAAAATTAAAAATTACGTCTCGGGTCGCATCGCAAATAAGTTTGGATTCATGCACATGTCTGGGCTATCCTGCGTTAGGACAGACTCAAAGATATTTCCTGAAACACAAAAAGCAGGGAAAAAATCAGGTTAGAGTCCGTCCCAAGCTACGTTAGCACGTCTTGTCCCTAATCCTAAGCCAAAATAAACACCAAGCTCAAAAATACAGGTGTGACCCAGACCGGAAAAATTAGTTTCAAAACCGCTACCTTTGATACAAGTAAAAGTTGAGGCTGAGCAGATGAGGTCCTCCTTGATCTTCTTCCGCCTCTTCATCCCAATCTCGGATCTATGGAGCAGGTATTGGACGGGGTCGAATTCATCACTGTTCTGTTCACACAGCTCATTGAACAATTTCTCTGCCTTTTTTTCTACATCTTTGATCTCGGTTCCGAGCCTGCAAAACCTCATATTTGAATTGAAAAAGTCAAAATATTGAGCTACCCTTTGTAGTACTGTCCAATCATGGTCCAGTATAGTGCATCTGTGCTCCGACTGGCTTCATCCGACTCAGATGCATCCTTGAGTATTTTGTCAAACTTGTGAGTGGCCATTTCAGACCCGTAGTCCAGGCTGAGCACATTGTTGATCTGGGTGAGTGGGTCGACTACTGATGTCCTGAATACAAATTTGTATTTTTTACCCAATTTTTCAAGATTAAAGGACCATACTTGTTTATGCAAATGAGAATTTGACAAATTCAAACGACACTTCTCTTTCGTCTCTCACTTTACTCTTTTGAGTCGCTTGAAACAACTCCAAAGAGTACAGTTCGAGACGAAAGAGAAGTGTCCCGCGCGCATTTGAATTTGTCAAATTCTCATTTACATCAACAAGTATGGTCCTTTAATGAGGTGCTAGTTTTAAAAATTAGGTTTTTTTCGGTCGGTTAGCCGCCAAGTGCTTGAATGGCAAAACACCGAAAAAAAACAGATAGGGAAATGGGAATATCGGAGAATAGCCACTTTTAGGTAGTTTTTTTCAACAATTTTGTGTGTTTTTTAAAAAGAGCTCTTTTTTATATGAATTATTTTCTAATACCTTCTTGCAAAAAATTTTATTTTATTTCCCAAAAAAAATCCCTAAAAAAGATACTCTTTATAAAAAAACATTAAAAATTTCACAAAAACAACCATGTCCAACTGGCTATTGTTCGAAAAAATCCCTAAATGGATATTGTGAAGGCTCGATATAATATCCTTTTATTTTCAAAAGATAAGATGGCCTGATGCAAGCCAACCTCTGCATCGATTACGGGCCTACGGACTACTTCGGCACAGCTGGACTAACATCATAAATCAGGTACATTATTTTTTTTTGAAAAGTAGGGCGAAATATTGCGGGACCATCCGGCTAGCAGGACGTGACTGGGTTGTTTTCATAAAAATTACCTTTCCTCCAATTTCAAGGGAGGCCGAGTGGAAATTTGGCGAGCTAATCTAGGACTGTGTCTAAAAATTTGTGATTTTGATATGATAAAAGTAAAAAATATAAATGACAAAAACCAACTTTGTACAGATTCTCAATCTCTGAGCTAGCCTACTGGCTGTCCACATCTGGATTCGATAAAACAATCAATTTTGATAAAAAAGATATTGAAAAAACAGAATTTCAGAAAAAGTAGGAATAACAAAGGTGAATAAAAGTCTGTCTGGAAATATAGATGTGAGTTTAAAGTTAATAGCAAAAAAACAAAGTAAAGTCCCTTGTATGCGCGTTTTTTTGAAACTAATTAAAAAATTTAACGTAATTTGCTGTCAGTGATAAGCCAGTTTATGATAAACCAGTCTCTAGCTCCAATTCGGAGCCAGAACTGCAATAAGAAAATGGGAGTCGGAGGCTCTGACTCAAAGCAAATTTGTAAAAAAATCCGAGCTAAAGATCGAGCAAAATTTTGAACAGTATGGGCCAAAGCTAAAAAAACCCTAATTTTCCTACCACTGGACCACTGCGTTCAAAAATAAGAATGAAAAACTCCAATTTACTTCTAAGCACAACTGTAGCCGACAATTTTGGCTCAATCTCAAGCCTTGACTGGGTAACTTATCAAAAAGAAAATTTCGACTATCAAAATTCAACCAGCACTCTTCATGGTATTCATTCGAAAAAAGTAAAAAGAGGCAATGAAATAAGTTTTTAGACCTGACTAGTGCTGTAACTTTTTTGAGGCAATTTCCCGGCTGGATTACAGAATACCGGTCTCCACCCCCTCCCAGAAACTTCCCAGGAACCATCTAGAAAGGATATACCGTATTTCCTCTAATAAGGCGGCCCCTAAATTAAAAAAACGTGTTTGTGGCGCTCCGTTTTTTGCCTATTTTTTGAAGACTTATGTCATGCAAGTTACTATTCATTTTGTAGCTCATCTCACTGGTTACAAAATGAGTACAGTCCATTCAGAATAAACCGGCACCCCTGGGGACCAGCTTGTGTGCCGGTTTATCGGGAGTAGGCTTTGTCGAATTCCCTTGTCGGCCAGTCAAATCAGGCTCTTTCACATTGCCGGTTTATCGAGAGTGCCGGTGGCACCTAGACATTGGCCATTTAAAAAGAAAATGTCGCACGAAAAAATCTTTTTTTAAAAAGAAAATGTCGCGCGACATTTTCTTTTATTTCGTTTTTTTGTCGCGCGACATTGTCCCTTTTTTATGGAATTTGTCGCGCGACGATTTCTATTTAAAAAGAATTTGTCGCCTTAAAATAGTCGACTTTTTGATAAAAATTCGCAAAAAAATTCAAAAAGTGTTACTAATCGATATTTTACCCATTGGTCCCCCCGACAAAAAAGCAAAGTGTTTTTTTTCAAAAACGCTAAAAGTGTCTTCCTAATGTTTTTTGTCGCTTGCTTACCTTAAAGTGCAACTAAAGTGGTTTTAGGATTTACCATTTTTATACCAAGGCCATTTCTTTACTTTAGCCAATTTCCCTCCAGCCAAGACTTGTGAGTCCTCAGCAAAAGTTAAAATGGGCGACTGGATGTGATTCGAGTGGTGTGCTTTTCTGTCAGTCTGTCCATTTCGTCCATTTCAACTATGTTGGTGCTGCGTGGATGGAAAGGGTACTGGAAAGAAATCCTCCTTTGTGAAAACAGATATTCTTATCAGCCGAAGAACATAGGCACCTGTGGAGCCTTTGTCGCTATCTGTGCTCTTCCGATTTCGGTATTTTCATCTGTAATTGCCTTTGGATTGGGCTGCAGTTAGTAGGTGTCTCTGTGGTAAGTCATACACAAATAATTTAGTTTTTTGATCACCTTGTGTTTTTAGCGCCGTTCAATTCAAGCCTTGTTTGATGGAGATGATAATTCCGAAGAATTTGAAGGAAAAGGAACATTTTTGCCCGCAGAAGTACAATTGGACATCATCAGCTTTTTACCCACTGAACAACTAGAAGCGTATTCCTATGACATACCACTGATTGCATGGGTTTGCCAATCACGATTGGATAGGCAGGTATATACTATAACTGTGAATATTTTTTGCTAAAATAATCAATTTTTTTGGCTTAGACTGGATCTCCCAGATGTCCTTATTTATGAGACTTTTCCTTATTTGGGATTCCAAATCGTTTCTTTTTGAAATTTCAGTCAAAATCTTATTTTTAGCAACAAAAAAGCAAAAAGCACTAGGTAAAATAGCAGAATTTGGTAAATACCGTAAAATGCCATTATTTTGAGCAAATGTCCTTATTTTTCGAAAAAAATATGGAGCCCTGGCATAGACCATAGAGCATTACTTCTTTAAACAAATTATGCAGTCAAATATATTTGAACCACCGCCCTAGGTGACCGATCTCAGCGTGGCAGTTTAAGAGGGCATGACCGTGCCTTACACGGAGAAATTTTTTTGACGTAAACAATAAAACATATTTTTGATTTTCAGTCAAATTACTGAAAAATTACAGTTCGACAAGCTATCCGCGAAGATGGATGTGAGGGCAGAACAGGTAAGTCAAATTTATTAATTTTGATCTTGCGTGAGCAAGGATCTGTTCAATCACAGTCTTTGCTCGATAAAACGCTATCTCCTTAAAGGACTAGGAAACTTGATAAGCACAACAATTTTACCTGATTTACTAATTTTGTAAATAATGTTTTCGAATTAATTTTTGCGTGCTTTATAATTTATATATTACTTAATAATTTAATTTCAAATACCAATTCATATAAAAAAGCTGAAGAGCCTTTGAAGTCGGCTAACTTGTCCGACCCGACATTGTCAAGCAACGCCAGGCTCGACTAGTAAATGGTTATATAAAACGCCATCTCTGTAAATTTTAATTATGCAATTTAGCGGTTTTCGAGACTATAAAAATGGAAAAAATTCCAAAAACATCAACAGGAGAACCAAGGCATACTTCTTTCTGCTTCCGCGTGAACAAAGAACCCTTGGCTGGAATTCGTTACACCACATCCTACCAAAGTTGATTTTGACCACTTATTCGTGCTTTTCAGGTCGTAATTAGTCGAAAAAACATGTTTTGGGATTGGAAGGAAATTTTCGAGAAAATACTTTTTGACCAAAATTGACTTTTCGCCTTGGGGACCAATGTAAACCATCTTATAAAAGGTCATTTTACCCCGTTTTGGTCACTGCAGCTAGGCAAAAAGAGTCTTCAATGCATTTTTAATCAAGAGTCTTGCTCGGAATTATGTCTAAGGTAAGTGCGTGAGCGCATCTCTAACTCTCAAGCCCCTGCGCCCCTTCGGGGCGCAGGGGCTTGGGGCTTGGAGTTGAGATGCGCACACCCACATACCTTAGACCCAAATCACTCGAAGTGACTCTGGATGCATGAAAAACATGCATACCGGAGTTTATTTATGCGGTAGCCCCAGTTAACAAAACGATGTTCAAATCCCATTTTTTGGGTGTCTGGGTACCTCTTTATGATGGTTTACCTTTGTCCCCAAGGCAAAAAGTCAATATTCGGTCAAAAAATTTTTTCTCGAAAAAATCCTTCGTAATCCCAAACATGTTTTTTCGACTAATTACGTTCTGAAAAGCACGAATAAGTGCTCAAAATTAACTTTTGGTAGGATGTAAGGGTTAGTTTAGCCTAACCCTTACATGTTTAAATAAAGTCGCTTAGTAGGTTGCGATCGAAATTTACGTTTTCTTACCGAGTTTGAGTAGTAAGGATCAAACTGCATAGTTGCCGACAGTTAATTATTTTTAAAAATTCTGTTTTTTTTTAATGTTAAATGATTTCAGCTGAAATCACTGTCGGACAACATGGATGTTATCATTAGTGATTTGCGGTTCCTGAATCAAGATCTAGGCTCCCGTCTCTGCAAAGTCGAGCACAACATTAATGGATGAGAAACAACTTGAAATAAATCTAAGATTTGAGTGTAAGCTTAGGCTGTTATTACTCGCATTGCTTACTGTAAATAAGTCTTTCTGCCATTGGGACTTCTCAATTTTTTTTCTGTGAGTGGTTGCATCGAGTTTCTAAGCATTCAGAATCTTTCACGTTTTGTTTTATGCTCATTCAATAAAAGCAGTAACAGTAATATTTTGCATTCATTGTGGTTAAGAGTCAAGAAAGAGGACTTCGGGTAGGATACTGGGATGGGATTTTCGGCCGCAAAAACATTCGGGACTAAGATTTTAGAAGAAAAAGTCTGGGTCCCGAACAAATTTTCGGGATTTCAAAACCAATAAAAGAGCAAAAAATTGCACATCTGTGCTACGCAGGGTTGCCTGTGAAGGCACTTAATATAAATATTTCTCGAAAAAAGCGCATTTAAAAAAAATTCGAAAAAAGCACATCAAACAAAATGCTTTTTAAAACGCTTTCAAGAAAAAAGCGGGACCCCCCAAAAAGGCAAAGCCTGTTTTAAAAGACGAAATGGCAACCCTGTGCTATGTTTGCTCACCATTGAACTTTAAACGGGCATGCACGTGCGTTTCAAAAAAATTTAAACATCGCAGTTTTCACGAGTTTGCCGTCAGTATTTGGTGATGACCATGGAATAAACCCTGGTATGCATACAGGGCAATTTAGTGTGAAAAGGAAGATGTTGAACATAGTTTTGTTGACTGGAGCCTACCGCATAAATAAACTCTGGTATGCATACATTTTTTATGCATCCAGAGTCACTTTCGAGTGATTTGCGTCTAAGATATGTGGGTTTGCGCATCTCAACTCTAAGCCCCCTGCGCCCCCTTCGGAGGCGCAGGGGGCTTTGTTGGTTAGACTCACTTACCTTAGACATAATTCCGAGCAAGACTCTTGACCATAAAATGCATTTAGAGCTCTTTTTTGCCCAGCTCCAGTGACTAAAACATGGTGAAACAGGCAAATGGTCGAAATTTTAAAAATGGCCAAAACTCAATTTTTGATTGACCAGAATTCAAAAATAATGTCTTTTTTGAACTCCTGAGGTGATTTTAGGTCGATATAGGGTGTTTGGGAACACCTTTAAAAAAAATAGTGGTGGGGTCTAAACAGCAATAGTACCAATTTCACTATAAAAAGACTAAAAGACCATTTTAAAAGTGTTAAGGGCTGTATCGAGAGGGGAAGGGAATAATACAGGGCCAATTTTTTTTGGTTGCTTTACCATGTTTTACAACTCGGGCCGTGGCAAAAATAGACTCTATATGCATTTTATGATCAAGAGTGCTTCTCGGAATCATGTCTAAGGTAAGTGCGTGCGCGCATCTCTAACCAACCAAGCCCCCTGCGCCCTCTTCGGGGACGCAGGGGCTTTGTTTCTTAGGGTTGAGATGCGCACACCCACATACCTTAGACACATATCACTCAAAAGTGACTCTGGATGCATGAAAAAAAATATGCATACCAGAGTTATTAATGCGGTAGGCCCCATTATTCAAAACGATGTTCAACATCTTCATGTTAGTGGCCCCTGTGTGATTAGTGGCCCCTTTTATTCCCTTCCCCTCCCTATACAGCCCTTAATCCCTTTAAAATTCAAAAGGCTTCAATTTGAATTTTTGGCGCTAGTAGCGAATACCCCCCAACAATTTTTTTTCAAAATCAGGTTTAACCATTTCTAAGTAATTCTTATGCGCTGAAAACGATAAAAAGGTTTTTGGGCATTTTCTGGCCTAAAAAGTTGATTTTTGGAAAAAAATTTTTTGATGAAAATTCGACTTTTTGCCTTGGGGGACCAAGGTAAACCACCTAAAAATGGTACCTTGAGTCCTAAAAAGATGGAATTTGAACATAGTTTGTTAGCTGGGGCCTACCGCATAAAGAAACTCTGGTATGCATGCTTTTTTCATGCATCCAGAGTCACTTTCGAGTGATTTGTGTCTAAGGTATGTGGGTGTGCGCATCTCAACTCCAAGCCCCCAAGCCCCTGCGCCCCGAAGGGGGCGCAGGGGCTTGAGAGTTAGAGATGCGCTCACGCACTTACCTTAGACATAATCCGAGCAAGACTCTTGATCATAAAGTGCATAAAAAGACTCTTTTTGCCTAGCTCCAGTGACAAAACGAGGTAGAATACCTTGGTCCCCAAGGCAAAAAGTCGAATTTTGGTCAAAAATTTTTTTCCCAAAAATCAACTTTTTAGGCCAGAAAATGCCCGAAAACACGTTTTTATCGTTTTCAGCGCATAAGAATTACTTAGAAATGGTTAAAACCTGATTTTTGAAAAAAATTTGTTGGGGGGGGGGGTATTCGCTACTAGGGTCGAATTTTTCAATTTTGACTAAAAACCATGATACCCCCATCTCAACTCCAAGCCCCAAGCCCCTGCGCCCCCGAAAGGGGCGCAGGGGGCTTGAGAGTTAGGGATGCGCGCACACACTTACCTTAGACATGATTCCGAGAAGAACTCTTGACCATAAAATGCATATAGAGTCTTTTTTTGCCACGGCCCAGTTGAAAAACATGGTGAGGCAGTTGAAGAATACAGATATTTAAATTTATAATGTTCTGCATAAAAGTGGCCCCCTTATTCCTTCCCACCTTATACAGCCCTTAATCCCTTTAAAAATTCAAAGGCGCCAATTTAAAATTTTCAAATTTTGACTAAAAAACCATGATACCCCTGTGGTTCGATTTTTTTTTTCTCAGAACCGAAAAAACAGCCGGCTTCCTCATGGAATCGGGTCGACAAAACGAATATGATGTTATCTACTCCATCCGATCGTTCCCCGTGGGGGGGGGTGGTAGGATTGTAAACTCAAGCCAAAATTACAGTAAAAAGTCTTAAAAGCAAAAAAGGTAAAAAGTAAAAAAGTAAAAAGCCGGCGAACTGATCATGGGGCGAACTGACCGGGGCGAACTGATCATGGGGCGAACTGACCATACACCGGACGTGGAATTGGTATGCTGTCCAAAAAGCAAAAGGAAGAGCGCTCAGAAAGTATAGTGTTTTTCTTCAATGTTTTTAAGAATTACGTCCCTTTTTGTTCTCATAGCGCTTTTGTCTGCCGAGCGGAATCGAACTTACCCATTACTCTTCCACCACTAAATGACATCCACTACACCATTCGCACACTAACTCTTGCAAGACAATTTTCTAACTATTTATGATAATATTTTTTTGCATTTAAATTCCTAAATGGCTGTAAATTTAACAATTAGGGCATTACACGGTTGGTTTTTTAGCCTTTCGCTATTTTTCGGTGAACCGGCTATGGCCTACCCAGTGTTTTTGGTTAATTTTCGTCGTAATCAATCGGATTTCGTATTTCGGTTTATTTTGTCATTTCACTTTGTTTTCGATTAACTAGCAAAACACACCTTAGTAAAAACGGCAATACCTTTGCGATTTGAAGGATGTCTAAGAATTTCGAGTTGAGCGTGGGTTAGAGACTGGATTACTAGAACTTTTAGATGTGAAAGTTTGGAATTTGGTAGTCGAAAATGTTGGCGAAAAGTATTCCAGGTGACTCCCAGAACAAAAAGTCTTCCTATAAAGTTCACTGGCTATGGTTCTGGCTGACTTTAGTCGTATTATTAGTGAGCATCATGCCTATTGTCAATTTTTAAAGACAACTCCTGATGGGCGAGGCTGACATTGATTAAAATAATTATTTTTTGTTCTGGCCCGTGGACAGTGAAGTAAAATTTTTTATATTGCGCGTTCTGTAATGTCAATATGCGGAGGATTGGTTCAGTACAAGAATGTCAAAGTTGTTTGCAAAAGTCATGCACTGTGATAATAATACTGCTTGTATGCTCCCCTCCCCCCCCCCCCCCCCCCCCCCGACTGTATCTGTTTGTTTTAGGGTTGGGTAATTCTCCGGAAAAAGTATTTCTCCGGGTAATTTACCGGGTGATTTCGGGTAATTACCCAAGTAATTACGGAGAAATAAGGCCGGGAAAGTATTTTACGGGTTATTACCCGGGTAATTAGTAATTTCTAATTACCAATCAAGTTGATTCGAATGAAAACGAAAACGAATTCGTTTTCGTTTCGCATTCATTTCACATTGCCATTCGTTTTCGTTTTCGTTTCGCTTTGAGACACCATTTCGTTTTCGTTTTCATTTCGTTTCGCAAATTCGTTCGTCAACCCGATTTCGTATTCGTTTTCAAAAACACTGGTCGTCACCAGGAGCAAAATTTTTTTTTTACTTTTTCAGGCTCCAAAAATCTGTTTTCTGGATTGATTCGGGCATGCTGAAGATGGTTTGATAGCGGTGATTGCCATTTTCTCGAGTACTTTCAAGTTTTGTAAAATCGAGTTTTCGTAAAGGCTGTATGAGAAATACCACCAAAAGTGAGAATTTGGCCGCCTTTTTTATTTTTTTGGCCGCCTTTTTTAAATTCATAATTAAAAAAATAGAATTTGCCGCCTTTTTTCGAAAAATTGGCCGCCTTTTTTTGTTAATTGCTGTTTTTGCTCAATTAAGCTTGTTTTTAACTTAAGATGTAAACTGAAATGCAATCGCAAATCTAGCGACAAAGAAAGCGAGTAATCAGTGAACTCAGCAAAAACTTAAGGTATGTATCCTTGACTATATCATAGCAATTGTGTGACTTTTTGATGTTGCTTAGAAGGAGTTGAAATTGTCCAGTTTGAATCAGCCGACGGCGCAACAAATTCAAAGTCAAAAAGCGTACAGAGCAAAGAAGCGTGGATTCTCAAATACTCTTTCCATTGAGATTTGCGGCTATACTACGAAGTGCAC
Source organism: Ditylenchus dipsaci (assembly GCA_004194705.1). Taxonomy (NCBI): domain Eukaryota; kingdom Metazoa; phylum Nematoda; class Chromadorea; order Rhabditida; family Anguinidae; genus Ditylenchus; species Ditylenchus dipsaci. Next base: position 489,545 of record SADC01001227.1, on the reverse strand, counting down.
AAATAGATACCAGGTAAGATTTTACTTTACTTTAACGTTGCTCTTTCTGCTTTACGTAAGCTTTAGAAGATAATTACCAGACATTTGTCGTCGTTTACAAAGACCGAGTAGTCACAAAAGGACGGAGAACTCAAGGGTCTCAACTCACGAAGAATTTCATGCAGGTTTGTCGTCTTTTGTGCTCATTATCGACCGTTTTTTGTATATTTTAGCGGATCAAACGCTTATAGCACATTGGAACTAGAAGTGGAACGAACATGGCGCATTATCAGGGCTCTGCATAAGTTCCATCAGTCGTGGCTGCTCACAGAGGATTACCATGTTAGTTTATCGGTTTGCCTCTTCAATCGGTGTCGGCATGTCCTCACTTCCTACGAATAATGCCTTGAGAGAACCAACAACATTCTACACGTTGAAGAATTGGAATTGCTTCGGCGGCTATATATCATGCACTTGTCCAGAGAAATCAAAGATGAGTATGTAAGTATTCCTTGATGGTCATGGAGTCAGAAAAACTCATCGATCTGCTGCCGCAGCCGCTCGAGGGAAGGCAGAAAACAGGACAAAAAAAAGGAAATGGCATGTGCTTGAAAGAATTTGATTTTGGAATTTGTTTTGTTGACCTGGTCGTTGTTTGTCATAAACTTGGAGATAAATTTCTTTAAACTAAAAGTTTGAACTCTTCGTCAAAATATGTAGAACCTAGGTGGCGAAATTGGTTCTACGTGTTCGTAATGAAAATTCCCGATTTTATCTCACAAGTATACAACCTCTAGGGCTCTCATTTGTGCTGACAAAACAAAGAAAAAATTACGTAATAAAAGAAAGAAAATAAAAAAACCAATTTGTCAATTCCGTGCCATTCCACCCCATCTCTAATCATTGCATCTAGTTTTTACGATGCAGTCATTGTTTTGTCGTTGACTTGGAGACAAATATAATGAAACTAACCATTTGTGTAATAGTCTGATTCATTGTCTTCAGAATAGTTGGTTTAGTAAAATGAAAATCAATTAACAATAAAAGGCGGCCAATTTTCAAAAAAAAGCGCCAATTCTCACATTTGGTGGTACATTTATATTGAGCCTTTCGTAAATCAATTGTATCCCAATACTCGAAAAATACCATACAAAAGCAGTTGGGGTGGGACACGACAAAATACCGCGGCGACAAAAGACCGCCTACGACAAAACACCGCCGCGACAAAACACCGCGGGACAAAACACCGCCTACGACAAACACCGCCGACATAACACGCCTACGACAAACACCGCCGCTATAATTAACTACGAATCTGAGCGATTCTTTAAGCTCAAATATTTTTTCTTCTACAATTAATATTTGCCAGCAATTCGAGATGGATGAACTACTGGCAAGACCTCACGCTACCTACTCAAACAAGGGCGCTAAGAAGTATGTATACGAAGGAAGATGTACGTCAAAAATCGAGATCTCAAGGGCTCCAATAAAGGACATATTTCGGCACAATGTGATCAGCGAGTGATGGGATGTAAAGGAAGAGCTTGGTTTCACGAAGGAGGCACAGTTCATAAGTAAGTTTATTCTTATTCATTACAAACCTTATGGCTTAGGAATGTTGACAGGTTCATGGATGCGAGTCAAACACCTCACACATTGCTGCTACTGCCGTGAGGATATGGAGAAACGTTTGTAGCTACAACCACCACTATGGTAATCGTTTAATTATTATTGACTTCTGAGACTTCTAACCAGAATTACATTTATTGTAGCGAAACGGGAGAAATATTGGCAAATGTTCGAAACAAAGTAAGATGGTATATGTTACACGTTGTCTGTTGATTGTTAATTGTTGATAGTCAATGAGCAAGTGCCAGACAACAAAGGAATCATACAGAAGGTTAAATTTTGACGTAGGCTTTTATAAATTTCGAATTTTATAAAATATATTTATGTGCTAGACCTCCGTCAGTTGGACGACCAAATCATTGTCACACGTTTTGGGATTGACTTAACCAAGAGGGATCTCAATAGACTTGAGCCAGGATGTCGGATCAATGACAATTTAATCAACTTCAACTCAAGGCTTCGATGAAGCAGAATTCAACAATGGATCCGATAAACTGCTGGTCTGAACGACAAGGATTTTTAGTACTTAAAAGTTATTATTGGTAAGTTCTTTGCAGAGTGTGCCACGGCAAAAGAATGGTTGGGATTGCGGTGTCTTTGTCTGCCAATTTGCTGAAAGTGCTTCACGTGAGATTCGCCCTTCATTCAAGCAGGAGGACGTGGACACATTCGTAAAGAAATGTTTTCGAGAAATAGAAGTTGGAAAGCTGTCAAGGAAATGATGAAATTAGTGTAATTCATCAGTCTTTTTGTTGTTATTCGCGTTACTACTAATAAAGAACTTGGTACTTGAAGATCTTGTTTACAGGTCCAAGAGGAGTTAGGTGCATAATAGGAAGAGTTTTAGATGCATAATATGTCACAAGTAGGGTTGGCGACCAGTCGAAATTTCCGACTCGACGCGTAGAGTCAAACGTCGAAACTTTCTCGACTTTTCACATTGAAAGTCATATCGACGGTATTATGGACGCCAACCCTAGTAATATTGATAAACATCTTAAAATTGATCGATAGGATGATACTAAGTTTAAGGTTCCAATAAAATGATACTTGAGATTGCTCCGTTCAGATAACGAATAAGGAGAGCATATAGACACTCAGGCAGCGAAGTAAATCTTTAGTTCACAACTATGGTCTAGCTCAAACAATAATATCTCAAAGGTTTTGATCATCTCGAGGTAGAATACATAGCGGCGGTGTTTTGTCGTAGGCGGTGTTATGTCCGGCGGTGTTTTGTCGTAGGCGGTGTTTTGTCCCGCGGTGTTTTGTGCGGCGGCGGTGTTTGTCGTAGCGGTCTTTTGTCGCCGCGGTATTTTGTCCTGACCCCGTTGGGGTCTGTCCAGAGCGATAGGCCCCGGTTTCGAATCCGGGTGCCACCTCGTTTTATTATTACAGTCAACGAAATCTGATTTTTTTTGAAACTTTCAAGTAAAGATTTATCCATTCTTTGATCTTGGTAGCAAATTACGGCCTCCATCCCCTTATAAATTTTTCTTTTAAAAGACCAAAAAAATTCTCGAATATGTGTCCTTAAAGGGCATACCAGCGCGTTACACCGTTACAACGCATTTGGGCACATCGCTTTGGGCACCCGCATTTGGGCACCCGCATTTGGGCACACCGCATTTGGGCCCGATTTTAAAATCCATATTTTTAATTTATAAATTGAAATTTGTTCAATTTTTCACTGTTTTATTCAGTTTCTTTCACTGCGCGTACTATTGTTGCTTCTGTTGGTAAGTGTCTTAATGCAGTTCTGACAAATGGAACCCACGATTAGAGAAACATGTATGTGCTTATATTTTTATATGCATCCAGGAAGGATGTCAATCCCTGGGGACCGGTCTCAAGGTGCCAGATATTTGGTAAAACTTCGACTCGCTACAATTGTGACTCGCTACACTTTTTGCGACTCGCTACACGTTAACTTTTTAGTCCACTTCACCCAAAAACATGTACTACATGTTCCCCTATCCCTTGCAATGTGGAGTGTGCTGGTCTTGGCGCGAAGCGCCAACATATGTCTGGTACACAATCTGTACCCACATAACAAATAGATAATTCAATCTGTAGCGAGTCGCAATTGTAGCGAGTCGCAGTAGCGAGTCACAATTTGTAGCGAGTCGCAGGTCGTTCCCAGATATCAAGGTGCTGAATGAAATACATTATTTTATTAAAAGCAGTAACATATTGATACATTTCAATTTATAATTTCAAAATATGGGACTTTAAAATGGGGCCCAAATGCGGTGCCAAATGCGGGGGCAAATGCGATGTGCCCAAATGCGTAGTAACCGTTACACGGTTTATTCCAAATTTTAAAAAAGGCGGGGACCACACTTTCAAGACAAAAAACATTTGATTTGAAAATGTTCCTTCAAATTATTTTATTATCGTTACCGCAGCAGGGCGTAGTCTCTAATTTTACTTAACTTTTTGACAACCGGACATTTACGATTTTAAAAACATTTTGTCCGCGGACATTTACGATTTTAATCGGATTTGTCCGCTCGTATTTGTCCGCGGACATTTACGATTTTAAAAAGATTTTGTCCGCGGACATTTACGATTTAATCGGATTTGTCCGTTTATTTTTTGTCAAGCGCATTATTATTTGTGTCACATGTATTTTTCATTGTTTCGTTTGTTAGTTATTTTTCTTGAAAACTGTTGGACTTTCTTCGCTCAATTCAAGACGCTATGTGCTACGCCAAGGGCCAAAATCCTGACGAAGATGAATTTGAGGATGACGATCAGGAGGATGAAGAAAACGTGTTATACCTTTGGATGATATAAATGTTATGGAAATTGTTTGATTGTAAGTTTATGTTATGAAAATAAAATGATGCCCTTGTTTGTATCTGTCTTAAGTATTATATCGAAAACTAATCTGACATGTGTTGAGACAAATGGAGCTAACTTGAAAGATGCAAAAATTAAAAAATCGTAAATGTCCGCGGACAAATCCGATTAAAATCGTAAATGTCGGTTGCCAACTTTTAGGTTTATTACTACAAAGAGAGCCTAAAAAAGAATTCAGAATTACTTTATTGGAGTAATAACCTAAAAAATGAAGGAAAATTAGAGACTATCGCCCTGCTGCGTCCAAAAATTCATAGCCTTTCAGGTGTTGTTGATCCAGGGTAGCTTTGCTTAGCCAATGATACTGGCCTGAAAATAAAAAAATTAAACGAAAAACAGCCACCAAAACAAAAAATGACAAGAAAAGTCTTTCGGTGGCAAGTTTTTTCGGTAACGATAATAAAATAATTTGAAGGAACATTTTGAAATCAAATTTTTTGTCTTGAAAGTGTGCTCCCCCCCCCCGCCTTTTGAAAATTTGAGAATCGACCGTGTAACGCCTGGTATCGGTACGTGACAATTCCCTGCCGCGCCAATTCCCTGCCGCGGCCGATTCCCTGCCGGACAATTCCCTGCCGGACAATTCTCTGCCGGACAGTTCCCTGGCCGACAATTCTCTGCCGGACAGTTCCCTGCCGGACAATTCCCTGCCGGACAATTCCTGCCGGGAAAATCTACTAGTAAAATCATATCAATTAATATCCCAACTAAACAAATTTCATTTTTATGAGAATCAACTAGAACAACAATAACAAACAACTCCTTAAACGAAAACAGGAGTAATACAATATAACATTCAGACGTACTACTGATCTCCAATGAAGTCTCAATTGAAACGCTGCGGGGTCTCATCACGGAACCTTAATAAAAAGAACATAAATGAAGATTAAAGATTAAATATAATAAAAATGACTCACAACATAATTCCTCGCGAACCATTTCGATCACCGGCAGACTCCTCCAGACTTGGCTCGTGGCTTATTAGGTAATCTTGCAGTCCCGGAAGATTCGATATACGTTAAGCGGCGACGAACGAAAAGCCAAGACATTAGCATCCTGGCAGTGAGAGCGAAATTCTCGCTGGATCTCCATAGCGTCCCATAAATCCGCTTCGGCCAGTTGCTTTTTTAAAGTTCTTCAGGAGGTGAAAAAAACAGCCATTGATGTCGAAATCCAAGAAAAAAATACTATACTCAGCAATATAACTCAACGTTATAAATAAAATTAACACAAACCGGAAATTTCTCTCTCAGTGAGTAAATGGCAGCTTGCTCAAGTCAACATTGATTGAAGACCGACCAGGGTGTGGCATCAGCGCCACGAAACTGTGACGTGATTCTGAGAACAAAGAGGATCAGGATAAGATGAACAAAAGCAGCAAAAAGTCAAAAGTACCTGTCGGAGAAACTCTGCATTGCTAATGAGCCCGATGTTTGATCCTCGGTTGATTTCTGGGATAGCTTGCTCCTCTTCATCGTCCGAATAGATGTTGTCGCTAAGTTCATCCAAAGTCTTCCGGCTTCTTCTACTGCATCCATAGTTTAGAGCTACTGGAAAAGATAAGGAGCATAAGAACTTCTGCAGCAACACATCAAAAACATTGACACAAGACATTTTGTTGGGTGCCACCACTTTAGTTTAGGACCCCCCTTTTTGAAATATACAAAACGATAGATTTTCCCGGCAGGGAATTGGCCGCAGGGAATTGTCCGGCAGGGAATTGTCCGGCAGGGAATTGTCCGGCAGGAATCGGCCGCGGCAGGGAATTGGCGCGGCAGGGAATCGTCCGTGGCCGGCTGGTATGCCCTTTAACCCCGGAAAAGTTCGTTAGACACTATTTTTATAAAGAGCCAGAAAATTTCTAGTTGCTAATATGGGTTTGGCAGTGTTTTCTATTCATGGTGAGAATTTTCTTGACATCCTTTTATCAAGTTTCTGCTTGCCCTGGCGTGAGATTCTTTTTGATATTTAAATTCTTTTTTACTATTGTGACTTGATTCGAGCTAAATGTCAGTTTTACTAGGGTAAACTTGTTCATGCGACTCTAGTTAATCCGAAAGCGAGTTAAAAAATGTCAAATCGATTCTACCTGAATAAGGGGGATCAGGACGTTTGAGTCCGGCCGTTTGGGTCCCACGGCCGTTTGTGTCCCGGCCGTTTGTGTCCCGGCCTTTGTGTCCCGGCCGTTTGAGTCCGGCCGTTTGGTCCAAGGCAGTTGGGTCCCAGGCCGTTTTACTTCCCCTGAACATTTATATTAGAAAAATTGCCGAATTTGAAAGATGAATATATAACAAGTTTTTGTTTCAGGTGAATCATCTAAACAAACAACATCAAAAAGAGATAACATTTAAAGAAATGATTCTCATCGACATTCTATTCGCCATCATAAAGTTCAAAGCTATGCCGCCCAGATATTCCACAACTGATCTGTTTTCACTGTTTCAACAATTGCCAAAATCTGTCGTCCGCTAGAATGTATTGAGTCCTCTTCGGGCTTCGGTGCGTCTACACGGAGCCATTTCGGAGTAAAGCTGTCCTACCTGTCTGCACTTTCTTTAAAGAATCGATAAAATGCCAAATGGCGGATGATCAACCCCGAGCTCTCCTTGGATTCTGTTGTTAGCTGCTTCGGCATAATATTCGTACGATGAGATTTGTCCAGAGTCCTGTCATACACATTCACCAACTGATCTTGAATTTTGGATTTCTCACCACTAATCGACGACCTTGCATCACCTCTGATCCTGAAAACATAGCCAAGTATTGAATGCAACTATAATATTCTTTGATTATGACTCACCGACTAGTTCTTCATGAAACCATTCATTCACCGGTTCCAATTCATCAGGCGAAGATACCCATAGCTGATTGGCTGCATCACGCATATGTTCAGGATTGACAACGGCCAGAGCAGGGATCATTCCTGAAACAAATTCAGAGCTTTGACAAATCTATGAAAATTCAGTACGTACGGCATAGAATACTGAAAGTCAGAGGTCGTTTCATAACGGCCCTAATCCATGTTTGCTAACCTCTTTCATATTCTGCACGAGGTGAAAGAAACAGCCAAAGATCTTGCATGCAGGAAAGACAATATGAGAGCATTGATAGAGGCAATTCGAAGTCAACTGAGAAGCTATTCGGCGAGAAATCTGGTCAGAGTCCTTGATCATTCGGAAGAGCTTTCATAGGTGTCCTAACACTTATTGAGCAGAAGAGCGTATAGTAATGGAAATACGAATTACCAGGTTCTGCAAGGATTACATATACCTGGAAAAGAGCCAGTTGTATCGTAGAAAAAAAGCTAAACAGACTTGCTCAAAAGGATTCGGGGTTATTGAAAAAAGTTCCATCTACAAAAAACTACTTTCATATGTACGCCCAAAATCGATGGTCTTCTCGTCCAACAGAGCAAAATTCTAAACCAAATAAAATATTGATTATACGACAGAAAGAAGCTAACCTGTTCTCATCTTCGGAATCACCCCAAAAAAAGCTCCACTGTCGTATCTCCGGAAGCCATCCGGAATCCTGAAATTCGCATTGCTGGTATTGCGGACCATTGATTTGTCTAATACGGGTTCTCTGAATAGCCTTTCGGGAAGCACTTTGGTAGTTTGGCTTGCACTGCTCTCGATGATGGAAATATGTGTGAGTTTCGCTTCATCTCGTTTTGAACTAAACCTGAATGAGTGATAAACAAGAATTACAAAATGTAACAGAAATTACCAATAAAGGCTGAATGGCAGCTTGCTGTTGATTTTCTTCATCGCTTGAATAGTCACTGAGGCATTTACAATTCTTCGGGCCAGTTCTGTAGTAGCATCCATCATCCAGATCTCTAGATAAATATCAGTTTAATTCACGACGAAAATTTCTTTTAACAAAACAAAAACATTTTTTTGAAAATGAATAATAGTTGTGCGGGGACTCAAACGGCCTGGGACCCAACGGTCGGGACTCAAACGGCCGGGACACAAACGGCCGTGGGACCAAACGGCCGAGACTCAAACGTCGCGGACCGAATAAGTGGTAGGCCAGAGCTCTCAGACTTTTTTCCGAAAAAGAACGTTTGGGTGATAAAAGAAATTTTGACGAATTTTAAAAAGGTCATTTTGTGTGCTTGCCACTTTGAATCGAAAAAAAAAAGGATTAAACAAATCAGATTGACCATCCCCAACTCTCTACCTTAAAAACATTACTCTGTTGAGTGTATATCCAAGTAGAACCCATCAGGAGAGGTAGTATTGATAGAGAGAAGGATCTTATTAGCTGGATCGCACCCATTTTGAGATCTGCACCTCGTGAAATCTCCCCATCAGATGGCCCTAATCAGGACATGACTTTGAAAAGCAAGATTATGGTAAAATCCCCCACCACCAGAGCAACGGTCACATACAATAATAATAATAAATCTGAAAATAATAACTTTTATTCATAATAATTTTGTGCGTGACGTTCACCTAAATACGCAAATGCGTATTTTAGGTGAAACGTTTCACCTACTTTACGCATTTGCGTATTTTAGGTGAAACGTTCAAAACAACAGGGGGACCAAGGCAGTTTTTTTACGTTTTTTCGGAAAATTTTTAGATTGTGTCGAACCATCTCAAACCACCCCACAATCACCCCAAACACCGAAATCGTATTGTATCAAATCGTATTGATACAACTTTTGGGTTTTACCTGCCTGCCCTCGGCAGGCACCCTAATTCAATAGGAAGCCCCTTTGGGGTACATGGTCCGGGATAAAGGACTGACCCTTCGAAATGCTTAAAACCTGTTTTTTGAAACAAATCTAAAAATTTTCGAAAAAACGTAAAAAACGTGCCTTGGTCCCCCGTTTATTTTTGAACGTTTCACCTAAAATACGCAAATGCGTAAAAGTAGGTGAAACGTTTCACCTGAAGAATACGCATTGCGTATTTTAGGTGAAACGTCCCTTTACCATAATTTTAGTCAAATTTGACTATTTGGCTTGATTGACATTCTCTCTAAGGGGAAAAAAGTGCACATGTGCCAAACTCCAATGGCCTACCACCCTGAATACTATCTACAGCAGTACGATCGGTACGTGACGATTCATCCTCAGGGACAATTCATCCTCACTTGGGAAAACGGGACGATTCATCCTCACTGTGAAAACGGGACGATTCATCCTCGCTATTTAAAAGGGCCGATCATCCCACTCGTCAAAAAGGGACGATTTCATCCTCACTCGTCAAAACGGGACAATTCATCCTCACTATTTAAAAGGCTGATTCTCATTCCTTATTGAAAAAAGGGACTCCAGATGTCTTTAGTAAAGACTCTTTACTGCCTTGATAATAAATTTGTAATACAGTCGAGTCTCGATTTAACGTACCCCCAATTTAACGTACCCTTCGATTTAACGTACCCTGGGTCGGTCCCTCCAATAATAAACTCCGTCAAATTACCCCCATTATACGTACCCCTCGATTTAACGTACCCTAGGCCGGTCCCCAGGGGGTACGTTAAATCGAGACTCGACTGTAGTTCATTGTCAAATATATTTATTAGCGCTAGGTCCAAGTCTAGGAGATAGTGCCACCGCAAGATGGTACGCAGAGTCCGCATTGCCAATCGATTCCCGCCGTTGAATCAGCCAGGGTGGAGGGATGTCGACATTCCAGGGCATGTCAGAGATACCAGGATGGTGCCGTCGTGAAGAGCTGTTTTTTAGGCGATTCAGGTAAAAATGATTCGGAGAGGTGGAGTATTAATATTATTATTGAGTTCAATCATAATGATGATTCAAGAATATTGGCCCAAGTACACTAACATTATGACTCTATCTATGGCATATCTTCGAGGGCTTAGCTTACATATAGTGACGATCTAGTAAACGTTTAGAAAAACATTGTTTGTGTCGCCCGTGTTATCTTTGGTGAAAATAAAATTTGTTGCTGATAATGATGATCGAGGGATAACATGCATTACTTGTACTCATTTGAGAATGACTCGCTTATAATAGATTGGTGATACCTTATTTATTATGTTCACAGAGAAAAAGTCTATCGAACATCACAGTCTTTTAATGATCAGTCTCTTAAAAGCATTGTCCCTTTAGACCGAAACT